>CM056461.1:18435672-18960194 GCA_029783895.1 Triplophysa bombifrons
AGCATGTTCTGTATACATTACATTGTAATAATGCAATGTACTCTACAATACAAAAAAAAAATATGTTACTGTTTCTTTATGAAATTTAACATGCTGAATGAGAATGAGTCTCCAGCGGTCATGGTTGCAGTCCAGAACTTCCAGCCATCATGGTCACTTCGCTGGTGGTCTGAAGTCCAGTATTACCGGAGGCATCTGTTCCTGAGGTACTGTCACCGGAGTCAGCTCTGTCGGCTGTAGCTGCAGCTTTGTGTTGTGTCTGGGCTGTCCACTGCTCTTCCACTCCAGAGGTCCCTGACGAGATGGACGGTCGGGAATCAGTCAAGATGGCAGCTCTGACTACACCTATATGTCGTCTAGCCCTGCCTGCACCTCCATGTCATCCAGCCCTCCCTGCGGCTCCATGTCGTAAAGCCCTGCTGGCCACAACCAGGCTTCAATGCCGCCTGGCCACTCCCAGGCTTGCTGTTCTGCTGGCTCCACCTCTGCTCCACAGCCCAGGAGTACCCTCTTGGTTTGTCGTTTGGTTGGACTGTCTCATGGTTTTAGGATTTACCTGCCTGCCCTTGACTACGATTTGCCTTTGGATTGTTTGACGATTAGCTTTTAATAAACAACCTGCAATTGGATTCTCTATACTCTCTGCAGTGTCTCACTCATTCCACATGCAAGTTTAAACTTTCATACGAGAAACCTGCCTGCAGAGAGACTCAGATTGTACTAAAGTAAATTTAAAGGTGGTGAACACACCTGGATTCCGGTTCCTGATTGCATCGCTTCCGGCGGCTAGTTTGTATCCTCTGACACTTGCTTCACCTCACATTTGTTCTTGGTCTTAATATTAGTGTATTTTACTATCGTTACCTATCACTGTCGTTGCTGAATTATTTATAACTTTATATTCTAAAACTATATTAATTAAAACGTAATGCCGCTAGTATAGTATTAGCGTGTTAGCTTGCCTTCTGTTTACACTGTGGAATATCATCTCCCCATATTTGTCTTGTGTGCTAACTGTTTCTCTTTCTAAGCATATATACTAAGACTCATCAAGCAACTTTGGTAAGTTAGGATTGCACTTCATACCCGGTGAGTCATGGCTTCTATTCCTATTGTTGTTACTTGCACCTCATGTCGTATGTTTAGCTTAGCCTTCTCTGTCAGCGGCGAGGGTTTTACATGTGATAAATGCAGGGAAGTAGGTAGGCTGATGGAGAAGATCTTAGAATAAGAGTCTCGCATCCAATCTTTATTTGAGGTTAGTAAGAGTGTTAGGACCGTAGAAAACACTTTGGATGCGAGCAATGTTAGCGCACACAGCTCGGTTCCGGTTGAAAATCCCCTGAGGCTGGGAAACTTTGTGACCGTGAGACGGCATAGTCGCAAGACAAAACTTCACTCAACCGTTCCGATTAAAGTCTCGAACAGGTTTGCCCCGCTCAGTGACGCACCGACTGAGAAACCTGCTGAAAGTGTACTAGTGATCGGTGATTCTATTGTCCGGAACGTTAACATAGAGGCACCGGCCACCATAGTCAAATGTTTACCGGGAGCCAGAGCACCTGACATCAAGTCAAATTAAATGTGCTGGCTAAGGCTAATCGTAGATTCAGAAAGATTGTTATTCACGTCGGCACAAATGATGTTAGACTCCGTCAATCGGAGATCACTAAAGATAATATTAAAGAGGTGTGTGAGCTCGCAAGCACGATGTCAGACACTGTAATATTCTCTGGCCCCCTCACTGCTTACCGTGGTGATGAGATTTATAGCAGATTATCATCACTAAATGGCTGGTTGTCTGAGTGGTGCCTGCAGAATAATATAGATTTTATAAATAACTGGAAGAGTTTTGAGGGCAGACCTGACCTGTTGAAACGAGATGGTCTCCATCCCTCCTGGGATGGGGTTTCCCTCCTCTCTAGAAATTTGGCACACAGTCTTAATAATGCTAAAGGCTGACTACCTAGGGCCCAGGTCAGGAAGGAGACAGAATGGCTTAACCAACTGTCTGCTTGCCGTCTCACGTTACAGAATACACAAAATATACAACATGTAATAATCCCTTCTCACAAACAACATAAAATAGAGACCGTGTCTGTCCCCCGGATTAGCAAACATAAGATAATGCGTAAACCTCTTGAAAGTAATTTAATAAATGTTAAACAAATCAGACATGAACAAAATACAGATAATCAACGGTTACGACTCGGATTGCTTACCCCTTAACTGTCGGTCCATATTTTGAGCAAAGACAAAAAAATGCACTATGCAAACTTAAACAGCTGTAACTATTGATTGCTTTGGAGTAGAAACATATGGTTGGTCTCTTTTAAAAAAAGACACTTGGAGGATTATTGTTGAAGTTAAAAAATAAAACTATAATTATGTGTCTAAAAGGTATTGGATTTTAAATGTATTGTTATGAAAATGAGCTGTAATATTAATTTTATTTTATGAAATATTAATATATAAAAATAAAATAAATTGGCCAAAAAAATATAAAAGTAAAAGCCATAGGTATAAACAAGTAGTCTTCAAATTTTCAGCTTGATATCTGCTGTAATCTGGTTTCTGTAAGTATTTTAGGTGAAATATGACAAATGGCCACTAGGAGACACCCTATCTATAGGATGATTCCCAAAGGTCACTAGGTTGCTTGAAATGACACCTGACACCACAGAACAAACACATACAAACACACATTTTTTTTAACTTTTTCCAAACTTTATATTATATAAAAAAATATAATATTTACAAATATTTTCACTTTTTGATGCAAATTTTAATTGAAACGTGAATGAAAACAAAAATATAAAAATACAGTTTTTATGTGCCCTTTTTTCATAAACAAACAAATGACTCCTCCTTCATAATTTAATTTGTCAAACACTGCTTATATCTGTAATCTAGACTCTTAGACCTTTCAGACGGTATATAGTTTGTCACGATTTGATTAGAATTAACATGGACAATATTGAAGTTAACACAGGCGTCCCGTATTCGGGACGGCGACAGAAAGAGGGTTAATATTAGATCTCTCTCAAATAAAGCACTTTTTGTTAACGATATGATAACCGATCATAAAATAGACATGCTCTGTTTGACAGAAACATGGCTAAAGCCAGATGATTATATTACTCTAAATGAATCCATTCCCCAAGATTATTACTATAAACACGAGCCTCGTCTAAAAGGTAGAGGGGGAGGTGTCGCTGCACTTCACAATAATTCTTTTATAACCTATCAGAAGTCTAATTTTAAATAAAATTATTTTGAAGTAATGGTACTTCACGTATCAACAGCTAATACTAAGGACAAAACATTTTTAAAATGTATTCTAGCTATTGTATATAGGCCTCCAGGGCACCATACGGATTTTATTAAAGAATTTGGTGGGTTCTTATCAGAACTAGTACTGGCCGCAGATAGAGTCCTTGTCGTTGGTGACTTTAACATCATGTAGATAATGATATAGATGCCTTGGGAATGGCTTTCAAAGACACTCCTAACTCCATGGGCGTTAGTCAACATGTGTCAGGACCCACTCACCTTCGTAATCATACTTTAGATTTAATACTATCTTATGGTATAAATGTGGATGATGTTAAAATCGTTCAGCAGAGTGAAGACATTTCGGATCATTATCTGATATTATGTTTGCTTCACTGGCCTACGGCTGCAAATCAAACTCCTTGTTACAAATATGGTGAAACGATTACTTCAACTACCAAAGATGCGTTTCTCGACAATCTGCCTGAATTGTCTCTAATATCTAGCATGAGTAAAAACGATGACGATCTTGACATTACTATTGAAAATGTTAACTCTACCTTCTCTGAAACATTAGACACAGTTGCTCCTCTGCATTTAAAACAGATTAAAAATGTCAGCCCAACACCGTGGTATAATGAACACACTCAGGCTATAAAGAAAGTGTCCCGTAAAATGGAGCGGAACTTTAAGAAAACTAATTTAGAGGTATTTCGTATAGCATGGAAGGATAGTACTTGAAAATACAGGAATGCCATAAAAACGTCTAGATCTGCCTACTTTTCATCACTAATAGAAGAAAACCATCACAACCCTAGGTTTTTATTTAACACCGTGGCTAAATTAACAAAAAATAAGTCGTCAGCAACTTCAGATTCTGATTATCAGCATAACACTGATGAATTTATGAACTACTTCACTAGTAAAATCCAAGACATTAGAGAAAAAAGTATAACAATGCAACCAGAAGGGAAACCCGCTGAAAAAACTAACTACATCACCCCTAAGGAGAAATTGCAATTATTTTCTACAGTAGATCACGATGAACTCTCTAAAATCATTAGATCATCCAAATCAACAACATGCGTGCTAGACCCTATACCTACAAAACTACTGAAAGAAAAGCTCCCGGAAATTATAGATCCTCCTCTTAGTATTATTAACTCATCTCTGACATTAGGACATGTGCCTAAAGCATTTAGGATGGCTTTTATAAGGCCCCTTGTCAAAAAACCCAAACTCGACCCAAGAGAACTAGGGAATTACAGGCCTATATCGAATTTACCTTTTATATCTAAAGTTCTTGAAAAAGTAGTTTTAACTCAGTTATGCTCCTTCCTCCAAAGGAATGACATTAATGAAGAATTCCAGTCTAGATTTCGAGCATGTCACAGTTCGGAGACTGCTTTGATCAGAGTTACATATGATCTGCTTTTAGCGTCTTACCGTGGCTGTATTTCGTCATTGGTGCTGCTAGACCTTAGTGCTGCATTTGACACCATTGACCACAGCATACTCCTACACAGACTCGAAAAATACGTCGGCATTAATGGAATAGGATTGAAATGGTTTAAGCCTTATTTATCTGACCGTTTTCAATTTGTAGCAATAAACAATGATGTGTCCCGCAAATCGCAAGTCCAGTACGGTGTACCACAGGGCTCAGTCTTAGGGCCTCTGCTCTTCGCATTATACATGCTACAACTAGGAGATATAATAAAGCGACACGGAATTAGCTTTCACTGTTATGCTGATGATACTCAACTTTATATTTCCTCGAAGCCTCATGAAACCCAGCAGTTCCATCGAATAAAGGAATGCATAGTTGACTTAAAAAACTGGATGAGTAACAATTTTTTACTACTGAACTCGGACAAAACAGAAGTGTTACTTACTGGACCAAAAACCGGCATACGTAACAACCAAGAATACTGCTTAACTATTGACGGATGCTCCATAAAATCCTCGTCGTCAGCTCAGAATCTTGGCGTTTTATTCGATAGTAATCTGTCATTTGAGAGCCATGTCGCCAACAGCTGTAAAATTGCATTTTTCCATCTTAAGAATATATCTAAACTACGTCATATGCTGTCACTGTCAGATGCAGAGAAATTAATTCATGCGTTCAGGACATCAAGACTAGATTACTGTAATGCACTTTTAGGTGGTTACCCTGCAGGCCTATTACAAAAACTGCAACTGGTTCAAAACGCGGCAGCTCGAGTTCTTACACGTACAAAAAAGTATGAGCATATAACCCCAGTTCTGTCAACCTTGCACTGGTTACCTATAAAGCATCGCATTAACTTTAAGATCTTGCTTATTACCTATAAAGCCCTACATGGTCAAGCGCCACAGTATTTAAATAAACTTCTATTGTATTACAATCCTCCACGTGCATTACGCTCTCAGGCATCCTGTCAGTTAGTAATACCTAGAATTTCAACATCAAGTGCAGGTGGTAGATCCGTTTCTTATCTAGCGCTTAAACTTTGGAATATTCTTCCCTGCACTGTCCGGGAGGCAGACACACAGGATTTAGGCTGCATTATTTAGATCAACCGGAACAAGGAACACATCCAACAACAAAATGATGTACTTGTTGCATAAAAGAGTGCAGAACAGTACTCTACTCTCAGCCAGTCTTGTCTTTTTGTTCCAAGGTTACCGCAGGATGCAGTTCATGCCCAGACCTGATGGCAGAGCTGAGAATGGGAAGTGATGAACTGACAAGAGCTGAGATGATAGAGCTGGATAAAGGACGCGGCAACTTGACACAATTTTTCTACAACACTTCAAATGCTATTAGATTTTTAATGATAATCTTAAATCTATAATTTACCTTATTCGTAAGTTTATTTATTTTTTATTTAGCCTTATTGTGCAAGCACTGTTGAGCTTGTGCAGAGTTAGCAGCTTTTGCCAGAGGGGAACTGGAATCCCCTGGTTGGGCCTGGGTTCTCCTGAGGTTTTTTTTCTCGATTGGAGTTTTGGGTTCCTCGCCACCGTTTGCATATTGTTTTGCACTATTTGCCTGGCCGGGGGGGCTGCTTTAGAATTTAGACATAATTAATATTGCATATAAGAATTTATAGTCCGTTTAATATTTGACCTGTGGTTCTCTATCCTATGTGTGCTTTCACTGTGCGTGTGTGCGAGTCTGTTTGCGTGTGTGCCTCTATGTCAATGTGTGTAAGTATGTATGCATATTGTGTGTGTGGAGCATTTGTATGTCTGTCTTTTGTTGTTTTCACCTTTTTCTTGTTTTTACAGGTATATGCCTTTAGTTGTTTTTCTTGTATTCAATGTGTCTCATGTACAGCGGCTTTGTAACAATGAAAATGGTAAAAAGCGCTATATAAATAAAGTTGAGTTGAGTCAAAGAATGGGGTACCAGAGAAGATTTGTGAATTGTTGTTTAACTGTTGAAACCTGAAGAACGAAATATACAGTGGGTACGGAAAGTATTCAGACCCCCTTAAATTTTTCACTCTTTGTTATATTGCAGGCTAAAATCATTTAAGTTTTAAGTGTTGACATATTTGCTGATTTATTAAAAAAGAAAATCTGAAATATCACATGGTCCTAAGTATTCATACCCTTTGCTCAGTATTTTGTAGAAGCACCCTTTAGATTTAATACAACCATGAGTCTTTTTGGGAAAAATGCAACAACACCTGGATTTGGGGATCCTCTGCCAATCCTCCTTGCAGATCCTCTCCAGTTCTGTCAGGTTGAATGGTAACCGTGGGTGGACAGCCATTTTTAGGGCTCTCCGGAGATGCTCAATTGGTTTTAAGTCAGGGCTCTGGCTGGGCCATTCAAGAACAGTCACGGAGTTGAGGCCACAACAACTCCATGCGGGATTTCATGTGTCTTGCACTGAGAAGAGGCTTCCGTCGGGCCACTCTGCCATAAAGCCACGACTGGTGAAGGGCTGCAGTGATGGTTGACTTTCTACAACTTTCTCCCATCTCCCGAATGCATCTCTTGAGCTCAGCCACAGTCATCTTTGGGTTCTTCTTTACCTCTCTCACCAAGGCTCTTCTCCCCCGATAGCTCAGTTTGGCCGGACGGCCAGCTCTAGGAAGGGTTCTGGTCATCCCAAACGTCTTCCATTTAAGGATTATGGAGGCCACTGTGCTCTTAGGAACCTTAAGTGCAGCAGAAAATTTAATGTAACCATGGCCAGATCTGTGCCTTGCCACAATTCTGTCTCTGAGCTCTTCAGGCAGTTCCTTTGACCTCATGATTCTCATTTGCTCTGACATGCACTGTGAGCTGTAATGTCTTATATAGACAGGTGTGAGGCTTTTCTAATCAAGGCCAATCAGTATAATCAAACACAGCTGAAGTTGTAGAACCATCTCAAGGATGATCAGAAGAAATGGACAGCACCTGAGTTAAATATATGTGTGTCACGGCAAAGGGTCTGAAAACTTAGGACCATGTGATATTTCAGTTTTTCTTTTTGAATAAATCTGCAAAAATGTCAACAATTCTGTGTTCTTCTATCAATACGGGGTGCTGTGTGTACATTAATGAGGAAAAAAATGAACTTAAATGTGTAGTAGAGTAGGCGGGGCGAGAACGTGAATCGAGGCCGGTGAGTGAGTGTTAATGAGCGCCAGCTGTGCACCGGTCTCGTATCACGGAGGTGATCGGGAGCATAAGAGAACGAGTGACCGGACCGTCGATGAGACAGGACCAGGTATGGATTTTAGTTGTGGTTTGTTTTATTTCGCCGGCAGTCGTCCGTGAGGGGCTGCCGGCTGTTTATGTTTATGCGGTCAAGCCGTCCAGCGAGTGCCCAGGGCCACCACAAGGGGAGTACCCCGGCTGGTTGAGGACCGAGCGGCAGCATGTCGGGGAGCCGGACTATAATTTTTTTTTTCTCTCTCCCCTCTCTCTTTCGGGTCGCTCCGAGGGCTCCCGTCTCTGTTGTCTCGTCTCGTCGCTACATACCCCCAGGGGAAAGGTACTCTGAGACTGGGAGACCCCCGAGGGAAGAGCAAGCACAGTCTCGGGGGTACCCCCCGGCCTGTGAGGGGCAATGGGGGTATGTCGTGGAGTAGGCGGAGTGAGAACGTGAATCGAGGCTGATGAGTGAGTGTTAATGAGCGCCAGCTGTGCGCGCACTGGTCTCGTATCACGGCGGAGATCGGGAGCATAAGAGAACGAGCGACCGGACCGTCGATGAGAGAGGACCAGGCCTGGATTTTAGTTGTGGTTTGTTTCATTTCGCCGGCAGTCGTCCGTGAGGGGCTGCCGGCTGTTTATGTTCGGTGTTATTATTTGATTAAATGTCTGCCGGTTCCCGCCTCCTTCCTTCCTTTTAATTGAACCTTGTTGCAAAATGATTTTAGCAGATGGCTGCAATATAACAAAGAATGAAATTTAAGGGGGTCAGAATACTTTCAGTAGCCACTGTAAGTTTGCAGACATTAAAGGACCCAGACTTTGGCTGTTTTAGAGGCTTTGATTGTGTTTTTTGGGTGTTTAACAATGGATGTTCATGTTTCTAATATAAAAAAACCTTTATATTTCACATAATTCAAGTCTATTGTTCATCACTGTCCCACTTCTCACAAAACGACTGGATTTCTTCCGGTCTATATAAAGTCCCTCCTTCCGAAACGCTGTGATTGGTAAAGCTGACCAGGTCTTTCGTGATTGGCTTCGGCTTTTAAGAGCGGTTATATTCATTAAAACTAATAACAGAAGCGTTAGTTTTGCTTTTAATATTGGACCCGAGTTGTGATGATTCCGCCATCATGTCATGTTTATTCTTGGTCTTGCGGTGGAGTCATGGCATAGCCTTAGGTTTTGTGTGGAGGGAGAGATAGTGAACCACTTGTCTTTCCGTACTCTCTCTCCGGTCCGCGTCTTTGTTCCCACCATCTCATTTCCTCCTTTTATAGCTTTCCTTCAGTTTAATCCCCATCACCTGGTTCTTGTAATTATCCTTTGTTAGTCTACTCTTATATACTCCTCATATTTCATTGTCCTGTGCTCTTGCATTGTATTCTGTGTGTGTTTGGTTACCGCTGTATCCCGCATACTGTTTGTTCCATGCCTTGATGACGTTCTGTCATTGTTTACCTGTGATCTTCTCAGTCAAAGTAAGTCTAGTTTAGTGTTAGTTTATTGCAATCGTATTGTAATTGTTTAAACCTCATCATCTGGTTCTTGTAATTACACTGAAGGAAAGCTAACGAGGAAACAAAATAGCGGGGAACAAATACGTGGACCGGAGAGAGTACGGAAAGCAGATAGGTTCACTTTCTCTCCCTCCACACAAAACCTAAGGCTATGCCATGACTCCACCGCAAGACCAAGAATAAACATGACATGACGGCGGAATCATGACACGTGTTGAATAATAAATCAAGCAGATTGACCAGGAGACATTTGCAAGCAGAACTTTAATGGACGTTTTATAGAAGTGTTTAATGTGCACATGTAGCCGGGCGAATCACATGATTCTGCGTGGTCAGCTGAATTCATTAATTTTATCGAGTTTGTGGGTATATATGGGTGAACTACGGCCACTTGGATGTGTGTCATTGTCGGCACTGCTGTTTTTTGTTGACGTCCTCAGTTGTCAACGTCAGGAACTGTTGTGCATCCCGTTGGCTGGGTCCTGGCTGCCTATTTCCGTAGTTGGGCTTTGTATAACGTTGCTGGCTGAGTGCCTGTCAGGGATGGCGTGAGCTGCGGCGTTTGGGTATGACCACATAGAAGGGTTTCAAATGTCCAGTGGAGCTAAAATGCTAACCATGAGGCTACTTTGCCGTATTGCCTCTACCCAATGAGTTCAGGGCAGGCAGCAAACAATCAGAAACGGGGTCACAGGCAATGGTCGATGCAGGCAGCAAAGGTTCACAAAAGACAGCAGTACAGTCCAAGGTCCAAAAACACGGGGTAATAAGAGTGAATGAACCAGGCTTATATAGATGGAGGTTATTGCAAACAGGTGAGAATGATCAGTGTGTAATGAGTCCGGGCAATGGCTTATGAGAAATGTAGAGTGCAATGATGGTCCGTGTTATGAGGGGAGTGCCCTCTAGTGGATTTGAGAGGGCACTCCAGCTGGTGATTGTGACAGCAACCCTCATTGCACGAGCTGGAAGTTTTGTTTTGTTTGTCTTTGTTATGCTGGATTTTGTAAATATTGTGACAAGTAACCATGTAAATAAGTAAGTAAATAAGTAAATAAGCGTCGCCATGGAGACGGAGACAATTACCACCTGCTACTAATTCTCGGCGGCTAAAAAAGCCGCTGACAGACAGAGAAAGGTGAGCAACGTCTCCTTCAGACTTGATGCCACTGAGTCTATTATTTTGTATATCTCTTCAGGTTCCGACTCATAGCGACCGGCAGCACCGCACCCTAAGACGGATTCAGGCCGCTTCGGGAGAAGTGAAGAGACTCACACCGCCACAAAGCCACGCGCCTTGGGATTATTGCAAAGTGGCTACCAAACAACCATTCAACAAAGTACCCTTCGGGGTGGTATATTGTACTTTTGTGTACGTGTCGTTGCCTGCAGGGCAACCACCTAGAAGTGCATTACAGTAATCTAGTCTTGATGTCATGAATGCATGAATTAATTTCTCTGCATCTGACATCGACAGCATATGACGTAGTTTAGATATATTCTTAAGATGGAAAAATGCAATTTTACAGGTGTTGGCGACATGGCTTTCAAATGACAGAGTACTATCGAATACAACGCCAAGATTCTTAGCTGACGACAAGGATTTTATGGAGCATCCGTCAATCGTTAAGTAGTATTCTTGGTTGTTACGTATAGCAGTTTTCGGTCCCGTAAGTAACACTTCGGTTTTGTCCGAGTTTAATAGTAAAAAATTGTTACTCATCCAGTTTTTTTAAGTCAACTATGCAATCCTTTATTCGATCGAACTGCTTGGTTTCGTGAGGCTTCGAGGAAATATAAAGTTGAGAAATATAAAGTTATCATCAGCATAACAGTGAAAGCTAATTCCGTGTCGCTTTATTATATCTCCTAGAGGTAGCATGTATAATGCGAAGAGCAGAGGCCCCAAGACTGAACCCTGTGGTACACCGTACTGGACTTGCGATTTGCGGGACACCTCATTGTTTATTGCTACAAATTGAAAACGGTCGGATAAATAAGACTTGAACCATTTCAATGCTATTCCGTTAATGCCGACGTAATTTTTGAGTCTATGTAGAAGTATGCTATGGTCAATGGTGTCAAATGCAGCACTAAGGTCTAGCAGCACCAATAACGTAATACAGCCACGGTCAGACGCTAAAAGCAGATCATTTGTAACTCTAATCAAAGCAGTCTCTGTACTGTGACATGCTCGAAATCCAGACTGGAATTCTTCATTAATGTCATTCCTTTGGAGGAAGGAGCATAATTGAGTTGAAACTACTTTTTCCAGAATTTTAGATATAAAAGGTAAATTCGATATAGGCCTGTAATTCCCTAGTTCTTTAGGGTCGAGTTTGGGTTTTTTGACAAGGGGCCTTATAACAACCACCTTAAATGCTTTAGGCACATGTCCTAGTGTCAGAGATGAGTTAATAATACTAAGAAGAGGATCTATAATTTCTGGGAGCATTTCTTTCGGTAGTTTTGTAGGTATAGGGTCTAGCATGCATGTTGTTGATTTAGATGATCTAATGATTTTAGACAGTTCATTGTGATCTACAGTAGAAAATAATTGCAATTTCTCCTAAGGGGTGCTGTAGTTAGTTTGTTCAGCGGGTTTCACTTCAGGTTGCATTGTTATAATTTTTTCTCTTATATCTTGGATTTTACTAGTGAAGTAGTTCATAAATTCTTCACTGTTATGCTGATAATCAGAATCTGACGTCGCTGACGACTTATTTTTTGTTAATTTAGCCACGGTGTTAAATAAAAACCTAGGGTTGTGATGGTTTTCTTCTATTAGTGATGAAAAGTAGGCAGATCTAGACGTTTTTATGGCATTCCTGTATTTTCAAGTACTATCCTTCCATGCTATACGAAATACCTCTAAATTAGTTTTCTTAAAGTTCCGCTCCATTTTACGGGACGCTTTCTTTATAGCCTGAGTGTGTTCATTATACCACGGTGTTGGGCTGCCATTTTTAATCTGTTTTAAACGCAGAGGAGCAACTGTGTCTAATGTTTCAGAGAAGGTAGAGTTAACATTTTCAATAGTAATGTCAAGATCGTCATCGTTTTTACTGATGCTAGATATTAGAGACAATTCAGGCAGATTGTCGAGAAACGCATCTTTGGTAGTTGAAGTAATCGTTTCATCATATTTGTAACAAGGAGTTTGATTTGCAGCCGTAGGCCAGTGAAGCAAACATAATATCAGATAATGATCCGAAATGTTTTCACTCTGCTGAACGATTTTAACATCGTCCACATTTATACCATAAGATAGTATTAAATCTAAAGTATGATTACGAAGGTGAGTGGGTCCTGACACATGTTGACTAACGCCCATGGAGTTAAGAGTGTCTTTGAAAGCTATGCCCAGGGCATCTGTATCATTGTCTACATGGATGTTAAAGTCACCAACGACAAGGACTCTATCTGCGGCCAGTACTAGTTCGGATAAGAACCCACCAAAATCTTTAATAAAATCTGTGTGGTGCCCTGGAGGCCTATATACAATAGCTAGAATAAATTTACAAAATGTTTTATCCTTAGTATTAGGTGTTGATACGTGAAGTACCATGACTTCAAAGGAATTGTATTTAAAATTAGACTTCTGAGAGATGATAAAAGTATTATTGTAAAGTGCAGCGACACCTCCCCCTCTACCTTTTAGACGAGGCTCGTGTTTATAATAATAATCTTGGGGAACGGATTCATTTAGAGTAATATAATCATCTGGCTTTAGCCATGTTTCTGTCAAACAGAGCAGGTCTATTTTATGATCGGTTATTATATCATTAACAAAAAGTGCTTTATTTGAGAGAGATCTAATATTAAGCAATCCGAGTCGTAAAAGTTGATTACTTGTATTTTGTTCATGTTTGATTTGTTTAACGTTTATTAAATTACTTTCAAGAGGTTTACGCAATATATTATGTTTGCTAATCCGGGGGACAGACACAGTCTCTATTTTATGTTGTTTGAAAGAAGGGGTTATTACATGTTGTATATTCTGTGTACTTTGTAACGTGAGATGGCAAGCAGACAGTTGGTTCTGTCTCCTTCCTGACCTGGGCCCTAGGTAGTCAGCCTTTAGCATTATTAAGACTGTGTGCCAAATTTCTAGAGAGGAGGGAAACCCCATCCCAGGAGGGATGGAGACCATCTCGTTTCAACAGGTCAGGTCTGCCCTCAAAACTCTTCCAGTTATTTATAAAATCTATATTATTCTGCAGGCACCACTCAGACAACCAGCCATTTAGTGATGATAATCTGCTATAAATCTCATCACCACGGTAAGCAGTGAGGGGGCCAGAGAATATTACAGTGTCTGACATCGTTTTTGCGAGCTCACACACCTCTTTAATATTATCTTTAGTGATCTCCGATTGACGGAGTCTAACATCATTTGTGCCGACGTGAATAACAATCTTACTTAATTAAGATTAGCCTTAGCCAGCACATTTAAATTTGACTTGATGTCAGGCGCTCTGGCTCCCGGTAAACATGTGACTATGGTGGCTGGTGTCTATGTTAACGTTCCGGACAATAGAATCACCGATCACTAGGGCAATTTCAGCAGGTTTCTCAGTCGGCGTGTCACTGAGCGGGGCAAACCTGTTCGAGACTTTAATCGGAACGGTTGGGTGATGTTTTGTCCTGCGACTATCCCGTCTCACCGTCACAAAGTTTCCCAGCTGCAGGGAATTTTCAACCGGAACCGAGCCATGTGCGCTAAGATTGCTCGCATCCAAAATGTTTTCTACGGTCCCTACACTCTTACTATCCTCAAATAAAGATCGGATGCGAGACTCTAATTCTAAGATCTTCTCCGTCAGCCTAACTACTTCCCTGCATTTATCACATGTAAAACCCTCGCCGCTGACAGAGAAGGATAAGCTAAACATATGACATGAGGTGCAAGTAACAACAATAGGAATAGAAGCCATGACTCACCGGGTATGAAGTGCAATCCTAACTTACCAAGGTTGCTTGATGAGTCTTAGTATATACGCTTAAAAAGAGAAACAGTTAGCACACAAGACAAATAGGGGGAGATGATATTCCACAGTAAACAGAAGGCAAGCTAACACGCTAATATGCTAGCGGCGTTACGTTTCAATTAATATGTTTAGAATATAAAATTATAAATAATTCGGCAATGACAGTGATAGGTAACGGTAGTAAAATACACTAGTATTAAGACCAAGAACAAATGTGAGGTGAAGCAAGTGTCAGAGGATACAAACTAGCCGCCGGCAGCGAGGCCCTCCTCATGTGGTGTTTCCCTAGTGTTATTGTTTTCACCTGTTCCTCATTTGTCCCCTGTGTAATTAAGTTGGTCCCTGTTCCCTGTCTCGTTGCTCAGTCTTTAATGTTTTGTAGCCAAGTTCCCCAGTCTCGTGTGGTGTGTATTTGTGTGCTTCGTCTGCTGTTGTTTTGTTTGGAGTTCTATGAGAACCTTATTATTATTTTTGGATCTACCTCTTCGGAGTTGTTTAAGTTTCCCCTTTTTTCCCGTTTCTGGTTTATCATGTGGATTACCACGCTTTTTTTAGTTAAGATTTTTTAAGAGAACTTTATTTTTTGCTTGGCCTCTACGGAGTTGTTTTTGTTACCCCTCTTTCCTGAGCCTCGTGGATTACCTTGTCTTCTGGGACATTATTAAAGGGATCTTCTTAATTTTATTTAAGCCTCTGTGTGTGCGTCTCTTTGGGTTTACCATTCCTCAGTGGCACCGGTGTTTAAGTGTTCACTCACAACACCGGAAACCCAAGTTTGAGTCTTGGCCCTGACAGTAGGACTGTCAACTTTATTTATATAGTGCTTTTTACAATTTTCACTGTTACAAAGCAGCAATTTTCACTGTTACAAAACAACTAAAGTCATACACCTGTAAAAACAAGAAAAAGGTGAAAACACAAGACAAACAAACGGTGATGAAAGTAGTTTAGCACGTAGCTCAATCAAATGTTTACGATCTCTGATAACCAAACAATACTCCAGCATCCCTTCCTCTTCTCCAAGGAAGACCTCACCCCTTTTGTGGAGGAGATTATTAATATTAAAAGCACTCGGAATGGTAACATCATGTACTTTGGAAGTAGAGGGCTGTAGTCCGATCCAGCCGTTTTCTGTAAACCTTGAAAAGCGAATTCTATTATTACGGAATGTAATAATACGTCTGGGCTCTCAGGAAGTATTAGAAATCTAAATGTCAAAGAAAATCCTTGGACATAGCACAGGTGTTCTGATCTACAATGTATGTTAAAATTGCCCAGAATCAGAATTCTCAAAAATTTGGCTGACAGTATGGACAGAAGGTCAGCAAATTCAGAAAAAAGGGACGATTCGGTTTTGGGGGTCTATATATAGTGACCACAGGAGCATGAGGAGCTGCACAATTTCTGGTAAATTTCTGGTAAGCTTCAGACCAGAAATTCAAATGAAGCTGGTCCAGACATTCAAATGTTCCTTTAAAAACATTAATATGTTTTAAAAGGAGATACAGTGTACATACTGTATTGCAATTTGTAAACAACTAGTTCCATCCCCTCACCAGTAGACTGTGAGACATCAAAAAACCCACTGGGGACAGCTGATTAAAAAGCAGACCATCATCCTGTTTATGCCAAGTTTCCGTAAGAAACAGCAAGTTCAGCTTATTGTCCATGATAAAACTTGATATATACTGCCATAGTAGGGAAAATACATTTACTTACACTTATTTGGCAGACACTTTTATCCAAAAAATACGTACATTTCATTGCGTTATATATTTGTTTCTGACTATATGGGAAATCCACTGGGACCGAACCATGACCTTGGCATTAGTAGTGCCATGCTCTAACCACTGAGCCACAGGAAAGCTAATACCATGGAAGTCAATGAGGTGGCCAAACAGATTATATTCTAGAGTTTCTGTTTAGCAGGAGGAAATGTAAAGCTTGCTGAAGTGAAGAGCAGAATAAACAGATACAAACACAGGAAAACCCTTAAGAATAACCAATTCGGACTGCCATCAAGATTCAGACTGCCATCATCAAGGCCAAGACTCATTTTCCAACTGGAAAGTTTAGTCATGAATGTGTTTTATGATTTACATATTATTTGATTTCGGCTCTGGAGAATAAACAAACGCAAGGCATATAAAAGTCAAGTCACCGTGAAAGAGATCACACAGACAGACATTGGTTTTACACACTTTTGGTATTGTACAGGGTGATGTGAAATCAGTAGTGTTGTATTTTAAGTGTATGTTATAAAACAAGCTTTTATAAAAGGAAAGGGTACTCGAGTAACATGAAACAATGAAAGACTTTATTTATTTCACCCGCAAGTGGCCCTTTATCCACTTTACAAACATGTGTGTATATTATTCTCCCTTCATTGATCACTTCCAAACACATTTGTATTACTGTTGTTGTTTGTTAGCTTGGTCTTTTGGCACCATTTAATCTGTTTTGGACTCATAAAATGCAAAATAGCTAGGAACAGATCTTGTTCAGAAGGCATTCGCAATTCCGAATAGGTCCATTTTCAACAATAGGTAATTTACAGACTCACCATGTCTTTGATACTGCCCAACACAGCAGTGGTCAGGATTCCAGTCACAAATCCCAGCAGATTGAGGACAGTTAAGACCCACATGAGAACATACAGAGACAGTACGTCCTGACAGCTCTGCACACCAACAAACTCATAATAACTGTTCAGATATCCTCCACTGGAAAAGAAGATAGACGCGAGAATTTAGTTCTGCAATGCTTGTGGGTTTGCTCGTTCTTTTTTCTATACTTTTCAGGGTAGGTAACGGGTGTTATGGTGGTGTTATCGGTAGATGCTATGCTTTAATAAAAATGTCATATTCTGGACCCCTTATATATGACTTACTTTAAATAATCGTAATATTGTATATAGTTATGTGACTATTCATGGTTAAAGGGATAGTTTGCCCAAAAATGTGGTATTTACTTCTATTTTGCGGACACAACACTTATGCCGCCATTGTTCCATTATCAACGTTCTTCAAAATGTCATACAGCACATATGTCAGAGTCAAGGCCCGCGGGCCACATCCGGCCCGCGAGAAGGTTTTTTACGGCCCCTGGGATGATCTTGATTTATTATTAGAACCGGCCCGCAGACCGCAGCAAGCCGGCAGCCCGCAGATCTTTTACACGCACCAATACTACATTTCCCACAATGCAACGGTGACGCACCGAGCAGTAGGCTGCTTCATTTCAATATTTATTGGCACAGCAGTCGTCAGCATCACAGTAAAATTAACTTTCAGATACCCATCAAAAATGGCAAAACGGAAGGTGGACACTGAGAACCGGGGGTTTCAAACAAGGTGGGAGTCGGAGTATATGTTCACGGAGGTAGCTGGAAAACCTGTGTGTCTTCTGTGTGGAGAAAGTGTGGCGGTACTGAAAGAGTATAATCTGAGACGACATTATGAAACGAAACACGCGGACAAAAACAAGAATATGGACATGGAACAAAGGCTACAAAAAGCAGAGGAATTAAAACGAGGCCTCAAATCTCGACAGGCTCTGTTCAAAAAAGCCAAATCACAAGGCCAGGCTGCTGTCAAGGCCAGTTTTATTTTGGCAGAAGAGATCGCTAAATCAGCCCGGCCATTTACGGAGGGGGATTTCATCAAAAACTGCATGATTAAAGTTTGTGACGAAGTTTGCCCAGAAAAAAGGCAACTCTTTTTAAATGTGAGTCTGAGCAGAAACACCATTGCCGAGAGAGTAGACCAGTTGTCCATCAATCTAAAAGAGCAGCTTGTGAAAAAGGGAAAAGATTTCATTGCATATTCCTTGGCTGTGGATGAGAGCACCGACATTTCTGACATTGCCCAGTTGTCAATTTTCATCCGCGGAGTGGACTCCAGCCTAAGCGTGACAGAGGAGTTTTTGGCTTTACGTCCTATGCATGGCACAACTACGGGGCATGATTTGTATGAAGAGGTGTCAAGATGTGTAAATGAGATGGAGCTGCCTTGGGAAAAACTCGTAGGTTTGACAACCGACGGAGCACCTGCGATGTGTGGACACAGGAGCGGACTGGTGGCGAAGATACGGGAAAAGATGCAAGAGGAAAACGCGACAGGTGAGCTGACAGCTTATCATTGTATCATACACCAGGAAGCGTTGTGCGGTAAAGCCTTGAAAATGGAGCATGTAATGAGCATCATCACGCGCACAGTTAACTTTATCAGAGCCAAAGGTTTGAATCACCGCCAGTTCAAGGCATTTCTGACGGAGTTAGAAACGGAGCATGGTGATTTGCCTTATCACACAGAGGTGCGATGGCTAAGCCAGGGAAAGGTGCTTCAAAGATGTTTCGAGCTTCGTGAGGAGATTTGTCTGTTCTTGGACAGCAAAGGGAAAGACACAACACAACTCCGAGAAGAAAATATTGCTTTATTTATCTGATCATATTGGAATATATTTGTTAGGTTTTCAGTAGGTTCAATTAGGTTCACTAGACTATATGCGTCATTGAAAAATTTTTCAATGAACATTCGAACAGTCCGGCCCTCGGCTTGTAGCTAAATTTTTTATTTGGCCCTCCGTCCATTTGACTTTGACACCCCTGTCATACAGGTTTAAAAATGACTCAAATGTGAGTAAATGGTGAAAGAATTTTCATTTTGGGACTAAAGTTTTGTGTGTACAGTGATTGTGAGTTACTTGCTTGGCACAATCGTACAAGTCACAACAGTAACATGTTCCGCTGCGGACCTTCATACTACAGGCCTCTGTTAGACTTTGACAAGGAACCTACAAAACAAACATATCAATGAAATCTGTATTATTATCTATGGGATTCCTTTTGTGCCAATAAAAACGAACGCGAAAAAAACAAACACGAAAGAAGAAATACACTTTGAAAACGAAACAATGAACTCCAATTGCAAACTTTTAACATACTTTCAAACAAACCGCATTCATCATCAAATGTTTTCTAAATATTCTTTTCGAAAATCATTGTTTATGCAAAAAGTTACGGTTTCAAAACGGAGGGGACGGATTGTAAACTCGTGCGTACAGTTTATTAATCCGAGAGCACATATTTGTAAACTGTGGGAACCGTTTAAGAATCTGTGTGTACGGATGTTTAAACCGAGGAAACGAATTACAAAACTGTGGCCACGGATTAGCAGGTCTTGTTTTTTTTTCTCCGACGGGTGACTAGCCGGTATCCGCACATTTCAATCCAAACTGTAGCAAAAAAAACGTTTAATTACAAAGGTTACTAATCACAAGTCACTTCACCGTCCACCTGCAGATCGCTTTCTAAAGTTGCGCGCCGCCACTGAGACTTCTTCCACTTCCAGGTCACGGACCTGTCGATCAAAATCTGACTAGCCAATGAGAGTAAAGGACTGTTAACTCCGACCACGCGAGAGGTTTGTGCAAGAAGTTCGAACGTAACTTTTTGCAGTGTAAACGAAAATAATGAAGCGCAAACGAAATCTCGGGCATCGTATTCATAAACAATGATTTTCGAAAAGGATATTTAGAAAACATTTGATGATGAATGCAGTTTGTTTGAAAGTATGTTCAAAGATTGCAATTGGAGTTCATTGTTTTCGTTTTCAAAGTGTATTTCTTCTTTCGTGTTGTTTATTTTATTTTTTATTTCGCGTTCGTTTTTATTGGCACAAAGGGAATCCCTTATTTATCCAACCTCCAAACCCTTAAATCCGCACGCTTACAGGTGGGCTGCAGATGAACGTGTCACGGTGTGACAAATGAGGGCGGAACTAAAGTTCGCCGCAATTGTGTCCCCTCCGGTATAATAACAAGGAAACACTACCCCCCGTGTAAGTGTATATCTGTTGCCCTGCCAACCGGGATGAGGAAATTGACACCAGGTGTGGGGAATTAATTTAGAGCCATGACGAAGCCATGTGGGCATTGAGAAGGATATAAAAAGCCAATGAAGAGAGACTGTGGTGTGGTTCTCTCCCGTGAGAAGTCGTTCTATTTGAGTGTTGCAGAGAAGAATTGCGGGGTGCAAAGGGAAGTGCTGCTGGAGGGGACTCGAGGAGTGTGGAAGAGTTGTGAAAACACACCGTTTGCCTGGAAGGGAGAGAGATAAGTAATCGACCATCGTATCTCGTACCTGCATGTTTCGACACTGAATTTGAGGTGGATTGGAGTGCTTTGATTGTGCTATCTAAACGTCACTGAGTGAATTATACTGATTCATGGTCGATCTCTTGCCCTCTTCCCCCGTGTTGGAACGGTGATGTGAATCCGTCTATGTCTGGGGAGGAAAACCCTGAAATATCTTCTTCCCAACATTGGAGCTCGTTGCTTGTGGCACGGAGACCCCTGGGTGAGTGCTGGCCTTATCTGCACTTATTGAAGTGGATTGCAGTGCTTAAATTGACGTTTCCCCCCTCACGTTGCATGTTTGGAGTGAAATTGCCGTGTGTGTGTGGAAGATTTATTCTCTTTTGCTGTGCACTCCCCACGTGCCATGCTGGTCTACTGTCAGTAACTGGAGCTTAATAATGTCGATCGGTCCCATCTGTTGAGGACTAGAAGGGATAGCACCTGTGAGTCAAACTAACCTGTCTGTTTTTAAGTAGCGATTCTGACTGGCTTAGAAGAAGCTCTGTCCAGCCTGTGACTTAAGTTCGCTACTTGCCTGTCAACCCACCTGTATGGTGAGAAGGTTTGCCCCCCCCCTTGCATGATTCTGATTCTTGATTCTGTTTGTCTTAGAGGAGTTCCGCTCAGCCCGCGACTTGAGCCTGCTACAACCCCAAGTCCATCTGCATGGTGTGAAGTCATCTGTCCCCTGCAACACACCCCCAGGTCCATCTGCATGGTGTGAAGTTATCTGTCCCCCGCAACACACGTGAGAGTTGTATATCGCTGTTGAAGTTGATTCTGTCTGTCCAGGAGAAGCTCCGCTCGGCCTGCACCTTTGAGTCTGCTATAGCCCCCGGTCCATCTGCATGAGAAGCTCCGTCCAGCCGTTGACTCGAGTCTGCTGTAGCCCTAGAGTTCCAACTGTCTACTCACCTGTGGAAACTTACCTGTCCGTCGTAGGCCTCTGTGAACTTTGCATCAGTGTGGGAAGAGGATTAGCCCTGACTGTATATCCACCTGTAGGAACTCACCTGTCTGTCGTCGGTCCCTGTGAACCCTGCATCAGTGTGGGAAGAGGAAGGGCCCTGACTGACTACTCACCTGTGGAAACTCACTTGTCTGTCGTCGGCCCCTGTAAATCCTGCATCAGTGTGGGAAGAGGAACAGCCCCGACTGTATACACACCCGTGGAAATCCATCGATCCATCTCAGGCCATTGTGAACCTTGTATCGGCGTGGGAGTGGGCTCCGGAGACTGCTGTATTGCCTCGATTCCGGGGAAGAAGAGGAAAGGAAGATTTTAGCTTAGGTTATTCCAATTACTTTTAACTTTAATAAAAAGAACTGTTATTCCCTTGAATTCTGTTTCCGTCTTGTCTCTGACACGCTCCTCAGGGTGGTCCTGGTTCAGGGGTGGGCGCAGTCCGGCTTGGCCCATCCCGACCTGTGACAGATTTGGCGTAAGTCGGCAGGGTACCACCTTGAGTTGAGCGATCAGAGTGAGATGGCTGAAGAAGAAGAGCCAGTAGTGCGGCAGCCGGCAATGCTGATTTTTATGGGAGCCCCGTGGGCCCAGAAGTACGGAGGCCCTGGATCAGAAGTGAGTTTGTCATGTTGGAAAGCGCAGGTCGAGTACTTAGCCGGACTTCAAGGTCTGAGTGCCCCCCAGAAAGTACAGTTTGTTTTAAATTCCTTGGAAGGAGAAGCAAGAAGAGAGGTACAGGCAGCGCCGGAAGCAAATCGAACGACGGTCCAAGCAATCTTTGAATTTCTCACGGGGCAATATGGAGACACCACCCCGGTAGCTGTCCTGCGAATGCAGTTTTTCAATTGTAGACAAGGGCCTCGACAAAATGTCCGTGCATTCACACTACAGTTGAGGGAACAGTTCTCCCGTTTGAGAGGAAGACAGGATCATGGTCTGGGTGATGAGGAAGTCCTGTTGAGAGATCAGTTTTTATTAGGATTACGAGAAGGCCCTGTGCGTCAGAGTTTGCGGGTCCAACTACGACGAGAACCCGACCTCACTTTTGAAGAGCTGCGTGGAGAAGCTTTAGCCCTTGAACGTGACCATGCTGCGAGCGTAGACCCTCCCAGTTGTCTGGCTACCAACGCCACTAGTGTTCCACCGCCCCCTGCTACATCGGACTGGAAACAGGCCCTTCGGGAGGAGCTGAAGAAGGACGTACGTGAGCAACTGTCCGAACTGTCTAAGTCCCTCGTGGCAGAACTTCGCCGGGAACATCCCCGTTCATTGCCTCCGCCACGGGAGCGGGCGTACTCCGATGGGGGCCATCTCCCAGAACGCCGTCCACTTCGGCCTTTGGGGCCTCGATTCCAGTGGGATGAACAGGGTCGTCCTCTCTGCAATAACTGTGGAGAACCGGGTCATTACTTCCGTCAGTGCTCCTCCAGACGGGCATCGCAGGGGGGTTTTTAGAGCGTCCGGCCACTGTGGGTCAAGTGGTCGGGACCCCCTTGTTAGACCCTCAGCTTCCCACACTCCCCAACGAATACCTGGTGGGCCGTTGCCCGGTTGTGGCGATTCAGGTCAACGGCCAGGAAGTACAATGCCTCCTGGACACCGGGTCGCAAGTAACCTTGTTTGCGGAGAGCCTGACTCATGAGTTATTTGGTGCCCAGGGTCGGTCGACGGCCGAAGCCCCCTGGTTGACCCTGCGTGGGGCAAATGGACTTGACATACCATACGTTGGATATTTGGTGATGGATCTGGAGATACACGGGGTTATGGTACCCCAGAAGGGAGTAGTGGTGGTGCGAGATGGCTGTCTGGGGTCTCATCGGGCCCTACTGGGCATGAACGTGATCTCTGAGTGTTGGGAGGAACTGTTCCGGGGCAGACCAGTGCGAACTGCCTCGTCATCGGATGGCCGGGAGTGGGATCGGGTGAGAGCCGACTGTCGCCGGGTTTGCCTGGCCGAGCAGCAGGGCGAACGGGAGAGTACTGGGAGAGTGGCCTGCCGTTATGCCTTGTCCGTTCCCGCTCGAAGTGAAGCCGTGGTCTGGGCCAGGGTGCCCTCTCGGCTTTATAGCCCCCAGGAGTGGGTTTTGGTGGAGCCCTACCCGGATGGCCCCAAGGTGGAAGTTGCTCGGGGGCTGGCGTCCGTAAGGAGAGGCCGAGTCTCAGTTAGAGTCCGAAACACAAATTCTTTCCCGATCCATCTATACCGCCACCAACGCCTGGCCCGAGTTACCTCGGTGAAGCCCCATCAAATTCGAGAACAGGGAGAAGTGGAATTCTGTCGAGTAAGTCCAACAGTGGTAGAGGTGGCCCTGGCACAAACGGGTCGACACGTGGAAGAGGTTGGAGGAAGACTGCCGACACACCTGGAAGGAGAGTCGTTACGTGGAGAGGGATTGAAAGAGGACCAAGTCCAACAACTCCAATGTTTCTTGACGAAATGGCAACATTTGTTCTCTACCCACGACGAGGACTACGGCCGTACGGATGCAGTTAAGCACCAGATCCCGACCGGAGAGGCCACACCCAGCAGGGAGCGTTATCGACCTGTGCCTCCGACCCTGTATTCAGAGGTTCGCACCCTCCTGAGGGGGATGTTGGATAAGGGAATTATCCGGGAGAGCAGCAGTCCTTGGGCCGCGCCGATAGTACTGGTACGGAAGAAAAATGGTTCTTGGAGGTTCTGTGTGGACTACCGGCGGCTCAACCAGGTGACCAAAAGGGATGCTTTCCCATTGCCCCGAGTAGAAGATTCTCTCACCAGCCTTACACAAGCAGCTTGGTATTCGACACTCGATCTGGCCAGCGGATACTGGCAAGTCCAGGTGGATGAGCGGGACAGGGAGAAGACTGCGTTCACTACCCCCTTTGGGTTATATGAGTGGGACCGGATGCCCTTTGGCCTCTGCAACGCCCCAGCCACCTTCCAACGGCTCATGCAGCGTTGCCTGGGCGGCCAACTAATGGAGACCACGCTTGTCTACCTCGACGACGTGATCGTCTATTCTCCGGATTTCGGGTCCCATCTCCAACACCTGGAACAGGTCTTTCTCTCCCTGGAGAGGTATGGGCTGAAACTCCAGCCGAATAAATGTCAGCTTTTCCGAAAGGAGGTAAAATTCTTGGGCCACATTGTGAGTGCTGGAGGGATTTCTGTCGATCCGGAGAAGGTGGCGGCTGTGCAGGGGTGGGCCACCCCTAAGACGGTACGGCAGGTTAGATCCTTCCTGGGCTTCGTCGGATATTATAGGCGATTCATAAAAGACTTCTCCAGAATCGCCAAGCCGATCAATCAGCTGCTGGGAGGTACGGGACGAGTTCGGGGTCGAGGGTCGCCATCGATCCAGTGGGATCCGGCGTGTGAGGAGGCCTTTCAGAGGCTCAAACAAAAGTTATTACAGGCCCCGATTTTGGCTTATGCCGACTTCACACAGCCTTTCATCCTGTACACAGATGCCAGTAACCTGGGTTTAGGAGCTGTCCTGGCTCAGAAGCAACAAGGAAAAGAGAGGGTAATCGCTTATGCGAGCCGAAGCCTGCACCCCACCGAGAGAAACGACGCCAATTACAGTTCCTTTAAACTCGAGCTGCTGGCAATGAAGTGGGCGGTGAGTGAAAAATTTAAAGATTATCTGTGGGGAGCCAGGGTGCAAGTGGTTACGGACAATAATCCGCTCGTACATCTGTAGACCGCCAAGCTGGGGGCGGTAGAACAGAGATGGGTGGCACAACTGGCGAACTTCGATTACCAGCTCCAGTACCGGCCAGGGAGAGAACATACCAACGCCGATGTCCTATCTAGGCTGCCAGAGGAAGGATCATCGGGCCCGGTATTGGCTCAGGAAGCAGGACATGACGAAGGACTAATGGTGGGGATTGTGGAGGCACCCGGCCAGCCCTTGGAAGAACCCCCGGGTAGTTGGGGATGGGACCCGCAGCGCTGGAGGGTATGGCAGGGCGAGGACGAGGATCTGCTGGTGGTCCGAACTTGGCTGAGGCGGAAGGCATGGCCCGCCGGTGCGGAATGCCGAGCTCAGACCCGAATAGTGCGAGGACTGTTGGGCCAGAGAGAGAGACTCTACTTGAAGGAAGGGGTGATTTGCAGGGCCCTCCAGGATCCCAAGTGGGGCGACGGGGTCTGTCAGGTGGTGGTCCCCGAGGGACGCTGGTCAGCGCTGTTGGAAGCCTATCACACCAGGATGGGGCATCAAGGGCAGGAGAGGACGACGGCCTTATTACGGCGACACTTCTACTGGCCCGGGATGGAGGGCACGATGAGGGCCTATCTACAGAAGTGTCCACGCTGTATACTGTTTAAGACCAGGAAAGAGGTACGGGCTCCGCTGGTTCCAATTCAGGCCAAGGCACCCTTGCACATTGTCGCTATGGACTATCTGACCCTGGGTCGGCCGGTGGACCGGATCCAGTATATCCTTGTGGTTACGGACCTGTTCACGAAGTACGCTTGGGCCGTTCCGACCCTAGATCAGACTGCCATTACCACCGCCAACGCCCTGTGGAAGTACGTAATTCAGCCGTTTGGGTGTCCCGAAGTACTCCATTCTGATCAGGGGCCTAACTTTGAGTCCAGGGTGATACACGAGCTGTGCCAGCTGTATGGAGGGAAGAAGACCCATACGACCCCTTATCACCCCCAAGGGAACGGGGGGTGTGAGAGGTTTAACCAGACGTTGCTGAGCCTGCTGGGGACCCTGGAGGAGGACCAACAGGGCCATTGGGCCGACAGACTCCCGGCATTAGTTCAGGCATACAACAATAGCGTACACAGTACTACGGGCTATGCCCCAACTTACCTTATGTTTGGAAGGCATGTGAGGCTTCCAACTGATTTGCTCTTGGGGACCATGGCGGCGGAAGAAGGGAGCAGTCTGACCGATTGGGTGACCAGGCACCACCAGCGCCTTCAGTCGGCTTATGAGCAGGTCTCGGATCAGATCAATCAGGCTGCAGCGAAGAACAAAAGGCTATACGACCGGACGGCTCGGGAAGCACCACTACTACCAGGGGAGAGAGTATTGGTAAGGGACAACCGTCGCCAGGGGAAGGGTAAACTAAGCGACCGGTGGGAGTCACAGCCCTATGTAGTCCAGCGGCAACCACACCCAGACCAGCCAGTTTATGCCATCCGTCCCGAAGGGAGAGCCGGTCCAGAGCGGGTGTTGCATCGCAACCTGATTCGCCCCTGTCCGAACTATCCGACTCCTGCTCCCGAAAAGCCCCCCGGTGAAGCAGCATGGATGCCCCAGTTGGTAGGATGGGCGGTGGTCCCGAGGGGACTAGGCATAGAGCCACGGCCTGAAGAGCCTATTTCTCCACCCAGGCGGCCCCAGCGGGAGAACCGAGGTCGGCCCCCAGCTAGATATGGAGACTGGGTGTCCGGCTCCCGTTCTCGGGACTAGAACGGTTTGGCGGGGGAGTATGTCACGGTGTGACAAATGAGGGCGGAACTAAAGTTCGCCGCAATTGTGTCCCCTCCGGTATAATAACAAGGAAACACTACCCCCCGTGTAAGTGTATATCTGTTGCCCTGCCAACCGGGATGAGGAAATTGACACCAGGTGTGGGGAATTAATTTAGAGCCATGACGAAGCCATGTGGGCATTGAGAAGGATATAAAAAGCCAATGAAGAGAGACTGTGGTGTGGTTCTCTCCCGTGAGAAGTCGTTCTATTTGAGTGTTGCAGAGAAGAATTGCGGGGTGCAAAGGGAAGTGCTGCTGGAGGGGACTCGAGGAGTGTGGAAGAGTTGTGAAAACACACCGTTTGCCTGGAAGGGAGAGAGATAAGTAATCGACCATCGTATCTCGTACCTGCATGTTTCGACACTGAATTTGAGGTGGATTGGAGTGCTTTGATTGTGCTATCTAAACGTCACTGAGTGAATTATACTGATTCATGGTCGATCTCTTGCCCTCTTCCCCCGTGTTGGAACGGTGATGTGAATCCGTCTATGTCTGGGGAGGAAAACCCTGAAATATCTTCTTCCCAACATTGGAGCTCGTTGCTTGTGGCACGGAGACCCCTGGGTGAGTGCTGGCCTTATCTGCACTTATTGAAGTGGATTGCAGTGCTTAAATTGACGTTTCCCCCCTCACGTTGCATGTTTGGAGTGAAATTGCCGTGTGTGTGTGGAAGATTTATTCTCTTTTGCTGTGCACTCCCCACGTGCCATGCTGGTCTACTGTCAGTAACTGGAGCTTAATAATGTCGATCGGTCCCATCTGTTGAGGACTAGAAGGGATAGCACCTGTGAGTCAAACTAACCTGTCTGTTTTTAAGTAGCGATTCTGACTGGCTTAGAAGAAGCTCTGTCCAGCCTGTGACTTAAGTTCGCTACTTGCCTGTCAACCCACCTGTATGGTGAGAAGGTTTGCCCCCCCCCTTGCATGATTCTGATTCTTGATTCTGTTTGTCTTAGAGGAGTTCCGCTCAGCCCGCGACTTGAGCCTGCTACAACCCCAAGTCCATCTGCATGGTGTGAAGTCATCTGTCCCCTGCAACACACCCCCAGGTCCATCTGCATGGTGTGAAGTTATCTGTCCCCCGCAACACACGTGAGAGTTGTATATCGCTGTTGAAGTTGATTCTGTCTGTCCAGGAGAAGCTCCGCTCGGCCTGCACCTTTGAGTCTGCTATAGCCCCCGGTCCATCTGCATGAGAAGCTCCGTCCAGCCGTTGACTCGAGTCTGCTGTAGCCCTAGAGTTCCAACTGTCTACTCACCTGTGGAAACTTACCTGTCCGTCGTAGGCCTCTGTGAACTTTGCATCAGTGTGGGAAGAGGATTAGCCCTGACTGTATATCCACCTGTAGGAACTCACCTGTCTGTCGTCGGTCCCTGTGAACCCTGCATCAGTGTGGGAAGAGGAAGGGCCCTGACTGACTACTCACCTGTGGAAACTCACTTGTCTGTCGTCGGCCCCTGTAAATCCTGCATCAGTGTGGGAAGAGGAACAGCCCCGACTGTATACACACCCGTGGAAATCCATCGATCCATCTCAGGCCATTGTGAACCTTGTATCGGCGTGGGAGTGGGCTCCGGAGACTGCTGTATTGCCTCGATTCCGGGGAAGAAGAGGAAAGGAAGATTTTAGCTTAGGTTATTCCAATTACTTTTAACTTTAATAAAAAGAACTGTTATTCCCTTGAATTCTGTTTCCGTCTTGTCTCTGACACGCTCCTCAGGGTGGTCCTGGTTCAGGGGTGGGCGCAGTCCGGCTTGGCCCATCCCGACCTGTGACAAACGGATGGCCGTATGATTCTTCTATGCAAATGGAAAGACACTTGGAAATTTGTCTCTTACAATCTGCTACATTCATGTCCGTTTTTACTTATATTCACCAAACACTTTGTGTGTCACTGTTTTTACACTTTAGTCTATATCAATATATGACGTGCTTGTGTGGGATATTATTTTGTTTTATGCTTCTAAAATCAGACATGAAATTTGCATTTTATGAAGATGAAAAATAAGTCCCAGATTAAAACATAGTGCACACATGAGCATCTGTAATCTTGCTGGCCTCTCCATTTTACTTTCATATCACTTAACGAAGTTAGGGTACTGATGCTGCGTTCCAAACAACTTGGATTTGGGGTCTTACCGATCGGAAGTGAACATCTGGAACAGCAAACAAAGTCGGTTATCCGACCTCTGAGCTCACGGACAAGATGGCAACTTGCCTTTCGCAACCTTTAGTGAACCGTAAACAAACTTTAAACTGTTTTGAACATGAAAGCTAATATATCCACTGTTTATGAACAAATGCCTACATTTTAATAGCTACCATATAGCAGATAACATAGACTGCTGTTACGTTCTCTTGGCGTCACGGTGACATCACATGGTAAACATGCGAATGTGACGAGTGGTTGACTGGAACATATTGAGGTTGGAAGTCGAAATGTAATGCCTCTAACCATATTCGGAACATCAGACTGCACCGTTGACGGTACAATGAGATTTATAAGCCCGCCCACCTTACTTGCCTATACATTTGGGGCGGTCTTAGTCAAATCATACCACAAAGTGACGTACATACGTGGGGGTGTGGTTACACGAGGAGTTTCAGGCAGGTCTGGGTTCACATTCGCTTTGAGATAGAATGCATCTTTTTTTCCGACACTTACATTTTTGCAATTTTACGTGTCTAATACATGCATGGGCAATTTATAACACTCCAAAGACACAGAAAAACACGTATTTCCGCCATATGACCCCTTTAAAACACATGTGAAGATGATTACTGTATGTTAGAAGACTTGTGATTTTGTTTCAAACTGATATTTTAAAATAAGTGTGTGAGGATATTAGAAAAAAGCCGGCATTTATTGATCTGTCAAAGAGTCAGAAATGTGGAGGACTTGACTCACTGTTGCATAGTAATTCTCATAGATGTAACTGTTTCCACTGGTGTAGAACTGACATCTCCCCGCCCTCAATGGACGCACATCCTGATAGAGACAGAAAAAGTAATGTCTTTTGTTATTTTGTACCATATTTTCTTCTAAAATCAATATTTTTTTAGTTAATTTTTTTATCTATCTCTCAAGACCAATCATCTTTATTGGTCACATCATCTGTGCTGTTGAGAGAGATGATGTGACTGCAGAACATTTATATAAATATTGAAGAACACAACCTCATTCAACATATGTGAGTGACATAATTACTTTTTTTATATTGCCTGTTAAATGTTTGGAAACAGGCTTGTTCCTCTTGTTAATATGCAACAAACTAGGACATTTAATGTCATGAAGGTTTTCTTTGACCAAACACATAAATGCATAGATAAAGAATGTGTAGATTTGTAGATTCTGAAAAATGAATGGTTAAAAAAAATGCTAATTCAGCATCTACTGTATAATAACTTATAAAGTCCAGACATCCGGGCAACTTTTGACAAGCATTGTATCTTTCATTAAATGAGGTATACTAAGCTTCTAAAAAAACATGTTTAAAACACAAATCAGTTTCAATAAATGTACTCACAATGGTTAGCAGGATGAAAACACCATCCACCACAAGACACAGGAAACTGGAAATGATACCAAAACTCAGGAACACAATCGCTGCAACCAACTGGACAGAAAGGGAACAGTTTAACATGTGTATTTCTGTTTCATATTCTTCAAATACAGTTGAAAGAAAGTGATATTCATGTAAGATGGATTTATAAGGTTATATAATGGTTAATTGTAAACACATCAAGAAATATTTCCTGTGGTTTCTGGCACTAAGCAACTGTCCAATATAAAACACTGATCACCCCCATACATATCTGTGTGCTGCAGTGGCAAGTCATTACACCATACACAAAGCCTGAAAGAAATCCGAGTTAATGTAATATGGTTAATTCTGCAGGCACACTGCTATTCAAACATAAATGGAAATGTCACGTTTTATTGTAAGTTTAATGAGCTCTGCAAATTCATACGAGGGGAAGACGTTAGACCACACTGTAAAAAGTTATTCAGTAGTTATTCATTTAGTAATTATGGCTCAAATAAATAGGCTGATTTTCCTCAAAAAAATAAGCTTAGAACATTACTTAATTTCTTGCTATAAATGTTACAAAATTTATTGAGACTGCGGTTTGCTTAAAATAATGTGTATCACATCGGCAAAGCAAGTAATTTTTAGTAAAGTTGCATGAATCTGGTTAGTAGTCAATTTGACTAAACATTTTAAAATTTGGTTGGATCACGTGACACAGCACTTGACTGGCTTTCAAGGCTAGCGGCCATTTTCTGAAAAGCATCTCTTCAGACGATAAAGGTGAGTAAATTTAACTTTTTTATACTAAAATGTTTTATAAAATAAATACCAGCAATAGTGTGAAGATACACGTTTCTTAGTGTTTTCATTTTTAATAAGTTTAATTGTGAGGGTGCACGTATAGTGTTTAAAATAAGCTCCTAGGTATCAAATGTACAGAAATATGCGTGCACAGTGCGCTTCAAGTTTTGTGTGAATACATTTTATATACGTTTCTTAAATGAGATTTATGGCAAACAATCACGATTGCCTACTTTTATGAAGGCATGAAACGTTGAGAGTTGCATTCGCCGTCCAGCTCCTTAAACTTTTTAGTTTCAATTTGACACAACCCGCCACATTAACAGAGGTTTTTGACTGATATACACGCGTGAAAAAGCTGTTCCGCGAGGGCATATTTATATGGCAAGCCGATGGTGTTACAATTACGCCATAGATTAAACGCGTTTGTATCCGAACGCCGTTATTCACGGCGTTTTAAACAGTATTTGTGCCGCAAAATACGGCGTCGCGATTCCAAACGCCGTAAAAAAACGCGCCGTATTTGACGGTGTTTTAAGGCGGCCGAAAAGCGCCGCTTTTTGCGCCGTAGTCTTGCCATATGACGGCGTAAAAAACGCCGTTTTGGTTGCAAAGAGGGCGCGTCATTTACGGCGTTTCGTCTGTTGTATAATGAGCCCCTCCCACTGATTTCCAAAGCCAGTAAATTTGAACCGTTGTCAACCAATCCCCGACGAACTGAGCCAGACCAGACCAATTTACCACTGTTCATTTAACAGGATTTTATTATGTGCGCAGTGTTTGCTAACATTAAACAAATTATTGCTTGCTTTCTGAAAAAACGACTTATTTTCTTTGGTAATCTAAGGTTGCACAACGTGGTCAACAATGGTATAAAGGCCAACCAATCCCATTGTATGTATCCTTGTATGTATCTTACATAGGCTAAGCGCGTATTGCCTACGTAAAAAGCAAAAAGGCAATCGGTTGAAATATTGCATTATATTATCATTGTACTATAAATCATTCCTGGTGCAAGTGAAGTCAGACAGAGTTAAAGGTAAACTGCCTTCCCTTTAATAGGTCCTAAGGTGCCATGGCCAAGAACTGTAAATAGTAGTCTGCGGAGTAGCAGCTTCGACTTGTGATCTTTAATACGGTCGCTTTACGGTCCGGACCAACCGTCACTTTTTACGTTGTTGGTCTTGATCTATTTAGCTGTATCGCTGGGTAGTTTTTAGATTTATATTTCAGTACTTAATGCGTGGTCAGTATGAAAAGAAACTATTGACTATAAGGATGCGAAATAATGTTGCGCAATGATTGTAATGTAACAAGCATGGACTTATTTATTAAATATAGCTAACACAGCCCAAGGCAATGCCAAATGCCTTGCCGTTTACCTCCGTGAAGAGACTGACGCTATATCGTGTCTGCAAACAAGCATACAATGAACAGCCACATTTCCTTTTGAAATGGAAAAATGTTATGCATTATTTTCCAATTTTCAGCACATGGATATAGGATTCAGGCCCGGTGACCCACCCATGCAGCCAAGCCTATGCGAGAACGTGGCAAAATGAATTGGGATGCCAGCATTTAGCTACAGGCAAAAAATTAAAAATTGTCGGTTTGCACAAAGATAGTTGTTAAGCCTACGGATCCCTTTGCTCCGAATAGTAGGCCTTATTAAACGTAATTACATACACTGTAATAAATATTTAAAAAAAAACATAATTAAAAAGCATATCATACATGTTAACGCACATATATATTCTAGGCTAAATAAAGTGCATTCATTACATATTCTTGCAAAAGCTGCATATGCTATGTCCACTTCAAGAAGAGCGAGTCTGACTATTGCATTAAATGAACATTCTTTATACTAAAGAAAATAAATCGAGGAACTTTTTTTAAGGGTTATTCAAAGATGTTAATACACAAAAATGATCTTACTCTGACTGAAACATCCAAAGTGTGCACATCAGAACGTATTTGTCTCGCAAACATAATTATGTCTTAACTAAATGGTGAACTGCCGGGGGAAATATTGGTTCCTAAGGCTTTCACTCTCATTGTCAACAAATTTAATTAAATAAACATAGAAACCATTAACACTAAAACTCCATTTTTATCTGTTATCTTTTGTCATGTCGCATGTAGAGGTACGGACAGGGTGTGACCGTTTACCCTGAGCTTGAAGTGCGAGGTGGAGGCTTGAACAGCGGGCTCAAAATCACAGTGCATGTGTTGGTAAGAAAGCTCCTTAAAGCGGCACACTGTCACTTTGCAAATACGATAGAGGAGAATTGTGTCGGCTAATTGTTAGGCTAGTGATTTTTTTATTGTACTAACTTATATAATTGTTTGTGTGTATCATAATTTCATAGTTTGAATACTGAGCAGTGTAAGTGAACAAAACACAGAAGTGTTATGTACAATCAACTTTGTTAGTGTGACATAACACTATGGTAATGTTGTGAAGTTCTGGTAAATTTCCATTTTGTGACATTTATATATTTGTTTTATATTTTAGTGAAGCCAATTGCAGGATTAATGTTTAAAAAATCTTGGGAGACCTGATTTTCATAGTGAGGAACTTATACACAACTAGGTAAGAACTTATGCAGAATCCACATGATGCAGCAGACCTATGTGTGTAACATAACAGTTCATATTGATTCTTTTAATTATCAGTATGTATATTTATATATGTTATACTATTCTTAATTGATATAATACAATAATATCATGTTGTTTTGTTTCAGGACAATAATGGTGAAGTGAATCAACCTTGCAGAGCACACAGTGATCTAATCACCAGAGGGGGATCTCTAGATACTCCAGATCTCCTTATTCAGCTCAACACCACACTTGACATGCAAGCATACAAGACCACACACAAACATTATATAATATTACATAACTCTTCACTGTAATAAAACGCACATATACACTCATGCATACAACTCAACTCAACTTTATTCATATAGCGCTTTTTACAATTTTCATCGTTACAAAGCAGCTGTACATGAGACACAATAGATTACAAGTAAAACAACTAAAGGCATATACCTGTAAAAACAAGAAAAAGGTGGAAAACAACAAAAGACAGACATACAAATGCTCCACACACACAATATGCATACATACTTACACACATTGACATAGACGCACACACACAAGCACACTCACACACACACACACACACACACACAAACACACTCGCACAAAAGGACAGTGAAAGGACACATTTGAGATAAAGGAGAGAGAGAACCACAGATCAAATATTAAACGGACTATATAAATTCTTATATATTAATTATTTCTAATTTCTGAATTCTAAAGCAGCCCCCCCGGCCAGGCAGATAGTGCAAAACAATATGCAAACGGTGGCGAGGAACCCAAAACTCTAATCAAGAAAAAAAAACTCAGGGGAACCCAGGCCCGACCAGGGGATTCCAGTTCCCCTCTGGCAAAAGCTGCTGCCTCTGCACAGGCACAACAGTGCTTGCACAACAAGGCTAAATAAAAATAAAAAAATAAGCTTAATAAGGTAAATGGTAGATTTAAGATTATCATTAACAATCTAATAGCATTTGAAATGTTGTAGGAAAATCAAAGTTGCCACGTCCTTTATCCAGCTCTATCCTCTTAGCTCTTGTCAGGTCACCGCTTCCCATTCTCAGCTCTGCCATCAGGTCTGGGCATGAACTGCCTCCTGCGATAACCTTGGAACAAAGAGACAAGACTGGCTGAGAGAAGAGTACTGTTCTGCACTCTTTGATGCAACAAGTACATCATTTGTTGTTGGATGTGTTCCTGGTTCCGGTTGATCTAAATAATGCAGCCTAAATCCTCTAAGGATTAATATTATGGAAGTGTAGTGTATGCAAGATTAAAAAGATGCGTCTTTAGTCTAGAATTAAACTGACAGAGTGTGTCTGCCTCCCGGACATTGCAGGGAAGAATATGCCACAGTTTAGGCGCTAGATAAGAAAAGGATCTACCACCTGCACTTGATTTTGAAATTCTAGGTATTACCAACTGACAGGACTCCTGAGAGCGTAATGCACGTGGAGGTCTGTAATACAATAGAAGTTCATTTAAATATTGCGGCGCTAGACCATGCAGGGCTTTATAGGTAATAACCAAGATCTTAAAGTTAATGCGATGTTTTATAGGTAACCAGTGCAGGTTGAAAGAACCGGGGTTATATGCTCATACTTTTTAGTACGTGTAAGAACTCGAGCTGCCGCGTTTTGAACCAGTTGCAGTTTTTGTAATAGGCCTGCAGGGCAACCACCTAGAAGTGCATTACAGTAATCTAGTCTTGATGTCATGAATGCATGAATTAATTTCTCTGCATCTGACATCGACAGCATATGATGTAGTTTAGATATATTCTTAAGATGGAAAAATGCAATTTTACAGGTGTTGGCGACATGGCTTTCAAATGACAGAGTACTATCGAATACAACGCCAAGATTCTTAGCTGACAACGAGGATTTTATGGAGCATCCGTCAATCGTTAAGCAGTATTCTTGGTTGTTACGTATAGCGGTTTTCGGTCCCGTAAGTAACACTTCTGTTTTGTCCGAGTTTAATAGTAAAAAATTGTTACTCATCCAGTTTTTTAAGTCAACTATGCAATCCTTTATTCGATCGAACTGCTGGGTTTCGTGAGGCTTCGAGGAAATATAAAGTTGAGTATCATCAGCATAACAGTGAAAGCTAATTCCGTGTCGCTTTATTATATCTCCTAGAGGTAGCATGTATAATGCGAAGAGCAGAGGCCCCAAGACTGAACCCTGTGGTACACCGTACTGGACTTGCGATTTGCGGGACACCTCATTGTTTATTGCTACAAATTGAAAACGGTCGGATAAATAAGACTTGAACCATTTCAATGCTATTCCATTAATGCCGACGTAATTTTCGAGTCTATGTAGAAGTATGCTATGTTCAATGGTGTCAAATGCAGCACTAAGGTCTAGCAACACCAATAACGAAATACAGCCACGGTCAGACACTGTTAAAAAAAAGTTATTTTACAGGTAAGGGTCTGTTTTTTTACAGATATTTGCTGTATTTTAAAGTTCTGCTGTTAAATTTACATGTTATTGCTTGTATTTTGGTATTACATTAATTGTCTGTTATTAAAATTAATTGTTCTGTATTTTTACAGAGCAATTTGTAAATGTACTTGAAAGGTTACAGTTTTTTTCTGTAAAAATATGAAAATGTTTTACCACAAATCAATTCAGCCAACGGGTTTCCATATCATTTAAGATCATTATGCACTGTTGGGGTTTAAGTGAGGTTTTTGGTAAATGCTCACTTTGAAGATTATTTGTCAGTTTTATTATCTTTAATGTCCTAACCTAAAGTTAGGTTAATGTCCTAAAGTTTTTCAGAAGATATTCGACACTTGGATTAACTTAATGACTTTTGAATCTTTTTTTTGACCATCAAAGTGTTTGGATATCTACTCCCATGCTTTTTGCGGCTCAACAGATCTGGGAAACAAGATCTAAAAGAGACCTCAGTGATCTGCAGAAGAAAGAAAAACACATCTAAAGTAAAAGTAAAATGTTGATATAAAAATGCCTAAATGTTTCTTTGAATGTAGCTACTTATAAAATAATAGCTTAGTTGCCTTAGTTTATTAAACCCTGGGACAAAAATGTTTTTTGCTCATGACTAATATCAATAGAAGCTTGAACTTCACTTGTTCCCTGCTACATCTGGTAATGCTAGGAAAACCTCTCTTACAATACTACAGGTCTGAATTTAAACAATCATAAAACCATGTAATTTGGAAATTGGTTTAAAAATATTTATTTTCAGATAAAAACAAACATTTTGGTTGTAAACACTTTATCAAAGAATTGTATTAATAATTAAAAATGAGTGTTCAACCTAGTCTGTTTTTCTCACACAGAACAACCACCTGGACAGAAACTAGTCTGGTGAGAAGAGCAGGGTCTTTCTTTTGCTGAATCTGTCTGCTGCTTTTGACAATTATCCTCCAGTTTGTCCTTTCAACCCTCATGTCTCAGAAACTGCACTTCAGTGTTTCAAGTTTTCTTTCACAGGTAGGTCCTCCAGGTTGTTGTGGAGGGGGTGGGGGGTTCAGTGCTCGGACCATTTCCCCTCTCCATGTATGTATTTCATGACTGTAATTCAGAAACATGCATGTGTTTTCATATTACTGCTATCCTGATGACATGCGTCTTTACCTCTCATTCCAGCTGGATGCTCTGATGGTTGCTGCACACATCCTGCTGGATAGAAACTATTTGTTGGATAATGAATGGCCTTCAACTCAACCTCGACCAAAACAGAACTGCACATGTTTTCAACCAACCCAACCTGAAATTGACACACAAACTTCACAGACCACATGGCTTTATGCGATCCTGCACATTTGCCTTGGACAACATAGAAGGAACAGGCTTACTATCGGAGTAGACACAACTCCTTGTCGGAACTCTTGCTCTATCCAGACTGGACTATTGTAATGCTCTGCATCCACTGTTAAACCTCTGATCCAGAATGCAGCAGCAAAAGTTGTCTTTAACAAGCCAAAGAGACCAGGTCACACCTCTCCTCATTAATTTGCACTGGTTCACAATTGCCGCTTCCATTAAATTCAAGGCTTTGATGCCTGCCTACAGAACAGCCACTGGCTCTGCACCCCATACTTAAATTCACTACTTCAGACCTATGTGCCATCCAGAAACTTGTGTTTTGCAGTTATCCCAAATTCAATTTCATGGACCTTCACTTTGACTATTGCCTGCTCTTGGAATAATCTGCCTAACTCAACCCATTTTTAAGAAATTTTAAAATGCATCTTTATGAACGCTTTTTTAAATAATGTATAGCCACATGTGCTGTGCTATTGTCTCACTGGGACTTGTTACTGCACTTATTGATGCTTCTTTTGTTCTCCTAATTTGAATGTTGCTTTGGAGAAAATGTAAATATTGCTGTTTTGTTATACATTTACATAAAGAATAAATGTTTTCAGCTAATGTAGGTGTTTTTGCATGTTAATAATGTTCTAAACGCATGTATTCCGTATGATTTAATTTATACATCTTCACATACTGTGATTCTTATATAGTGAATGTGCAGGTTCCTTTAAAATGCACAAGAATACATGAATTGTTAAATTGTATATTTAAACACATTTGTCTTTGCAATATGTACATACTTTGTTTTTATACAATGTTGTTGGTTATTGTAGTTTATAATATCTGCATTTTAACTATTAATTATTGTAGGAAGACAGCGGTTTCATAAAATAAATAAAAAAAACTTTTAATTTACAATGTTTAGTTGGATTTTTTTTTAATATTTTCTGTAAAAAGACAGATTACTCCTGTAGGTATACAAACATTTGGTTTTGAATATACACACTTTCTGGGTTTTTATAAATTATTTATTAGTTATTGTACATGGAAACACAATATTTTAAAAAACAAATTACCGTAGAAGGACTGAACATTTTTATAAAATAATTCATTAAAACCCTACATTTACAGAGATTAACCTGAAAGTGAGTTGTTTTCTATGTAATTTTACATAATTTTTCAGGTTTCCCATGGTTTAAAAACTAATTATCAACAGTAATATACTGTAATTTAATTAATTTTGACTGTAAATTTTATTTCGTATTTTTAGTTATTGCATGTAATTTTGTGAAATGCACTGTAAAAAAAAAAATCCGGAAAAATACCGGAAAAAGTACTGGCAGCAAATTACACAGACTTTTTACCGTAATTTTAAAACGGAAATTTTCTGTTAAAAAAAATCCGTAAAAATACTGGAAAAAGTACTGGCAGCAAATTACACAGACTTTTTACCGTAATTTTAAAACGGAAATTTTCTGTTAAAAAAAATCCGTAAAAATACTGGAAAAAGTACTGGCAGCAAATTACAAAGACTTTTTACCGTAATTTTAAAACGGAAATTGCTCAAAAAAATCCATAAAAAACGGAAATATTCTGTTAATTGACCGAGTGGCCACACTAAAATAACAAAAAAATATCTGTTTTTTAAAGGTATAACTACTGTAAAACCACGAAACATTTTCTATTATTTAAAAGTTTATGTATGTTAAGAAATTGTTATTTTCTTTTTTTTAATGGAATACGTACAGTAGAAGAGTAGACATTTTCTGTATTTTCATGGTATATCTACAATAAAAAAATGTAGAATTTCAATCATTTACTGGTATACCAAATGTTAATTATATCTGTAAAGTAATGGAAAAATTACTGACAGCTCACTGACTTTCCCCCGTAATTAAAATGGAAAATACTCTTAATTTATGGTTTGTCTACAGTAAAACAAAAACCATTTTTTCTACAGTATATCAGTACAAAAACAACAACTTTGTAATAAAAACAGATTCTTTAATTAATACAAATCATTTATAATTCCAAATACTGTAATTAATAAACAAGTAAAAGAGGTCTTGAACAAATAACTTAATTTCAATTTTTTTATTGTTTCTAAATGTTACGTATGTTAGATATGCAGAAAGTGAGTTGGTGTGTGTGTGTGTGTGTGTGTGTTAGAGATAAAGAGAATGTGAGAGTGTGCATGTGTGAAAGTGTGTCAATATGTACTCAAAATGTACTCTAAGAGGTCTTGAACAGGTAACTTAATATCAAATTGGCTTAAAATTTTAAATAGTAAATCTTTTTTTTAATATGGATACATCAAGTTATCCAAATGAAAACATAAAACAATACACATCACCTTATACATTTACAATAACATAAAACAACAGCAATAATGAACATGCAAAAATATGTTTTTTAAACGAACCGACAGAAAACCAATGGAAGTCAATGGGTGCCACCACTAGTCAGTTTCCAACATTCTTCAGAACATCTTATTTTGTGTGCTGCAGAAAGAAAGTCATACAGGTTTGATATGTTAAGAGGTTGATAAAATGATGACATAATTATCTTTGGTGGGTGAACTATCACAAAAAAGTATAGGTACTTTTGACAACAGTACATGGAACAATGTAGGTGGCAAGACAGAAGCAGTATGATGAAAGAAGTGTGCATAATGACCTTTAAAGCCTCCAAGGATTCTGAAAGTCATGTAACATTAGGACCAATGTTGTAGTGCTTGGCTCCCTTCTTTTCATCTTTGGACCCACGTTGTGGATTAATACTCAATAGGCTCCTGTTAAAAACACAACAAAAATGTATCACCTTACTTGCCTTGGAAAAATGAAATAAACTTTAAATGGTCACAACATACCTTTGGATAAATTCCAGAGTCAGGACATGATGTTCAGAACATGTAGGCTAAACATGTAGCTGAAAGCAATCAGGAACAGCCACTGTTTTTGTTTACTGTAACTTCGTCAACAGCTTTCCTGTAGCTCAGTGGTAAGATCACTGCGTTAACAACTCAATGTTGTTGGTTCGGTTGGGTTGGTTCGGTTGGGTTGGTTCGGTTGTTGGTTCGGTTTGGTTGGTTCGGTTGGGTTCACCTATGTAAAATGAATAGGATAAAGCAATGTAAGTCGCTGCGTCTGCCAAATGCATAAATGTATATATTTGATACATAAATATCACAATGAAATATCATAGTGGAAGCAGGCAAGTCCCAAACAGAGCCAGATTTGAAGGGAATCAAGAATGTATGGGTTCTGTGTCTGTCATCAGGGCATCCAAAAGTTGCTGCTGGTATAATTCTGAAAATAACAGTGAAATATGCCATATGTTACATATTTTCTTATTTACTGACTGAAATGCACTTACATTTACTCTTACTCCAATATATCACACATTATTTAACACATTCTCACTCCTGACTCGTCACATGTTGACGTGTGGTCAGCGCCCCTCGGGGTCTTTTTTTAATGCGCAGGGTACAACCCTGGCATCGCTTTTTGACGTGCAGGGCATGCACATGAAAATGTTTATTTGATATAATTTGCAATGATGGTGCTTTGGGGTTTAATTCGAGTTTAATAGCCAGGATAATAGCGTTTATATGACGCTTTTCGGGCAGTTTTAATAGTGTAACATTTTTTCACCGTCCGTTGAAAATTTATAATTCTGGCGACAGAAAAACCACGTTCAAAAATTACCCCCAGAGGAACGGTTATGTTATCTTCGATGACATTGGCTCTCCGGTATCTCGTGACTGATCGCGTAATTTCGTTGGCATTGAAAGAGAAACGGTATTGATTGGCTCCCGCGACTGACTGCATCTGCGGGTAATCTTTGAACGGTAGCAAACTTTATGCATTCAAGCCACAGACACCATGCAAGCCGTAAGTTTAGCTATCGTTCGGCTTTGGTGCAAAAAGGACTGCGACACGAGTTGTGTTTAATGCTTATGTCAGTTTGTTCAATAAATACCTGTGACTACTTTTATTCGCGTGTTGTGTTTTATAAGGCTTAGAAGTGTTTGGGGTTAGGTTTAGGGTGGGGTTACGTACTACAGCAACGTAGTTCCCCGTTCGTCTAAAAATACCTCAAAGGGTTCGCCGATGTTCGCTGACCGAGCGTCAATGTGTGACGAGTCGGGAGTGAGCACGGGTTGGTCTGATTTCACTCCGCTGCCATGTTGAAATCGAAAAGGAAACAGGGAAGAAAACAAAAAAGAACCTCGCGTCGATGTCCGATTACACACAGATGTCCTTGTCTGTGGTTATTTTGTTACAATATTAACCTTACGTGTGTGTATTTCCCCCATATAGCGTTAGCATCACACAGTGTCTACAATTCACTCCAGTCCCTACTGAAAAAAATCACCATTCTTGTCGCACTAGAACTTTGCCTCACAGACTTGAAAAGTCCCTCTATCTAACTAAAGCGAACAGTAGATTATGTAATTAAAATATAAAGTAAGTTATTAATATGCAAACAGAAACACAGAAGGCTTGATGTAAGCGTAACGTTTAAAATAACATTAATTTTAGTTAACTTGAAATACACCACCAGCACGACAACTGTCAACCAAACTAATATCGCTATCTTTCAATGCGAGCCATGATCAATTGTAGAGTACAATACAAACAGTAATGTTATATTTCCAATTAATAGTTAACATACCTTTTTACAAACGAGCCGAGATGAAGAGCCGAGATCATGTCTTTCACACAGTGCAGCGGGGAATGTGAGGGACGTTTCTACCCGCGCACAAGCAGATAAAAAATACGGACAAATAAACTGTAAATTAACAGATAGCATAATTACTGATGAGGAGCAGGCATAAACAAATAAAAATCAATACGTAAATGCTCATTTGTTTAACAAATATTCACTCATTGTTCAGGTACCAACAAATCTGTTCTTATTAACAATATTAAACGAAATTCACTTTTGCAATTTACATGACCGGTTCAGTAAAAAATTAAAATAAAGCAGTCGCTTGATTGAAATGTCGAGTTGACTTCTATTAACATTACTTACCAGTGGAAAAACTTTGGAAAAAATGTTGTTTTGGCTGTGCTTATGCGTCCATGACCATCAAAAGTTGTCGGAGCCTCGGTCACGGTCCCAAAATGCAATTCGAAAATGTAAATAAACGGAAAACACCCGTAACACATATAAGTATGGACAATTTCCGTTAAAATATACAGTCATTTAACTGTTAATGTGCAGATTTATTACAGTGCGCTCCCATAATGCAATTCGAAAATGTATATAAACGGAAATACACCCGTAAAACATGTAGTACGGAAAATTTCCGTTAAAATATGTAAAAACACCCGTAAAACATGAAGTACGGAAAATGTCCGTTAAAATATACAGTCATTTAACTGTTAAATTACAGATTTTTTTACAGTGTGGTTATTTACTGTCATTTAACAGAATTTGTCTGGAAGCTCTGCTGCCAGACTTTTTACCGTTTTTTTACAGATATTTTTTTACAGTGAACGCTAAAAGCAGATAATTTGTAACTCTGATCAAAGCAGTCTCTGTACTGTGACATGCTCGAAATCCAGACTGGAATTCTTCATTAATCTCATTCCTTTGGAGGAAGGAGCATAACTGAGTTGAAACTACTTTTTCAAGAGCTTTAGATATAAAATGTAAATACGATATAGGCCTGTAAATCCCTAGTTCTCTTGGGTCGAGTTTGGGTTTTTTGACAAGGGGCCTTATAACAGCCATCTTAAATGCTTTAGGCACATGTCCTAATGTCAGATATGAGTTAATAATACTAAGAAGAAGATCTATATTTTCCGGGAGCATTTCTTTCAGTAGTTTTGTAGGTATAGGGTCTAGCACGCATGTTGTTGATTTGAAATGTCTTCACTCTGCTGAACGATTTTAACATTGTCCACATTTATACCGTAAAATATATACAATAGCTAGAATACATTTTAAAAATGTTTTGTCCTTAGTATTAGCTGTTGATACTTGAAGTACCATGACTTCAAAAGAATTGTATTTAAAATTAGACTTCTGAGAGGTGATAAAATAATTATTGTGAAGTGCAGCGACACCTCCCCCTCTATCTTTTAGACGAGGCTCGTATTTATAGTAATAATCTTGGGGAACGGATTCATTTAGAGTAATATAATTTCATATGTATCATGTCTTATGTGTTATTAATCATTTCTGTGGTTCCAATTAATGTTGCTCTGTAAATTACATCTGATGCATTAGTCAACAAAGTACAACCCGTTTCGTTTTTATGGGACATATTTCTTAGAGTCTGTCAAAACTTTTGTTGAGAGGGTAGGGTAGGCTATATGTAATAGTTTGTTTTTTAACGAGAAAGACGATTATTATATAATTGCACAACACACAGTTAGCTGCTTCAAATAGGTAGACACCTGCCTGAACGCCTTTAGAATAACAGATACATGAGCCCTCATGTACAGTAATCCACAAACGGTTTATGTATGCTGTAAATAAAACGTTCCTGTTTGTGCATAATAAATAGAGAATTTGTGCTGTATTTCTTGCAATGTGAGTTGATATGTTGTTTCCTAAAGCAGAGTAAGAGTTTTCATAAAACTCTCTCACACTATATTTTATTTTATTAAGCTCAGCTTTTTGTAACAAAAATTACGTAACAGAGTGCTGATAAGATTGATTTTTACTTTATCCCTGAAATTCATAAAAGATCAAATGCATAATATAACATGTCGATGATAGTTGATATGTTGATAGCCGTGATGTTGTGATAGCACACAAGTTCTGAGCATTGCCGTAATTGGCCTGCGGAAGGATCTTGGGTTGTGTTGATGTCGTTGCTATAGCAACAGACAAAGCGCCTCATTCTGCTGAGGAACTTCGGCGAATGCAGTTCGTATTTTTTATGCATTTAAACAGCATAATTTTTGAATAACGTTATAGTTTTATCTATAATTGGCAGCGTATAATGCGTAATGCGCGGTCCGCGTCGCGAGGTACCGGCAGTCACGTAGCTGTGGGGCTGCTGCGCGCGCTCTGGAAAAGATACGAGCATCACTGCACGCAGACTGACAGCTGTCCCTGCATACTGCTTAAAGAAGACATTCTCCTGCAAATCGAAAAGCAACAGATTCTCAAAAAGGTACTATTGTGTAGGGTGGGGATCCATGTAAAAGTTACAAGTTTCGAAGAGGTTAGAAAAAATGCAGGCAAATGTTATAGACTTCATAGCGATATCAACTTGAGCACATTTGAGCCACTTCTTCGCATGCGAATTCAACTCACAACCTCTAATACACATTCAGAAAACACTTATCCAACTCACAATTGTTCAGAAATAAATCTCACAGTATCGTAGTAGAACGTTACAGAGCAGTGCAGGTTGATTCTAGCACAATGGAATTTTTGTGAGGTATATTTTCTGTACACTTCAGTGCCAAACCTAAAGTAGCCTATACTGAAATTTAAATAACAGCATATTCAAGAAGTGTAAATGGATATCACAATCATATCTGGTGATATTTTCTCTATTCCTCATCTTAAAAAAATAAATTATTTTCAGTTTGGTAGTAAGATTTTGGGAAGTAGGGTGTGCTTTATTGTGATGAAAAGGCAAACATACAATTTTTTCCCTTGAATTTTGTAATAAATTGTGACCCAGACTTGCTGTTGACAGATGAATGAGATTCACTCATTGAGATTCATGCTATATTTTCTCTAGTTATGCAAATGTTTGTTTTTCTCCCTTTTTTGTCTCGCTCTCTTCTTCGCTTGTAGATTACACTCTCATTTCCAGATTACACACCATCAGACTCCGTTTTGCCAAGCCTCCAGCCCCTGTTAACGGCTTTACGAGACGAACGTTACACACATGTAGAGGAGTTAAACATCAGGAAACTGTCTCTAGAACAAAAAGACATAGTTGAGCTGGTGAGAATCTATACTTTTTTTGTCATAATTCAATCATCTACCATTGTTTATTAGACCTGTTGCATGAAGCAAGTTGACCAAACTCTAAGTTATAGAGACTGCTTGTTTGAGTTTGTAAAATGAAGAGAATTTTCAATGATATTATCAAGTTTGATGTCAAGTTTAACCCATGAGCTTGTGCACATGATAGTGTGATGTTTGCAGTGAGCAGTGTTGGGTAAATTACTCTGAAAAAGTAATTAATTACTAGTTACTTATTACATATTCAAAAGTGTAATTAGATTACTGTACAAATTACTCTCTCCAAAAAGTATTAAGTTACTTATTACTAATTGCTTTCTCTATCCTACATCAACCTTGATAAGTTAAGTGATTCAAGGATAAACATGAAACGAAACATGCTCTTTCAATTCAAACAAATTAATAATATAGACTACATAATGTAGTCTTATTTACTGACCAAAGTATAACAAATATGAGAATTGTACATTAAAGCATTCATTTTAAAGTTAGACTTTGAAATTTGATGCCAATTCCACTATTGCACACACATATTACACAGAGTATTAATTTTAATTACATCAAAAGTAACTTTAATTAAATTACAGGAAAAATACGAGTAATCCCTTAAATTACAGTAACTAATAATTTAGTAACTAGTTACACCCAATACTGGCAGTGAGTAACAGCAAATCTTGTGAAACTTGGACAGAGTCAGAGCGATTTACTTCTCTCAATAGAATCAACAAGATTTTATTCTTCGCTGAAAATCATTGTCATTCAAAGTCATTCTTTTGAAACAAATTCATCAAACTTGTTTAATGTACACAGCAAAAAAAAAATTCAACAAAATTCACTGGTTAACCATAGTACAATGTACCAAATTAACGATGTGGTTACGACTGTTTCCGTAAACTTCAGTAACCTTGTCTGAGATCAATCGTCTGAACCAAGTTGATGATGCTATAAAGGTGGTGGAGAAATGACGTCTACTAACAAATAAGTTCAGCTCGAATTATGTCAAATTCTTGCTGTAAATAACATACAATGCATTTAAGGATTACTTTTGTTCTTCAATTTTTGTTATCTGTTATTTTACTTCAGGATATTCAATTCATTTATAAGTGTCCTCTTCTATTATTCTGTTATTCCACCCAGGGATTCCCCAGGGTCGTAGAGAACGCAGGCCATGCACATGCGCACTTTTCAAAAAACAGCGCTTCTATTTTCTTGGCAAACTAAAATATGTAAAATGATTTTGTATGTATTTAGAATGATGTATATGTAATGCACTGCATGTTGCTTGCTTACTTTGATCAAAAGCTTGATGCATGTAAGTCATGTCATAATAGCCTAATAAGGAACAATGCTTCTAAACACAGCTGTAGACCTGTAGACCTGTAGTTCCAACCATGCAACATTGCGATGCTGCTCGTGATTGATTGTTGAAACAATATAGTTTGGGGAAACAGTTAACTATGCTGGAACGGCGGAACTTATTGCGACCATAATTGCTAACGAAGCTTTTGGGAAACGCACCCGTTAGTTAGGTGTGCAGCATCAAAAGGATCTTCTTATTCTCTTTAAAAAACACAATGTGTTTCTTGACTTTAATTTAATCTATAAACAGTAATCACTTGCCATTTTACCATAACACTGGATCAACTCAGCTTTTGAAAGAGTTTTGAATTACACAACTTATTTAGGTTCCAGAATTCATAAATGTTTTTTCTGTCATCTTGGCATTTTGTTGCAAAACATGTGTTTAACAACAAGCATCTGCTCTCCCTCCAGTTCAGGTCTTTCAGTCACTCACATATTTATTTCTCAGTGGAACAGTATCCCAAGCTATGATTTTTTTAATGCAATTAAATACAGTATCTTCCATAAACCAGAGACAATGTTAATTTTGTTGCAAAAAGTTTGGCCACTTGTGAGATCCCAGGAGTATTATACTAAATATAAACATAAGATCTAATTATCACCATGGCGGTGCCATTGGCAGTCAACTGTTGGCCTGTATTTCCATCTAGAACCGCAGTACTTTGGAGAACACAGCAGGTTTGTAAACCCATGAAAAAATAATTAAAATCAGGGGATATTTTTACATTTTACATTTACATTTGGCGTACGCTTTAATCCAAAGCAATTTACATTGCATTAGCCTATACATTTTATACATAGGTATGTAGAATACCCTGGGATCGAATCCACAACCTTGCATTGTTAACGCAATGAGCTATACAGGGATATTCTTGCCGTCCATTCCCAAGGATTGGATTACAAACGTTTCCAGCACTAAGTGACTAGTTACTTCTGCAGCAATTTGAGATAAACTTGAGAAAACTGATACAACACCTTTTCATTTTACTGCAAATTACATATAAATTATACAGTACGTGGACCTGTCAACAACTTTTTTTTACTTTTTGTTTCATGCAATTTAACACCATTGTTAACATGTTTTATGTTTAGGTAAGAACAAAATTTCACAAACAACCCTCTTTAAGCACTAAGACATGCCATTCTTCAGGACACAGAGTTAAATGTGTTATGGCTACGCTTGAGCGCTTTTCAGGCGCAAGGGATTATGGGTATTCCTCGAAGCACTTGTACTGATAATATTTAGTTAATTCACTGGAAATGTATGTTAGATTTACTAAATTTTAACTGTAGTTTGCACAACTCAAATTTCCATTCACTTTATGCATACTTTTGTCATTTATATTTTTGTATTGCATGAACAAAGGATTTCAAATTAAGCTAGAAATTTTATAAATTTGTTTATTTTTAAGGAGAAGCTACTTAACATAATACAATATGGTTGTTGAGACAACAAATCACTTTTTACAGTGTAAGACGTTTATTCTGATCATGACTATTGTATGGAAGGACATCAATTTAGGCTGAGATGGATGTTCGTGAACAGATTTTTTCCCTCATAGTCTGAATGGTACCACAGTGAGGCTGAGCATCATGAGAAAAATATATATCTTTTTTTATTAAAGAGGAACTATTACCATGTCGTTAAAATTACATTTCATGCAGTGTGTAATGTTGCTATGTATACATACAAAGCAGCCTGCAAAGTTGTAAAAAGTAAAAAGTAGTCGAAAGTAAACGAATAACAAAGTTATAGGCTTGGGAAAAAAAGGAGTTGACTCAGAATCACGTGAACAAGTCGTCTGTCGTTCTAATTTTAATTCCAGTTCGGATTTGCGTCACTGCATGAAATGCCCTACTATGTATCTTTGCAATGGGATAAAAAGAGGAGATTTTCTAGCCGCTGGGACGTCAGATATATTCCGTAAAATAACAGGGTTTTCCTGTTAACTTACATTTATTTCCTCTCTTTTTCTTGTGAATGCATGATGCTTTTCTTCGACGGTTTTTCATTATTACAATAATAGACTGAAAATAATCCTTTTTAAAAACAGAAATTTTTCGGCAACTGGGGCGCCAAAAATATACCGTAAAAATAGGTTTCGCTTAGTAAATTTGCAGTCTGTAATATGATATTTTTTGACCGTATTTCAAAAAATCAGTAAATAAAACAGTGCAATTTAGTAAAATAAAATGTTTTGTACATTATACATGAAAAATCTGTAAAAAGAATACCAGTCATATAGGCAGTTACTTCAATTCAATTCAAGTTTATTTATATAGCACTTTTCACAATGTGTATTGTTTCAAAGCAGCTTTACAGGGGCAAACAGGAAAAACAGAAAAGTTAAAACACAGCACAGTGCATGGTATTTATACAACGAGTAAGATCATTCTAATAAATTATATCCAATTTCTAAATAAATAAATAAATGAATGAATGCAGTCTCCCGGTGAGCAGGCCAACACTGCCCTGCTGTGGCGAGGAACCCAAACTCCAATGATTGATTAATGGAGAAAAAAACCTCGGGGGCAGGCTCAACCGGGAGGGCCAGATCCCCTCTGACATGTCATAGCTGCACTCAGACTGCTGACATGTGGTTTAGGTTTAGCATTTAATACCAAATATTGTAACTTCAGCATTAATAAGACAAATAGTCCATCTTTGCTCTTGGTTGGGGATGTAGTGGTCTGAGCTGGGATGGTCCGATGATATTTCTCTTGGCTGGTGGTGGAATTGCTTTAGATGGAGCTGGGATGGTCAGTCAGTCTGCAGCTGTATCTGGCGTAATCTCAAATTGGGGATGGGCATCTGTCGGTCGTCTGGACATGGCTGAACTTCTTCCTACCTCGGGATGGGCATCCCGAGGCAGAGGCGGAAAGAGAATAAAGAGAATAAATAGCGTAGCTGCTGTTCATTAACTATGCATTAAGTGAAAACTTGGCTGAAAAGATGTGTCTTTAATCTAGATTTAAATTGGGAGAGTGTGTCTGACCCTCGAATAGTATTAGGAAGGCTATTCCAGAGTTTAGGTGCTACGTATGAGAAAGCTCGTCCCCCTTTGGTGGATTTTGTTATTCTAGGTGTTGTCAAAAGTCCTAAGTTTTGAGATCTTAGAGAGCGTGATGGGTTGTAACGTGATAAAAGCTTGGTTAAGTAAGTAGGTGCTAAACCGTTCAGGGCTTTGTAAGTAATTAAAATAATTTTAAATTCAATACGATACTTAATGGGTAGCCAGTGAAGCGATGATAAAACTGGGGTTATGTGATCGTATTTTCTTGACCTAGTAAGAACTCTGGCAGCTGCATTCTGAACTAACTGTAGTTTGTTTATCGATGGTACAGGACAACCACTAAGTAGAGCATTACAATAGTCAACCCATGAGGTCACAAATGCATGAATAAGCTTTTCTGCGTCTGCAACACATAAACTATTTCGTAATTTGGCAACATTTCTAAGGTGGAAGAAGGCTGTTTTTGTGATATTTGAGATATGATTTTTAAATGACAGGTTGCCGTCTAATATAACGGCTAGGTCTTTAACTGTATTTGTTGGAGTAACAGTCAGCTTTCAATTTGCAGGCTATAATCGGAGATATTCTGTTTACTTGATTTTGGTGCTATAAGTAATATTTCTGTTTTGCTAGAGTTTAAAAGGAGGAAATTACTAGTCATCCAATGTTTTATGTCCTCGATGCACTCTGCCAGTTTGGATAGCTTAAAGGAATCATCTGGTCTTGGTGAGATATATAGCTGAGTATCATCTGCATAACAGTGGAAGCTAATTCCATGTTTTCTAATAATGTTGCCAAGGGGCAGCATGTATATGAAGAAAAGCAAGGGTCCTAAAACCGATCCCTGAGGTAATCCATAATTTACTTGAGTAAGATTTGACGATTTCCCATTTAAATGGGTGTATTGATATCTGTCTGTTAAGCAAGATCTGAACCATTGCAGTGCCTGTCCCTGAATACCGATATAATTGTGTAAACGATCTAGTAGTATTTTATGGTCTACAGTATCGAAAGCAGCACTAAGGTCAAGCAGGACTAAGAGTGAGATGTTCCCTTTATCTGAAGCAATAAGGAGGTCATTTGTAATTCTAATGAGCGCAGTTTCAGTGCTGTGATGCGGTCTAAAGCCAGACTGAAACTTTTCGTGCATGTCATTATTTTGTAGGAAGGTACACAGTTGAGTTGACACTACTTTTTCTAGTATTTTAGACAAGTACGGGAGATTTGAAATCGGTCTATAGCTTCCAAGTTCATTGGGGTCTAAGTTAGTTTTTTTGATAAGAGGCTTAATTACAGCCAGCTTAAAGGGCCCTTGGACATGTCCTAGATTAATTGACGAGTTGATTATGTTACAAATGGGCTCAATTACAGCAGGAAGTAACCTAACATGCATTCTTCTGCGATCTTGTGCCTTGTGTTCTCGCTCTGCGTTATCATAAACACAAGTACAGAGACCGCATGAAAAGACATGGGCCCCAACATTAAGTAAAAACTAATATTCCATTATCAAACCATCATCATTCATCATATATTTTTATATAATAGTACAATTAATGATCTCTTTGTGTTTGGCAGTAAAAGTTAAAAATCCCAATTGACCAAAAAGTAAACATCCATATTGACTGACCACCTGCATGAAATGGTTTGGTCCTGCCTTAGCGCTCTCAGTGAAGGTGTTTAGTTGCAGTCAGTAGATGCGCCGGAACTACAGTGACCACAATGTTGCCTAGTAACGTTAAATCAAAATCTGGTTTTCAAAAAAGGAAAGAAAGAATAGTGAGAGAGGAAAGACAAAGGGTGTCAAACTGTAACCCAGTTTTTCACAAAGAAAGGTGGGTAGCCTATAGTCCAGTGGTTCTCAACTCTGGCCCGCAAGATCCACTTTCCTACCAAGTTTAGCACTAACTCTGATAAAACACCTGAAGAGGCTAATCAGTGACTTCAGGAAACGACACATTCAAATTAATGTTGGGCTGCGCAGATTGTTTGGCATATCCCATTAAAGTACCACGAGAGCGATTCGAATGCGTAGGCCTACCGCGCAATCTACACTTTAATCTCTTTTGCGGTACTTAAATGTCATACGATGATAGATTTGCGCAGCGCCGCATTAAGTTGAACGCATCTATTGTAAACACGCTTGTGAAGATTTCACATCACCCTCAGTAATGTGTGGGTTATCATTTTGTTTACATGTTTAAGGGGTTCATTTATTGGAAATGTTTTCTGTTCTTTTTCTAGTCTAAGGTGCACATTAGATTGGAAGGAAGACACAAGTCGTTTTCATTTCTGTACTTCATTTAGAAGTTGTTAATTCTCATACCTTTGATTCTGGGTTCATGGCTGCAGCATGGTTCTGGAGGGCGGGGTCTAAGAGGGTGTGCGGCTTTCCTGTTTCCCTTTTTATTTGATGCTCAGTAATTATGGGTAATGTAGGCTTGGTTCATTTATTAAGTTTGCAGGGGGGGTTGTGTTATGGGTTGTGTAAATTGTTTATTCTTGTTTTTGCTTTGGGTATTATTTTTATTTATTGTGAAGTATATATAATTTACTTTGATGTAAATCATTTATTTAACTTGTTTGTTTATTATGGTTTACTTTTACTGTTTATGTACATGACCTTCAATTGTCACCCATTTATGTAAATTGGTTTGATTCTCTCGGTAGAAAAGGCTGCCTCTCTGTGTGTTTGGGGAAGGCTGGCTGGGCCTCTCCGTGAGGAGGGTCAGCTATGGTGTATGGCAATTTGAAATAAAGAAGTTTTGTAGAAATGCAAGCATTGTCTCCTGCTTTTTCTGGTCACGTCCCCACAACGCTGATTAGCTTGTTCAGGTGTTTTATATCAGGCTTGGGGAAAATGGATCTCGTGGGCCAGAGTTGAGAACCACTTGCCTATAGTCTGTGAGTGGTATTAACCTTTTGGCTTAATGTCCATAGTGAAATAAGCTAGCTAACAACAAACTAGTGTTAGCCTACATTTAATCTGCATTTAATCAGTGCAGGGAAATCTTGCTTCAAATAGTGAACTGCATACTAGACTTGCATGAATGTACAAATCACCAGCAGTACATATTGTGCTAGTACTAGTATTGAACAACAAGAAGCTAGACAGTTGCAAGATTTTAATTAGAGTTATGTAAAGCTTTTGATTGGACAGTTAGGTCCTAGAGATGTGGTGACAACAGCTGCACAGAGGGGGCCCAATTTGATTTTTTTGTCATGGGGCCCAAAATTCCTGGCGGCTCCCCTGCTTGTGTGTACGGAACCCGCCTGAAGACCCAGATGTAAATTCTGTCGTTTGTTCTTCCAAGGTTGCTTCATGAGAACACAAGTCTGTTCTTTGTGTTCTTGGAATTAAGAAACTGCCATATGTTGTGTATTGCATATATAGTATATTTTTGAAAATAGCTTTCCTGTAGCTCAGTGGTAAGAAGATTGTGTTAACAACACAAGGTTGTGAGTTCAATCCCAGGGGATTGCAATACCTATGTAAAATGTATAGGTTAATGCAATGTGAGTCGCTTTGGATAAAAGCGTCTGCCAAATGCCTAAAATGTAAAATCAGCGAATAGAGCTTTTTAGTCGACATCACGCCGCATTGAATGTTTCGCCATCAATGGAAACAGTTTAAAAGTAGCCTGCAGATAACCTGGCAACAATAATGGCAAACACCAACAATACACGTAAATGAACTAGAAATGCTGCAAATGTTGTGCTGATGTACAGGTAGTGTGAAAACGTCAATCTTTGTTACAACCCGGTTCCGGTTCCTGATTGCATTGCTGCCGGTGGCTAGTTTGTATCCTCTCTCACTTGCTTCACCTCACATTTGTTCTTGGTCTTAATATTAGTGTATTTTACTATCGTTACCTATCACTGTCGTTGCCGAATTATTTGTAACTTTATATTCTAAACCTATATTAACTGAAACTTAACGCCGCTAGGATAGTATTAGCGTGTTTGCTTGCTTTCTGTTTACACTGTGGAATATCATCTCCTCCTATTTGTCTTGTGTGCTAACTGTTTATCTTTTTAAGCGTATACAGGCTACTAAGACTCATCAAGCAACCTTGGTAAGTTAGGATTGCACTTCATAACCGATGAGTCATGGCTTCTATTCCTATTGTTGTTACTTGCACCTCATGTCATATGTTTAGCTTAGCCTTCTCTGTCAGCGGCGATGGTTTTACATGCGATAAATGCAGGGAAGTAATTAGGCTGACGGAGAAGATCTTAGAATTAGAGTTTCGCATCCAATCTTAATTTGAGGATAGTAAGAGTGTTAGGACCGTAGAAAACACTTTGCATGTGAGCAATGTTAGCGCACATAGCTCGGTTCCGGTTGAAAATCCCCTGCAGCTGGGAAACTTTGTGACCGTGAGAAGGCATAGTCGCAAGACAAAATATCACTCAACCGTTCCGATTAAAGTCTCGAACAGGTTTGCCCCTCTCAGTGACGCACCAACTGAGAAACCTGCTGAAAGTGCCCTAGTGATCGGTGATTATATTGTCCGGAACGTTAACATAGAGGCACCAGCTACCATAGTCAAATGTTTACCGGGAGCAAAGAGCGCCTGACATCAAGTCAAATTTAAATGTGCTGGCTAAGGCTAATCGTAGATTCAGTAAGTTTGTTATTCACGTCGGCACAAATGATGTTAGACTCCGTCAATCGGAGATCACTAAAGATAATATTAAAGAGATGTGTGAGCTCGCAAGCACTATGTCAGACACTGTAATATTCTCTGGCCCCCTCACTGTTTACCGTGGTGATGAGATTTATAGAAGATTATCCATCCATCCGTCCATCCTCTTCCACTTCATCCTGGGCCGGGTCGCGGGGGCAGCAGTCTAAGCAGGGATGCCCAGACTTCCCTCTCCCTAGACACTTCCTCCAACTCTTCCGGGGGGACACCGAGGCGTTCCTAGGCCAGCCGGGAGACATAGTCCCTCCAGCGTGTCCTAGGTCTTCCCCGGGGTCTCCTCCCAGTGGGACAAGCCCGGAACACCTTCCCGGGAAGGCGTCCAGGGGGCATCCGGAAAAGATGCCCGAGCCACCTCAGCTGGCCCCTCTCGATGTGGAGGAGCAGCGGCTCTCCTCTGAGCTCCTCCCGAGTGACCGAGCTTCTCACCCTATCTCTAAGGGATCGCCCAGCCACCCTGCGGAGAAAGCTCATTTCGGCTGCCTGTATCCGGAATCTTGTCCTTTCGGTCATGACCCACAGCTCATGACCATAGGTGAGAGTAGGAACATAGATTGACCAGTAAATCGAGAGCTTCGCCTTGCGGCTCAGCTCCTTCTTCACCACGACAGACCGGTACAGCGACCGTATTACTGCAGAAGCTGCACCGATCCATCTGTCAATCTCCCGTTCCATTCTTCCCTCACTCGTAAACAAGACCCCCAGATTCTTGAACTCCTCCACTTGAGGCAGGAACTCTCCACCAACCTGAAGTGGGCAAGCCAACCTTTCCGACTGAGAGCTTTCCTGTAGCTCAATGGTAAGAGCATTGCGATAACAACGCAAGGTTGTGGGTTGCGGGTGTCACTGTCACTGCCCACGTGGGCGTTGAAGTCCAGTCGGAGCACTTTCCAGCACCCCTCCCAGAGTCTCCGGGAAGGCTGGGTACTCTACACTGTCGTTGGCCCATAGGCGCACACGACAGTGAGAGACCTATCCCCGGCCCGAAGGTGCTGGGAAGCGACCCTCTCGTTCACCGGGGTGAACTCCAACACATGGCGGCTGAGCTGGGGGGCTATAAGCAAACCCACACCATGTGCAACTCCAGAGTGGTGAAGAGTCCATCCTCTCTCGAGGAGTGTGGATCCAGAGTCCAAGCTGTGCGTAGAGGTGATCCCAACTACCTCTAGTCGGAATCTCTGAACCTCAATCTCAGGCTCTTTCCCCGCCAGATAGGTGACGTTCTATGTCCCTAGAGCTAGATTCCGAGTCCAGGGATTGGGTTGTCAAGGCCCCCGCCTTCGACTGCCGCCCTATCCACTAAGCACCAGACCCTTGCGGTCCCTCCTGCAGGTGGTGGGTCCAGAGGAGGGTGGCCCCACGTCGCTCTTTCGGGCTGAGCCCGGCCGGACCCCATTGGGAGAGGCTCGACCACCAGGCGCTCGCATACGAGGCCCAACCCCGGGCCTGGCTCCAGGGTGGGGCCCCGGCTGCGCCATGCCGGGCGACGTCACGGTCCTCAAATTTATGGGCATCATAAGGGTTTTTTGAACTACTCTTAATCTGACCTGTCACCTAGGACCTGTTTGCCTTGGGGGACCCTACCAGGGGCATATAGCCCCAGACAACATAGCTCCTAGGGTCTTTCGGGTACTCAAACCCCTCCACCACGGTAAGGTGTCAGTTCAAGGAGGGGGACTAATATATATTTTATAAATAACTGGAAGAGTTTTGAGAGCAGACCTGACCTGTTGAAACGAGATGGTCTCCATACCTCCTCGGATAGGGTTTCCCTCCTCTCTAGAAATTTGGCACACAGTCTTAATAATGCTAAAGGCTGACTACCTGGGGCCCAGGTCAGGAAGGAGACAGAATGGCTTAACCAACTGTCTGCTTGCCGTCTCACGTTACAGAATACACAAAATATACAACATGTAATAATCCCTTCTCACAAACAACATAAAATAGAGACTGTGTCTGTCCCACGGATTAGCAAACATAAGATAATGCGTAAACCTCTTGAAAGTAATTTAATAAATGTTAAACAAATCAAACATGAACAAAATATAGATAATCAACTGTTACGACTCGGATTGCTTGATATTAGATCTCTATCAAATAAAGCACTTTTTGTTAACGATATGATAACCGATCATAAAATAGACATGCTCTGTTTGACAGAAACCTGGCTAAAGCCAGATGAATATATTACTCTAAATTAATCCGTTCCCCAAGATTAATAATATAAAAACAAGCCTCGCCTAAAAGGTAGAGAGGGAGGTGTCGCTGCACTTCACAATAATAATTTTATCACCTCTCAGAAGTCTAATTTTAAATAGAATTTTTTTGAAGTCATGGTAGTTCACGTATCAACACCAACTAAGGACAAAACATTTTTTACATTTATTCTAGCTATTGTATATAGGCCCCCAGGACACCACACATATTTTATTAAAGAATTTGGTGGGTTCTTATCAGAACTAGTACTGGCCGCAGATAGAGTCCTTGTCATTGGTGACTTTAACATCCATGAAGATAATGATACAGATGCCTTGGGAATGGCTTTCAAAGACACTCTTAACTCCATGGGCGTTAGTCAACATGTGTCAGGACCCACTCACCTTTGTAATCATACTTTAGATTTAATACTATTTTACGGTATAAATGTGGACGATGTTAAAATCCTTCAGCAGAGTGAAGACATTTCGGATCATTACGTAAATCACCTTGATATTTTAGCGCGGATGTATACCTAGCTGAATTGCACTGTACCGGGCGAGAACGAGAGTTTTCAACTCGCGTGATTCGCGCAATTCACGTCATTCACGTCATTCGCGCCGCCTCATCATCTCATGACCAGGGCTTCATTCGCGCGATTCGCGCCGCAAGTAGGTCTATCGCGTCTTTGCATTGACTTAACATGTAAATCACTCGCGCGTTACGCGCTATTCGCGTTTGGTCTGAACACAACATAACGTTACTATGAAATTACCACATCAAACGTGACGTGCTAACATGGATGCAGCTTTGAAGCCGCCGGGTTGCTTCAGGGAAAATTTATTTTTAAGAAGCTTCCCAATGGAAACATCGACAAGACTAAGGTTGTTTGCACCTTGTGCAATGCGGAATTGGTTTAAAAAAAACTTTCTCTCAACAGGTAGTGGTCTAGCTTTACTTGAAACCAGTAAATTTGTATTGGCACCTAATGTATTATGGCTCCTGTATGACATATCGCTTGTTGCTCCCTAACTCTTTGTAAATTGCTTTGGATAAAAGCGTCTGCTAAATGACTAAATGTAAATGTACTGTAGGAGCTCTTCCAGTCTCAAGTACCACCTAAACGCAAAGCATCCCTTAGCTAATGCGGAAGTAAACACAAGTACATTTTATTGAACATAATTTATTTTCATCACCAATTATCATAGTAGAACAGCTTTCTCAAGCAGTTTGTGATGCATTTTGGAAACAGGAGATGAGCCCCTGGTCTAATGCGCCACCTGGCTTGAGACACTCGTTCTCAAAGACTTACTTTTAGTCATTATTTGGGTAGCACACATATTCTGAATGCCTTCGGCAGAATTCAAATGAGCCATTTTAATCTAGATTAATCTAGATGAATTCCAAGATTAATCTAGATTAATCTAGATTACAAAAAAATAATCTATGCCCACCACTAGAAAAAACGTTGAAGATCCTGACATTACTATTGAAAAATGTAACTCCACCTTCTCGGAAACATTAGACACAGTTGCTCCTCTGCATTTAAAGAAGATTAAAAATGGCAGCCCAACACCGGGTTATAATGAACACACTCAGGCTATAAAGAAAGCGACCCGGAAAATGGAGCGGAACTTTAAGAAAACTAATTTAGACGTATTTCGTATATCATGGAAGGATAGTACTCAAAAATACAGGAATACCATAAAAACATCTAGATCCACCTACTTTTCATCACTAATAGAAGAAAACCAACACAGTGGCCAAATTAACAAAAAATTTGTCGTCAGCGACATCAGATTCTGATTATCAGCATAACAGTGATGAATTTATGAACTACTTAACTAGTAAAATCCAAGATATTAGAGAAAAAATTATAACAATGCAACCAGAAGTGAAACACGCTGAACAAACTAACTACAGCAACCCTAAGGAGAAATTGCAATTATTTTCTACCGTAGATCACGATGAACTGTCTAAAATCATTAAATCATCTAAATCAACAACATGAATGCTAGATCCTTTACCTACAAAACTACTGAAAGAAATGCTCCCAGAACTTAAAGATCCTCTTCTTAGTATTATTAACTCATCTCAGACATTAGGACATGTGCCTAAAGCATTTAAGGTGGCTGTTATAAGGCCCCTTGTCAAAAACCCCAAACTCGACCCTAGAGAATTTGAGAATTACAGGCCTATATCGAATTTACCTTTTATATCTAAAGTTCTTGAAAAAGTAGTTTCAACTCAGTTATGCTTCTTCCTCCAAAGGAATGACATTAATGAAGAATTCCAGTCTGGATTTCGAGCATGTCACAGTACAGAGACTGCTTTGATCAGAGTTACAAATGATCTGCTTTTTGCGTCTGACTGTGGCTGTATTTTGTTATTGGTGCTGCATTTGACACCATTGACCACAGCATACTCCTACATAGACTCGAAAATTACGTCGGCTTTAACGGAATAGCATTGAAATAGTTTAAGTCTCATTTATCCGACCGTTTTCAATTTGTAGCAATAAACAATGATGTGTCCCGCAAATCGCAAGTCCAGTACGGTGTACCATAGGGCTCAGTCTTACGGCCTCTGTTCTTCGCATTATACATGCTACCTCTAAGGAGATACTGTATAATAAAGCGACACGGAATTAGCTTTCACTGTTATGCTGATGATACTCAACTTTATATTTCCTTGAAGCCTCAAGAAACCCAGCAGTTCGATCGAATAGAGGAATGCATAGTCGATTAAAAAAACTGGATGAGTAAAACATTTTTACTACTGAACTCGGACAAAACAGAAGTGTTACTTACAGGACCGAAAACCGCCATACATAACAACCAAGAATACTGCTTAACTTTTGACGGATGCTCCATAAAATCCTCGTCGTCAGCTAAGATTCTTTGCGTTGTATTCAATAGTACTCTGTCATTTGAGAGCCATGTCGCCAACACCTGTAAAATTGCATTTTTCCATTTTAAGAATATATCTAAACTACGTCATATGCTGTCACTGTCAGATGCAGAGAAATTAATTCATGCATTCATGACATCAAGACTAGATTACTGTAATGCACTATTACAGTAAGAAAATAAATATTCTTCCCTGCACTGTCGGGGAGGCGGACACACTCTGTCAGTTTAAATCTAGACTAAATACGCATCTTTATAATCTTACATACATTACACTTCCATAATATTAATCCTCAGAGGATTTAGGGTGCATTATTTAGATCAAACGGAACCAGGAACACATCCAACAACAAATGATGTACTTGTCAGGTTTGGCAGAGACGAAGCAGACAGAATGGTAAGTTTAATTTGCAGAATGGATCGGAACAGCGAAATAGGTGAATGACCGGTAAGATGACATAACAGATGGTAACTTATCCGTAGTGTAACCAAGTCTCTCTCTTCATCTTGCAGATAATGCTGATGATGAATTCCTTTACAGACGGGATGAAGATATCCTGAGAAGATCGGGATCGTAGGTAGGAATGCAGGTAAGTATGGTATAGAGTCTGTATCATGTGTAGACAAGATCAGACAATGAGTGAATGTTGGTCTCTTGTATAAATGGGTGCACTGCTGATGAGGTCCAGGTGATAGTGATTAGTAATCGGGTGACAAGGAGCGTGTGAATGACTGAGTGGGCGGAATGAGGGAATGAGTGGAGGGAGATGGTGATGGTATCCTGACATTACCCCCCCTCCCGAGGCGGCTCTTGACGGCTGGGAAGAAGAGAGATTTTGCCGGCGACGAGGTCGACCACGACCCCTGGGAGCTGGGCGGTCAGGATGGTCAGCATGGAACTGGGTGAGTATAGCAGGATCTAGGATATCATCACGGAGTACCCAAGAACGTTCCTCTGGACCGTAGTTCTCCCAGTCCACCAGATACTCCAGACTGGGACCTCGCCGCCGGGAGTCCATGATGGATCGGACTGTGTAGATGGACTCTTCTTCTACAGGAACGGGAGGAGGAGGCGCGTCATCCGAGGGTAAATCTGAGGGAACAGAAGAGACTGGTTCAGTGAAGGGTTTGAGGAGAGAGACATGGAAGGAAGGAGAGATCCTGTACTGAGGTGGAAGGTTGAGTCTGTATGTGACTTCGTTCAACTGCCTTTGGATGGTGAAAGGTCCAATGAATCGAGGACTCAGCTTACGGCTGGGCAGGCGGAGACGAATGTTCTTCGTCGATAACCATACCTTCTGGCCAGGTTGGTATTGAGGTGTATCGGAGCGTCGACGATCCGCTTGATCCTTGTGTCTCCGCACTGCCTGTTGTAGATGTACATGAGCTGAGTCCCATGCCCCCTCGCTCTGATGGAACCAAAAGTCGACAGCTGGAACCTCCGAGGGCTCGTCCGACCATGGGAAGAGAGGTGGCTGGTATCCTAGGAAACACTGAAAGGGGGTGAGCCTGGTGGTACGTTGAGTGAGGGAATTGTGGGCCTATTCAGCCCAGGGGAGGAATCGGTTCCAGCTGTCTTGGTACTGGTGGCAATAGGTCCGCAGATAACGTCCAATCTCCTGAATCTTCCGCTCAGTCTGGCCGTTAGTCTGCGGATGATATCCTGATGAGAGGCTGACAGTCACCCCGAGGAGCTTGAAGGCGTGCCACACCCGGGAGATGAATTGGGGTCCCCTGTCCGAGACGATGTCTTCTGGAATGCCGAAGTTTCTGAATACATGATGAAACAATGCTTCAGCAGTTTCTAAAGCTGTTGGTAAGCCAGGTAAAGGTATCAGCTTGCAGCCTTTGGAAAATCTATCCACTGCAACGAGCACACAGGTAAATCCACCGGATCTAGGAAGGTCAGTCATGAAGTCCACTCCGATGTGTGACCAAGGGCGTCTGGGGATAGGTAGAGGCACAAGATTACCCTCAGGTAGTTTTCTGGGCGTGTTGGATATGGCGCAGACTGAGCAGCCGCGGACAAATCTGGCGACATCCTCGGAAATAGACGGCCACCAGTACCGCTGATTGAGGAGCAAGAGGGTACGCTTACTACCTGGATGTCCAGAACCCGGAGCTGTATGAGCAGAGTCCAGAAGGGGAGTACGGAGATGTTGAGGTACGAAAGTACGCCCCTCTAGACCTCCGGGCGGAGCAGGATGGCGAGAATTTGCTGATCGATGTCCCAGAGAATGGGACTGAGGATTAAGGCTGGAGGGAGGATGGTTTCAGTAATGATGTCCTCCGAAGATGAATCATAGAGTCGGGAAAGGTTTTGCTTTGCAATTCTTACTTCCTGGACGGTAGGTAACAACGAAATTGAATCGAGTGAAGAGTGCCCAGCGGGCCTGGCGAGGATTCAATCTTCTTGCCTCACGAAGATATTCCAAGTTGCGATGATCTGTAATCACTTCGAACTGGTAATTAGCTCCCTCCATCCAATGTCTCCATTCTTCTAAAGCCAGTTTTATGGCTAGCAGTTCCCGGTTACCGATGTCGTAGTTCTGCTCCGCCGGGGACAGCTTTTTAGAAAAAAAAGGCACATGGATGGAGTCTGTGAGGCTCATCCTGTCGCTGTGACAGCACCACTACAACTCCTGTAGAAGACGCATCGACTTCAACGATGAAGGGAAGTTCAGGATTGGGATGGATGAGGATTGGTGCTGTTGTGAAGACTTCTTTGAGGCGCTGGAAGGCTTGGATGGCCGTGGGATTCAAGGACAGAGATTTGGGTCGGTTTTTCAAGGAAGAAGTGAGAGGAGCACTGATGAGACTGTAATTCTTGATGAATCTTCTGTAGAAGTTTGCAAAACCGAGGAATCGTTTAAGTTCTTTAACCGAAGTGGGTAATGGCCAGTCCTGGATTGCTTTCACCTTCCTCTGATCCATCTGGATACCATGCTGATCAATGATGTATCCCAGGAACTGAACAGAGGTGATATGGAACTCACACTTCTCCAGTTTCAGATATAGCTTGTGTTCTCTCAGTTTCTCTAGTACTTGAATGACATGGTAATGGTGTTCAGCAATTGAAGAAGAATAGATAAGAATGTCATCAATATAGACGATCACAAAGCGGCTGAGGTACTCACGGAAAACTTCGTTCATGTACCCCTGGAAGACCGCTGGAGCGTTTGACAGCCCGAAGGGCATAACCTGATATTCATAATGGCCGGATAGGGGTGACGAACGCGGTCTTCCACTCATCTCCATGCCGTACCCGAATCAAGTTGTATGCACTCCGAAGGTCTAGTTTCGAGAATACACGAGCCCCACGCACCTGCTCCAAGGCAGCTGGGACCAGAGGAAGGGGATAGCTGTATTTGACGGTTTGAGAGTTGAGATGACGATAATCGATGCAGGGCCTCAAGCCTCCGTTCTTTTTCCCCACAAAGAAGAAGCTAGAAGCGGCAGGGGAGGTCGAAGTGCAGATGAACTGTTGTTGTAAAGCCTCCTCCACATACTCCTCCATGGCCTTCTGCTCCGGGATGGACAATGGATAGATACGACCCTTAGGTAGAGTGGCTCCAGGTAGTAAGTCGATTGCGCAGTCCCATGGCCGATGAGGTGGTAGTTAAGTAGCCAGTTTCTTGCTAAACACATCCTGGTACGCCTGGTACTCCACTGGAATTACTACTTGATGATCTACTTCAGGGCTCTCAACCGAGGTGGAACAAACAGGAACTTTGGACTTCTTCTGAGGTGACGATGATGATGATATTTTCTTAATGGTAGATAGACAAGACAAATGACAGGACTCGCCCCAACGCAAGACTTCACCAGACTTCCAATGGAGCGTCGGCTGATGTTGCACTAACCAGGGGCGTCCCAGGATGAGTTCAGCGGTGGACTCCTCCAGCACCATAAAGGAAATTTCTTCAGAATGTAGACAACCGATGCTCAGCGTCAGAGTAGGTGAGCAGTGACGAATTCGACCTCGACCCAACGGTTTTCCCTGGATGGTTTGAATAAGGAGGTCTTGGGAGTTGCGAAGTTTGCGGCTGTTCAATTTTTGGAGAAGCTGGGTGGAGATGAAATTCACCGCCGAACCGGAGTCAATAAGGGCTTGCGCTGAGACACAAATGCGAGACGTTAATATATGCACAGTGGTATGATTTAAGGTTTCCACTTTAGGAGAGACTTGAATAGTGCTTACCGCTGGGCATGGAGGTCGAATAGGACAAGTGCTGTGAAGATGATTATCAGATGCACAATAGAGACATAATTTATGAATAATTCGTCGTTGACGCTCTGAAGCTGGGAGATGGGCGGAGCCAAGATCCATAGGTTCTGGTGTTGGAGGAGAGACTGATGGAAGCGAGGGCGGAGGACACACAGTGGGAATCGGAGAATCACAGGCTGATAATCTTTGCGAAACTCAAATGGATTTTTGAATTAACTTCTCAATCCCCAGACTGTCGTCATAAACCACCATCAATTGACAAATGTTAACATTCAAACCATGATGATAGGCTGTGATCAATGCCGTCTCATTCCATCCACTGGATGCCGCTAAGGTACGGAATCGTAAGGAGTATGTACTCACGGAAGATTTGCCTTCACGAAGATTGTATAGTTGATCATGAACTGACAGATCGGCAGCAGCTTGACCAAAAACTTCTTTAAAATGTTGTATGAAGGTGGAAAGGGATTGAACGACATCTGAATTTGAGTTCCACAGCGACTGTGCCCACTGAAGTGCTTGCCCAGACAATAGTGAGATGATAAAAGCCACACGAGCTGAATCGTTAGCGAATAACTGTTCTTGCATGGAGAAATACAAAGATACCTGAAGAAGAAACCCACTGCAGTCCTCCGCCTCACCGGAGAATGTAGCTGGTCGGGCCATGGGACACACTGAGGCAGTGAACGAAGCAGCAGGCGTTTGAGGAAGTGAAACTGAAGAGGTGGGTTGATGAGAGGTGGTTGGATTCGCCGCGGGTTCCGAAGGATTCTGCATGGTGGTCTGATCTTCTGTCAGGTTTGGCAGAGACAAAGCAGACAGAATGGTAAGCTTATAAGTATAATTTGCAGAATGGATCGGAACAGCGAAATAGGTGAATGACCGGTAAGATGACATAACAGATGGTAACTTATCCGTAGTGTAACCAAGTCTCTCTCTTTATCTTGCAGATAATCCTGATGATGAATTCCTTTACAGACGGGATGAAGATATCCTGAGAAGATCGGGATCGTAGGTAGGAATGCAGGTAAGTATGGTATAGAGTCTGTATCATGTGTAGACGAGATCAGACAATGAGTGAGTGTTGGTCTCTGGTATAAATGGGTGCACTGCTGATGAGGTCCAGGTGATAGTGATTAGTAATCGGGGGACAAGGAGCGTGTGAATGACTGAGTGGGCGGAATGAGGGAATGAGTGGAGGGAGATGGTGATGGTATCCTGACAGTACTGTTGCATCAAAGAGTGCAGAACAGTACTCTACTCTCAGCCAGTCTTGTCTCTTTGTTACAAGGTTACCGCAGGATTCAGTTCATGCCCAGACCTGAGAATGAGAAGTGGTGACCTGACAAGAGCTGACATGATAGAGCTGGATAAAGGACGCGGCCACTTGACACGATTTCACTACAAAATTTCATATGCTATTAGATTGTTAATGATAATCTTAAATCTATAATTTACCTTATTCGTAAGTTTATTTATTTTTTATTTAGCCTTGTTGTGCAAGCACTGTTGAGCTTGTGCATAGGCAGCAGCTTTTGCCAGAGGGGAACTGGAATCCCCTGGTTGGTCCTGGGTTCTCCTGAGTTTTTTTTTCTCGATTGGAGTTTTGGGTTCCTCGCCACCGTTTGCATACTGTTTTGCACTATTTGCCTGGACGGGGGGGCTTCTTTAGAATTCAAAAGTTTTACATAATTAATATTGCAAATAGGAATTTATAGTGCGTTTAATTTTTGACCTGTGGTTCTCTCTCCTTTATCTCAAATGTGTGCTTTTACTGTGCGTGTGTGCGAGTGTGTTTGCGCGTGTGCGTCTATGTCGATGTGTGTAAGTATGTATGCATATTGTGTGTGTGGAGCATTTGTTTGTCTGTCTTTTGTGTATTCACCTTTTTCTTGGTTTTACAGGTATATGACCTTAGTTGTTTTACTTATAGTCAATGTGTCTCATGTACAGCTGCTTTGTAACAATGAAAATGGTAAAAAGCGCTATATAAATAAAGTTGAGTTGAGGTAGTTGAAATACATTTTATTTGTATTTTAGTTAACTGAAAAATATTTCAACAGATGTTTCAGTGTATTGTACAGTAAATATTCTTGCTGTTCATCGTGTTCCTTGCTTACTCCAGCTTTAATCCTCCTTCATTGTAAAAAAAACCTGTCATTTTGGTAATTTATTTTCGATTTATGTAAAATCACAGAATTTTATTTTTTTACTTACTATATTTTTTTATGTATTTTTAAAAAATATGGTCAAAACCGTAAAATAACAGATAAAGACAGCAAATTACAAGGGACATTTTTTTTTTACAGTACAAACTTCTTATACTTAAAAATATTGCATTTTGTATCGTATTTAATTTGATTAAAAATGAAAATAATCACATCAGATTACCTAAACCAAATGAAAAACGAAAAGAAGTAGAATAGGGTTGTGTTAATATTGCTTTTTACTGTAAATTGAAGGTAGCTTAAAGGGGATTCATATTTTTAGTTTCCTTTACTACAACTCCAACTATAATTTAACACATGTAAACAAAAATATGCAGAAAAACATAATGATAGCTGAATCTAGATAAGTAGAAGCTGTTAATTTACCTTCTGCAACTTATTACTAAGCAATTTAGCAAAATCGACTTATCTGATCAAATTGTTATTTTTTAAGGGCTTATATTAAAGTTTATATTAAAGTTTTATTATATTATAAGTTTGCAAACTTTGTATTACACACCTTACCCGACCTTCTTCTTGTTTAAAAGAAATAACGCATGTTTGGTAACCGCTGAGTTGTCAAGGAAGAGCACATTCGACAATGAAAAATCTTTCTGCACGCCTGCAGATACCCCGACTTGCAGCAGTGGCCAGAAAATTTCAGTTTTTCAAAATAATTATTTTTTTACAGTTTTTTTCTGAAATACAGTCAAAAACTATAAAATACAGAAATAGACAACACATTTACAAGGAAAAGTGGGAAGACAATTTGAAATATATATCCGTATATCCTATAATTTTACAGGGGGAAAAAATATTTTACGGTATGTTTCTGGTTTTCCAATTTACAGAAAAAAAGTTTTTTATAGTGTGGAAGCATGGTTTTGTAAACTAACAGTACTGTTTAGCATGTTGACAAAATTCTATATGCTCTCCTACTTGTTGTCGCTTTGGATAAAAGCGTCTGCCAAATGAATAAATGTAAATGTACAGTATGTTGTTTTAACAGTGTCTTCTGTTGGAGAGGGGGGGAAGAACAGTGTATCCCATCAGATTACTGGAGCTCGTCGATTGTAAACTCAGTGACTGGTTTCTGGAAAGACTCGGAAAGGCCGTGAAGAGCAGCTTTATCACCACACTCTGCCTTGACTATACACAGTGAGTGAACAAGTGATTTACTGATCAAGTGTATAAAAGCATTGAAACATAGAAAGATTGTATGTGTACTTCATGATCTGTGGTACACCAAGGGTAAAAGAATATTGTAACCAAGTGTATGCCAGTTATCAGACTAAACATGTTATTGGGTCACGGTTTTGTTAAGGTGTCTGATTGGAGCAACTATGGGATTTTCCGCCCCTGTAGAACCGAAAATAGAAAGGAGTCTAGGATAGCAATAGGTGTGCTCCGGTGGTTTTAGAACATGGCCACATGTTTTTAACTGCTGTGTAAAATAAATATCTTTCTGCTGATTATATTGTTTCTCGCCGTGTTTTCTCCTGTAACTTCTCAAGAGGGACTGTTCTCTCCGACACAACACTGAAGTGATCTCCAACGCTGATCTGAAGATCAAAGGTCATGAAACCTTTAGACAGCTCTAAAGAGATCTGAAAGTCAAGGCTTACTGACCTCTTTTTTGTACTTCTCTGAGATTTCTCTGTTGATTTTATTCTTTATTTGTTACGTTTAATCATTTTTATTTGTGGTGTTTGGAAGGGCTTTCATTAAACTACGTTCACTCACTGTACTTTGCTGACATTTAGGATATCGTTATCCCGGTCATGTGGGTTCTCTTCCTGTCACTGTGTCTGTATTTGTTCTGTCCGACGCACGTGTTTGACAGCTCGCCGTGCAGCCGGTGTCTGCATCACTTACCCCGTCTTCATGTTTCCCTGTTAGGCTTTTCCCTCACGGGTTTCTCTTCACCTCTTGACCCTGTTCACCTGTAGACATTCCCGGATATCATTATCATCATTACTCTGGTTACCATATAGCATCTTGTCAGTGTTTACCATAGTTTTTCTGCCCTGTGTCATCTCTCTGCTTCTCTCTTCCCATTGGCGTCTCTGCTTTCATCACTCTCCACCGTCTGGCACCATTCTCTTCACGGAGGATTTTACCTCCTGCGTAGTTACCTCAACCGAGGTTCTGTGCCGTCCTACAGCTGGGCATCCGTTCTCTCGACTCGAGAGATTTGTCAGGTTGAGCATCCCTCCTGTGGTGGATAACTACATTCGTCTCTCCGGTGGGTGTGACTCTCTTGGACTAAAAACTAACTATGGTCTGTGTTTTTGCCAAAGCACTCTGTGGGATTAAAACGAACAGAGGTCTGTGTTTGTGAAAAAGGTGTCATGGTTCCACTATCATGTCATGTTTTATTCCTGTCTCGAGTGGAGCCTTGGCATTGCCTGATGGTTTTATGTGGGAAAGACATAGTTCTTTCTCGTGTCTCGTCTTTGGCCCCGCCCCTCTCACTCCTCGTCAGCTTTCCCTGAGTGCTTAATCCCCAGCATTATCCTATGTTTGTTCCCTATAAAGAGTCCTGTGCTCGTTCATTGTATATCATACCTTGTCTGATGTTGATGTTTCCTAGTTGCTGTATCCTGTTTCCTTGTCTGCCAAGTCCTGTTTCATCCGTGTTTAGTAAGTCTAGTTTAGTTTATGTAAGTGCTTATATCAAGTGTTTGTTTTCTTAGTTGAATTAGTCCGTCTTCTAGTGTTGTTATAGTTTACCCAGTCTTGTTTTCCCCATTGTGGGTTTTGTTTTGCCTTTTTGTAGTCCTTGCAGTGACGTGCACAGGAATTTTGAGGGGCAGTTGCTCTGACCTGAAAAAGGGCACCCCCCCAAAAAAACTGAAAATAAACTCCCGGGCTATATGAAGGACTGAGAAAAACTCTGATTACTTAATCAATTCGCCTACACAGTGTCATGTCATCTTTATCACAGTGCAAAGTCTCTGTCTCACCTGCTGGTTGGCTTTTTCGCAGCCAACCCTGCAGTGATGTCCTACGACGGCGTTTTAGTGCCACGTAAAAAAATATATATATTTCGAGAATAAAATCGAAATATTACGAGAATAAAGTCGAAATGTTACGAGAATAAACTCGTCGTAAAACGTATTTTGTTTACGTGAATGTTGTATTTTTAGAGTTTAAGTTGTGTTTAAGCACGTCTTCTGAACCAGTGAGTTAGAGGAAGGCTTTGCAAACACCAACAGTCATTTTTAAAACCTTTTTAGTTCACATTTGTAATTTTTTTTATAAATCCTTAAGGATTGTGGCTTTTATAAACTTGATGCAACCAGATCTCGTAACATTTCGACTTTATGCTCGTAACATTTCGACTTTATGCTCGTAACATTTCGACTTTAATCTCGTAACATTTCGACTTTAATCTCGTAACATTTCGACTTTATTCTCGTAACATTTAGATTTTAATCTCGTAACATTTCGACTTTATTCTCAAAATCTTTTTTTTTTTTTTACGTGGTACTAAAACGCCGTCGTATAGATGTGCTGCTCTTTGCTGCCTCCCTGAATTTTCTCTCCCTCTCCTGAATCCGCCTCTTTTCAGTGGGCATCTTGGCTTCAAACAATACCCAAAATAGTGATAGCATTGAGGCATTTAACCTTTTTGGATAAAATAATTAATGATGCATAACTTCCATCATTCATTCTTCTTGCTAAAACGAAATGTGAGAAACTAACTATCAGCAAAAAAAATAGTAGCCTATATCTGTCTTATTATTTAGGCTAAACGTGGCAAACTCAGCGTGGATTTATGAAGATTTTATTTCATTTCACAAAACTTGATGATGATGATAGTTCGTTTGTTATACATCACAAACTCACCTTTTCTGACAACGTTGAGTCGACTTACCCGACAACCGCGACAATCTCCTTCTAGGACCGCGCATGCAGGCTCAGCTCAGGTGCTGAAGGAGTTTTTTAATGAAAGCAGAAGCTGTGAGGGGTTTCTGTGCTGAGATTGAAAGTGCCTGCTATGGTAATGTGTGTGGGGGTGCAGCTTTGCGCGCAAAGATAAGGGAGTAACTGAAAGGCAGTTAAAGACTCAGGGTATGTGAGTGCAGATTATGAGGGATTTAATCATTTATGTTTAATCATTTATGTGTTATGTTTAATCATTTATGTGTTATGTTTAATCATTTATGTGTGTTATTTTTCTGATTGCGTGAAGTGTTAAAACTATATACTATGTGCTGAGAATGATGTGCTTGCAACAGAATGTGTCTATGTGTGTGTGTGAGTGGAAGGAGGAACTGAGCCAAATGTTAGTTGGGGGTGAAACAGGGTGTGAAATTGCACGCACACACATAGTTTTATAACAGGTAAAGAATGCAGTGTGTTCTCTAGAAAGTAGGCTGGGGGGATGAAATGTTGTTTTTTAGGAACTACCAGAAGTGGAGGGAAACAAGTGAGGAAAACCACTCGCTGAAGACAAAGAAAGAGCCTGCTATTGGAGGAGCCAAAAAGAGAGGAGGAGGAAGACAGAACGACGAGAAAGACTATAAATACTTGGTGAAAACTATTTTTGGGGGTTGGTTCTTTGTAAGACGTTGTGTCTAGAACAACCCAGCGCGCTGTTTCTGATCAATAAACTTCAACATCTATTTGAGCTGCCTTTCTCCAATTTTTGAACACGCAGGACTTTAGAGTCCTTCAGTCCCGGTCGCGTGCAGCGCTGCAGCCATGTAAACAGAGTTTGCCCTTCCCCTACTGACTTCCATTTTCTGTGACCGAATATGGAAGTGAATGAGGCTTTGCGTTGTTTTTTATCTAGTCCTACGTGAAATTCTGCATCCATTGTACAATTTTTTTTTTCTTTTTTGTCCACCTCAGAAGGGCAACATGAGTCGAGAAGGGCATATGGGCAGTTGCCCGCGCAACTTGAGCAACCCCCCTGTGCACGTCCCTGAGTCCTTGTGTATATATATATATAATAAATACCCGTGTTTACCCCTACATCTGTCTCTGCCTGCAATTGGGTTCCCATGCCATGTCTTCCCCCGAGAATCATGACAAAAGGACTCTGTGGGACTAAACAAACTGTGCTCTGTGTGTGTGCCAAATAAAGATCCTGTATTTTCCCTGCAAAAGATTTTACTCGCCTTGTGTATCATGACATAAGGTTACGGATTTAAACAGACCCTGAACGTAAAGTATTAAACCTTGCCGTGCACTGTTTTGGTGTTACATATATGAATGACATGTCAAACTGTGCAGAGATGTTCTGTATATATTTAATATTGTCAGAGGGGCGCCGCTACGGTTTCTGGGCCCCCTGGGCTATTCTTGATCTTTCCCATCTTATTTTTTCTTTCGTATACACTGTAAATTGAATGTAATCTAAAGTATTTTAATGCTTTATTAATGGTTTTACCACTCTGTTTGTCCGTCTTACTCTCAGCATGAGTGAAGGGTTGAAAGGTCTTCTCCGTGGTGGATTGGGGGCCAGTCAAATACGATCCTTGAGTTTGTGTTATTGTGGTTTAGGATCGTGGAGCGGAACTGTGCTAGCTTCACTCTTCACCAAAAGTTCAGTGAGGTATGAACTGTTTTGTTTCCTAACTATCCATGAATATTTGTTGGGTCTCCTGGGATCCATCAGCTTCTGGAAAGACTATGAAATTTCATCAACTTAGTTCATGAATGTGAGTTTCCTGTGATCTTTTGCTTGAACAATACATTATAGTAATTACAATGACAAAATGATTGATATATTACATAATGTTGCTTTTGTTCCTAATCAGAATCAATACCGTCATAGATAATTAAAAGTATTTTTTTAGGCTGTCCTATGCTAAGATTTTTCAAATCTCATCAGATTTCTATAATGTGAGAGATGACAAACAACATGATACAACTGTTTTCTTTCTATAGTGTGTGGACCGCACACTACACACGAAGAGATTAGATACTATGAACATCTTGCAAAATCTCCTATTGTCAAATGTGACTTCATAGCAGTGGTTCTCAACTCTGGCACGCGATATCCATTTTCCTGCCGAGTTTAGCCGGAACTCTGATATAAAACGCATGAACAAGCTAATCAGCGTCTTTAGGAATAGATGCGTTCAATTTAGACGACGCTGCACAAATCTATCAGCGTATGAGATTTAAGTACCGGGAGAGCGTTTAAAGTGCAGATTGCTCAGAACGCATTTGAATTGCTCTCGCGATACTTTATTGCGATATGCCAAATTATCTGCAGCCCAACATTAAGTTGAACGCGTCTGTTCCAGGAGTCACTGATTAGCCTCTTTAGGTGTTTTATCAGAGTTGGGGCTAAACTCTGCAGGAAAATGGATCTCGAGGGCCAGAGTTGAGAACCACTGTATTAGAGTAAACTAACATGACAGGCAACAGGGAAACAGTAATGACATCAATGTTGTCAGCAGACAGGATTTAGACTATTTGGCTGTCCCGACTCGTGGTCCTTTCCTGTTTTCGTTCTCTCTTATTCTGTCATGCTCCATTCATTATACTGTCAAATAAAGCTGTAAAGACCAAAACATATAACTAAAAATAATAACATTCTCTAGGGAGCTCTTCATCAATGGCAATGAGTTGCAGTGTGTGGGCGCCACTGAGCTGCTGAAACCTCTTGCTGAAAACAGCCAGAAAATGGCAGAGACCCTTAACATGACCATATCAAAAACAGGTGGGTTTGTGTACTTTTATTTAATTAACTGTATTCATTTATCTTTTTTTCGTTTTTCTATTCAATAAAACACACTACGATATAAGTGTAGAGAGTTGGAAAGAGTTTCTAACCACTGTAGCAACATTTTGAATAAGTGTTTAATATTTATTGTATTATCATGTAGTATCAACTCAATATCAATAAATCTGGTCTTGAAAATCGCGTTTTTTGTCAATACTGACACCTCTACAGTGAGACATTGAAAAGCTTATAGTAATTTAGTGTTGTAAAGTGATCTTCACAAACACAGTCATTCACATGGTTGTTTCTTTTAGATGACGCTGAATTGAATCCACAGAGAAATATGAAGTAACTACACAAAGACAATATAGCATTTCTGAACCCCACGAGACACCCATAGAAAGATTGTTTTCAGGTGAAGAGATAAACCACTAGCAGATTTTTTATGAAACACCCACATGGACAGATGGAGACTACTAACATCACTGATTCTTTCACACAGTCTCCGTTTTGCCATGTGTCATATATTACTGTACATCGGTCTTGACCACCTGAGCAAACATATTCACTTAGGCCTCCAGTTACCTCGACAGCCCAGCTCATCCTCAGAGACATACAAACAATATTAAAGAAAAATAGGAAGTATCACACAGAGATAAAATGAGCATACATGTTTGCACACACATTGACACGTTCCTAGCCAGAGAACCCGATCCTACTAGAAAGTAGGGTTGACACGGTACCATAAACGTGTCTTACGATACTATACCAGCTGAAGTATCTCAATACCAAGTATTGGAGATGGTGGTCTAGTGGGTTAAACCACTGAACTGATAAATCAAAGGTTGCTGGTTCGATCCCAGCAGCCACCACCAGTGTGTCCTTGAGCAAGACACTTTACTCCATGTTGCTCCAGGGGGATTGTCCCTGTAATAAGTGCACTGTAAGTCGCTTTGGATAAAAGCGTCTGCTGTACGTAGTATCACAATGCTATGCCATGTTCATAATTCTGATCTATACAAAAAACACAGATTTAGATTAAACATTTTGTATTTACTATTGTAAAGTGTATTATTCTTTTCATTAGAATATTGTATTAACTTTAGTAATTGGATAATTTGCAGTAAATACTGTAGTATACTTAAATATTTACTATGGTAAGACTCAAAAACGGTAGTGTCTTTGAGTTTTAGTAGTTTTTTTTACTGTAGTAAATACTCAAATACACTACTAGATAATTTTTCACATGGGAACTAATTCAAATGTGGGAGAAATTTTATTGATACAGCAGTCTTTATAAATGGAAATATTAGGCTTACTTTAAATGCAGAACTAAGACAGTCAGTGGATGGTGTTAATTTTCCACTGAGTTAGTGAATCATTTACCATAAATTAATCCTTACCATGAGTCATTAAAAAAAATCATTCATTTAGGAGATAAACACCGCAAAAAGGGATTTGCAACATTAACTACAGTACTACGATACTACCTTTTCAGAAATAGAGAGGCATCGCGGGTATTTTGAAGGTTTAGCATCGCAATGCTACCGTAGCACCGTTAGACCGTGCAACCCTACTAGAAGGCCAGGATTTGTCCAATTTATGACCACTTCAAATGTTTAAAAGACATTTGGGGGAAACCATGCACCATGGCATCGAATCCAAGATGTGCTGGGTAAGCTAGAAAGAACCAGAGCAGGCAGTGTCTCTGACAAATCTCAGCCATATTAGCTCCACCAACTGTGTGTGAAATAGTCTTGCGATGGCAGCATGCCCTTAGCGTAGGACCTGAATTTAAGAAATATCAGAACAAAGACATCTACTCCTAATCCTAATGATTCACAGAGGTTCGACCAGAACTGCAGTGTTTTTATTTTGTTATTATAGTAATGAATTCCATCTCGTGATGAACCCCTGGTGTGCGGTCATATGATTTTGATGCGTGCCAGGTTTTTTCAGCAACAGATGTTATGTTGTGATCAGGGAAGAAGACAAGGAAGAGAAGAGCAAAAACCGAAAGCCGTCCTGAGGTGAAGGGGAGACCCTGGCTAAAAAAGCTGCACATGTTTGATAACTCTATTGATGACCAGGTGCCAAACCAGCTAAAGCTATTCATGGAGCTCATCTGCATGTGAGTGTTTGCTAGATTTCATAGTGTTAATCATTATTTCATAATAACATTGTCCTTGCCAATCTGTTTGTTAAGTCGTTGAAAGAATGTAAACTTCTTACGTCCCCTTGTCTAAACAATATTCTACGGTTGAAGAGTCTAGTCGACGGAACACACAGAGTTTCAGGCCTGGAGACAGAGTTTGACACAGACACAAGTGCTTGTTCAATCAGAGTCCAATGTTTATTATTAAGGACTAATATTTATAAGCTTGAAGGAGGTGTCATATAAAACCACTATTGGAGTGGAAAATCACCAGACTTTCTGTTTAGTCTTATTCCTCCAGAACCATCAGATATGAACACGTATTTAATATTACAATATCAAAACAATTGTCCCTAGGCATCATTAGGAACCTTGAGATGGATATCAACATAAGACAGCATAAGATACGATACAACTTTCAACGAGGTTAAACAACAAGAAAGTAAGGCACATCTTATGTGAATAGAAGCTAATACTAATAGGAATGAATACGAATGAATACATATGATATATGAACTTTGTATTAAACACAGATGCAATATTTGTAGAGGACAGGACGAAATCCAGATTCTCACAATGACCACTTTCAGACCAACGGTCTTACAAGCAGTCCTGTGTCCCTTTAAAGAACAAAATATAGAGTTGTAAAGGGGTTAATACAAAATCTTTAATAAAAGGATAGTTGCATTCGCGTATTTTTGTGTGGTTTTCCTTCTTGAATATTCAGAGACATTTGTACTATTAGAGACATTTGTTTTGGCATCTCGCAGTTACCATCATCATTTAAAATCATGTCTGTTGTAAACTGTTCATTTCTCTCTAATTTTACTTCTTGATTTAGGATTATACCAGTGATTATTATACTTATTAGGATTAGAATAATCGTTGTTCCACGCAGTCCACTCATACCTGGCTGCCTGAACGGATGCCATGGCCTGTTAGGTTGTATCATTGTGGATGTGGGCAATCTCTCTTGCTTACAACTAATTCTCCCTCTTCTAGCCTGAGAGCATACAGAATTAGGCTACCTGGTATTGGACGTTGCAACACTACTCTAGTTGTGTCAGGGGCAACTTCTATGGTCGTTTTTACTGAGTTAAGAAGATCTGGGCCAAACTCAATGAGGGCTTCTGCAAGTGTGCATGCAGTGTAGGAATTGATATCTAAGAATTCCATAGGAAATTTACTTGGGATAACACTTTTTCCCTTTTTCCTTTTTAGAATAGAATTTGGCCCTCAATGCACCTCAGGGGAAGCTACGGAGTCAGCACTGTTGGCTCAATGGGCCTCCTATCTTCTTGCTTTGGGTGGCCCCCACCTCACGAATGGTAGTTCTTTCCTCAGCTTATTCAGAGCTTTCTCTACCCTGAGGTGTAGTAAGGTGAATCCCCTGTTGAGATTCTATTTTAAATTGGAGCTTGCCTGCTCTCCTGAAGAACACAACTTCAGTCTAGAAGCGTGTATCCACTGTGGCTGGTAGTCCGTCAGAACTCCTGTCCGTGTGACGGCAATCACAGTCGCTGGTCCGTGGTACTTTGGTTCTCCAACCTTTGTTGGCTTCAGACTCCTCACAAAGACTTTTGTCCTGGAACAAAGTTATGAGTAGTCTGCTCTGAGGGAAGAGCAAGGCACAAAGAAACATCAGCACATATACAATTTGACTTTTCGACTAGGGAAATCACGTAGTGCTCCTGGATCACCTTCAGATCACCTAAACAAGAAATACCCGACCGGCCTTTGACCCACGGGGTCGGGAAAGGTCTACCCATTAGTACTTCGAACGGTGACAATTTTGTCGTGGAAGATGGAGTCATTCTTATTTCTGCCAAGACTATAAATCAACCCACTTTCTTCCTGTTTCGAGTACAGCTTTTGTTAGTCGTGTTTTCAGTGGTCGATTACATCTTTCCACGACTGCTGCACTTTGCGGCTGGTACGGGATATTAAACTGCCAATCAATAGACAACGCTTTTGCTAAGAGCTGTGTTACCTTTGACGTGAACCCCGTCGCTTCAGGCCACTTCGAGAATCGATCAATAATTACCAAAATATATTTTAGATTTCCTATCGGCAGCATGTGCGTAAAATCAATTTTAGATGTTGAAAAGGAGCTTCCAGATGTGTCAATGCATCGTGCTTAGCTGATTTGTGCGGATTTACCTAAGCACATGTTAAGCATGCATCCAAAACAAGCTTGTTGTTTTATGAACATCGGCTATACAATACAATTGATTAATTGCTTGAACTACTTTTGCACAACTGGTGTGAGATAACCCATGGTAGTGTCTAATTAGGACAATTAACCCTAATTTCGGTAGTGCTATCCTACCCTGTTCATCTCTAATAATCCCTTCCTTGTCAGGAGTGCAAACACTTTTGCTCCAATGCTCTAAGTCTCCCTGTGTTGGTTGGCTTTGCAGGAATTTGATATCAATGTCAGGTACATTCGTTATGTGCACTGTCATTGCTTCATGTGTTTCATCCTTCGGATGAAATGGTGATTTAATCTGAGTTTGGGCTGCTGCCTTTGCAGCTTCATCAGCCCTTCTGTTGCCTATTGTCTGTTCATCCTCCCCCGAAGCGTGACCCTTGACCTTTACTATGGCCACTTCGAGCGGAAGCTGAACTGCTTCAGTTAACTGTCCTATCAGATTTGCATGTGCTATTGGCTTTCCATCAGCAGTTTTGAAACTTCTCGCTTCCCACATTCTGGCATAATGGTGAAGAACACTCCACGCATACTTAGAGTCTGTGTAAATTGTTACTCTCCTTCCTGTCATCAGCTCACAGGCCTGTATTAATGCTATCAACTCTGCTGCTTGAGCCGAATTGTAGTCTAGAGCAAAAGCTTATTTTACCTCTCCTGAATCGGAAATCACAGCATAGCCACAGTGGTAGACACCGTCAGAGGGCTTTGAACATGTCCATCAACATAAATGTGTTCCCCCCCTCTAGGTACGTATCCAACAGATCGAACCTAGAAGAGTAAGAGGTGGTCAGTTCAAAGATGCAATCATGTTCAACATTAAAATCTGCCATGTCTACCATACCCAAATTACCCAGCAAAGCAGGATTAATATTTGCTGTAGTTTGAATGCTAAGATTTTTCGTTGCCAGCAGAGTAGCCTCGTAACCTGAGCGTCGTTGCTGTCATGTGTTGTGTTTGCATGTTGTGTAAAATTGCACCTACCTGATGGGATGCGTATAATATTAAAGGGTGTGACAGCACAGTTTTCTCAGCCATCTGTACAATCAGAGCAGCTGCATGCTGGCATACCTGTGACTATGTTATCTAACTTCTTAGACAGATATGCAACTGGCCTATATGTTGAGCCATGAAGTTGCAACAGGCACCCTAAAGCTGAACCCACTGTCTCCCTAACATGCAAGTGAAAAGGCTTGGTGTAGTCTGGCAGGCCCAATGCTGGTGCGGTTGTGATGGCTGCTTTCAAGGCATTGAAATGTTCATCTTAGTTTTGACCACCGCAGTTTCTCTTTCGAAGCTTTGAAACCTGTTTCAGCAAGTACATTGCAAATAATTACAGATGCTTTTTCACAGTCCACCTCCGTCTCCCCCGACACAAGGATGTCATCTGCAAACTGAAGAACACAAACTGATGAAGGCAGATCAGTCATTTTGGCCAAAGTTCTGTGCACTGCTGCAGAAAAGACAGCGGGTGAGTCTACATAGCCCTGAGCACGGCGTTTCCATGAATATTGCTGTCCTTTAAATGTAAACAAAGGCTGAGTATCTGGGTGCACAGGAACAGAGAAAAAAGCTGCACACAAATCAATTACTGTGAAATACTTGTGCGAATGTGGCACTGAATTCATAACAGTCAAAACATCAGGCACAATTGATGCAAGTGTTATGATTAACTGATTGACTGCTCTTAAATCTTGAGTTAATCTGTGAATTTGTGGAAAAATGGTTTAAGACCATTGGCCTCCCCATTACTCGAGAATGTTAGGGTCATCATACATAAATTAGAACCGACATCACTCTGCGGGTTTTGAATGCCACTCGGTTGGGTATGAAGCACCCGTGTTCTCATGTCTGCACTGTGGTGTGTGTGTGTGAAACTTGTGCAACTGTCTGTACTCTCGTTTGTAATGGCCCCTCTTTCCGCAATGAAAGCAGATTATTTCTGACTTCTTCCTTTGGCTAGTATGCGGCAATTGCGGATTTACAGACGTTTGTTCAATGTTCCTTTTTCCTGGATAGCCTATAAACATGGCATTCTCTAAAGTCATATCATGCAAGTTTGAAGTCGTTATTCTGATCAATTGCGCTTGTTTATGATTCATGTTATTTAACAGAGTGCTAAAAAACAGAGGCTTTATGTCATTATTTAATGGCAATTTAGAATCTTCAATCCATGCTTTCTTAAAACGCACAAAGATTTGAGCAGCTGAGTCTCTCTGGTGCCTGTTTCAAAAGATAAGTCCTGTTGACTCCCTAGACATTTATCAAGAAACACTCTTACCTGTCTAAAAAAATATTTCAACATCTGTAAAAGTTTCCAAAACAATGCATTTGGGTTCGCCCCCGTATCGCTGTTTGTGATTTTATCATTTTCAATTGATAATTGTGGGGAAGGCAAACTTTTACAAATTGTTACAAATTATTACAAAGTGTTTCCAGCTCTTACCCAAACCGTTGAATTTTGAGGGTTTGTAGTAACATTAGGTTTATCGTTTAATTTTTCCAGTTTCATCTCTTTTGGTTTTATCGACAGTGATGGTGCAGAGGGAGAAGTCTGTGTTTGGCAAGGGGCAGTGTATCCCGGCGGCTTTTCTAATGGCCACCGGTTTTGATTTGCATACGCAACAATTTTTTTTTTTCCGGACCCTGGTCCCAAATCTTTTTCATGTCTTTCCATACTGCATGTATGGATAATCCCATATTGGGTCTCCCCAGCCTTCCTGTGACATGCAAATGATTTTCCCTTTGCCAATAACATACATTCATCAGAAAAGGACCCTTCCCTCGGATAGGGAATATCAATTTTCGGTTTTATTCCCTCCGACCATCCTGCAAGATTGCTAACATATGGATCTATATAAAATCCTTGATTATTTCTGTACATAAATGCCACGGCGTTTCTCCCGGCAGTGGCCTTGAAACAGAATTTCCCATCTTACAGTTCAAATCAGGCGGTGATAAAACAGTACAGATAAAAAAAAATCAAAGAAAAACCCTCGTGTTCAATCGACCAACAGTTTCAACAATGCTGCATGTATTGTATTATAATGTGATCAGAGGTGGATATTAAATTCACCGTCTTTTTCTGACAATATTTCAATACATGCAGTAACAGGGATATCAATGATATTTTCAATTTTAACTGTAAGAATGTTATCTTTTAGAATAAACATTAAACAGATTTTTTTGCTTAGTGAGTAACAAAGCCTCTACCTCAAAGCTAACAGTTCGATCCCAAATTACAGTGTGATCAAGACTGCATATACCATTCACATTCGAGCGTTAATAATTATTTTATTAATTATTGTCGCCAGCCTCACTGTTACAACAATGGGAAGTCAAATCCCACTAACATGAATTGAAACCTATTCATATTCGTTAATAATTATTTTATTAATTACTGTCGCCAGCCTCACTGTTACAACAATGGGAGAATCAACTCCCACTAACATGAATTTAAACACACAAGAATCCTACAGGGTAAGCGTTAGATTTCTGTAAGTCATAAAGAATTGTATAGAAAAACACTTACCCCTTTTAATGTAGGTCTGTGAACGATCGTCAGTGCGCTTGTCAGGTCTTTGTTCTCTTGGTTCTAAGAGAGAAGAATCTCCCCTCTATCCCGGACGTCTTGTGTTGCCTTCCAATAAGGGCAGTAAATCGCTTTCCCGCTCTTTCTCATTCACAACTCCTTCCTGGTGAAACATTCTCACCACATCTCTCACAACATAAAAAAACACTTAAAACTAACACTAAGCCTCTCTCTTTCTCTCAACAGGTAGTGGACTATCTTTTGTTGAAACCAGTAACGTTGCATTGGCACCTATTGTATTATTGCTCCTTTATGACATATCGCTCATTGCTCCCTAAACTCTTTGGAAGTTGCTTTGAATAAATTTGTCTGCTAAATGACTACCGAATTTCCGAATGTCTACCGAATTACATTTCCGTATCTATCCGCCAATATTAACTGTTATAACGGATTTATACTGTACAGTCCACCACAAACAACATGAAAGACGATTTCAATTATCCAGAAATAACTTGGAAAGTACGAAAATTTTGGCAATTAGGTGAAAGCTGTACTTGACAGCCAGGAGATGAAAAAAAAAGAAATAAAGCAAACATCAAAGGCAGGCAGCATCATCAAACGTCATAAAACGGTCACTGAAGAACAACTAGACAAGATTGAAGGTGAAAAACATGAAGAAAACACCAAAATGACAACAGCTTGGACAGCAAATGTGTTCAACGATTGGCTTAAAAAAACAATATGTCTGCTGAAGAGGTAGAAAGAGAGGGCGCAAACACTTTAAACAACCACCTGAGAACTTTCTATGCAACAGCTGGCACGGAATACTCTGTATGAAGTTTTTTTGTCATATTTCCACATACAACATCATTGGACAACCGGATTTCAAATCATCCAAAGATGTATTCAAGGCCATCCTCAAAAAGTTTTGCAAGGCTGGGAAAGACTCTAGCTCTCATCATCCTACAATCCCCACTGCCAAAATAGAGCTCATTCGTAACTACGCATCTGTCCCCAGAAAAAGCAGCCGAGCTGGATCGAAAAGTTTACCTTTGGTAAAGAATGAAAGAAATGGAGCTTGATCCATATAAACTAGCATCGGCAGAGCGATGCGATCTCATTAATTTAAATGGATTCTGGCAACTTCTGGCGACACAAGGACCAGTGACCGTTGGCAACAGACAGTGGGCGTGTTTAGTGATGTGAGTCTAGCGACAAAAGTTGAGAATTGTTCAACTTTATGCAAATTATTGAATAAAATGACTTTCGCTAGCGACTACCAATAGGAGGTAAGCATAGGAGCTCACGTCATCAGTCTCTCATCAGTAACTGGTGGTTTGTTCAAACTGTTACTAGGACAACCAATGCTAGGAACACATTCAAACGATCTTATAGCAAAAGTGACAAAGTCTCTGGCTGTCTGAATGGGAGTAAAGCGCGATTTGAAATAGTTGCTTTGACACGTTCGTTGTAGATTGACAGTTTCTAGCTGTGGGAAGCAGCAAAACGCAACTCCCGTTAGTCCAGTTTGGTGTATAAGTAACAGGCTAAAGGCTTATCAATTTAATAGACATCATTTGCAGCAATCAGAATGTTGGCTTTCATTTATAAAAGTTTTTTTCTGCATTAATTTGGAGATCAATTGTAAAAATATTAAAATGTAAAGGTATATTTAAAAACCATCTCCTTCGCTGATAAAGTGGAGATCTTCAGCCGGCAATTCTCTGCTCAACGCATCCATGATATCTCTCTTACCCCTTGGTATCCTAAACTCCCTTCTTTCTCTCCCCTCATGGAGACTGATGTCTCCAAAATTTCCCCTTCCACCCAGCCGACCCCTTTTCATATCTAAACTGGACTACTGTAATTCTCTACTGGCTGGCCTTCAAACCAATGCAGTCAAGCCCTTGCAAATGATCCAGAATGCAGCCGCACATCTAGTTTTCAATCACCCTAATAGAACCCATGTAACACCCCTCCTGATTTCACTTCAGTGGCTGCCAATTGCCGCCCGCATCAAGTTTAAATCTCTGACACTGGCCTTCAGAGCGATAACAGAAAATAACGTCTTGGTTACGTATGTAACCTCAGTTCCTTGATGGAGGGAACGAGACGTTGTGTCGAGAACGACAGATGGGGTTCGCCCTTGAGAACCAATCAACTCTGACTACTATAGAAAGGCCAATGAAATTTGGCGAATGAAATTTGCTTCATTTACCTCTTGTTCTGAAGAGCCTCTCACGACTGCAGCAGAATACAATACGTGTTTGTGGCATAAGGGACACAATGTCTCGTTCCCTCCATCAGGGAACTGAGGTTACATACGTAACCAAGACGTTCCCTTTCTGTCGGTCTCTCAACGTTGTGTCAAGAACGACAGAAGGGGTTGCCCATGGAAAACGCCACAATGCTGTATCGCGTCACAATCTCTAGCGAAGCGACGGTAACAGGCCTGGGCATGTCAGCTCGACGCTTTCGTGAAACTGTTACTTTCCAGTGTGGTGGTCGTGGGGTTCCAGAGCTTTCTTGGGGAAAGATGGGTACAGCCCTGACCGGTAACCTTTCACGGACGGAGGCCTTAGCTCTCTACTGGCGAGAGGCCGTCCGGCTCGGGTTTACACCGGGTAAGCGCAACTTCCTTAATTAGGGATGCGCTGCAGAGGCCACCTCCTTGCCGTGGGGAGGAATATGGTGGATATAGGTATGGTCTCGTCCTTGGAGGAGAATGCATGGAACGTGCAGACTGAGTAGTTAACCGCGAGGTGGAGGACCACCTGGGGAAGCTCATGGGTTACCAGGAGTGGGAACCATTCTCATGAGGATTCATCAGACGAAACAGCCCACGGAGGGGGTGTTACAGACGTACGGTAGCACTAGGTCTGGTTAGAGCTATCTGTGATAGGTCATATGGTGTCTCGGCCTAAGGGGGAAGGCTGCTCTGCCCAGCCAACCTCCAGGGGGTGCTTGCTCAGTGATGGATGGAATGCCTGTTCTTAACCAGTGTTTGGGTAAGAAGGAAGGTTGGTGAGGTACCAGTTTCTTAGCAATGTGTTTGGGTAAAAAAAAGGTAGATAGCACACTGACCCAACCTCTTCGAGGGTGGGAAGGTGCTTTCGCAGGCATACGCCCTCCCGGATGCCAGTCCTACATGTCGCCACGCAGGACGTGGGCTGACACTGGGTTTACGCGCAGGGATGGGCAGTATTTCAAATACATGTATTTAAAATACGTATTTGAAATACAAAATTGTATTTTGTATTTTAAAGCCTTTGGAAAAATCTAATGTAATTTGTATTTAAATACATTTAAGATGAGTATTTTTGTATTTTCAAAATACTCAAAATACTTTGAGCCAGTCAACCTTTTTATCAGGGTGTTTTCGTGCATCAACCAACATAATTCAGGCCAGACACGCCCTTCCCCCAGCCCCAACATTCATGCACGTGAGCTTCAGCTGTAGCTACAACCCAGCATTGGATCTGCGACTTTTCTGGAATAATGTGAGGATTTCATGGTCAATTTTATTTGTGTTTAAAATATTAACGTTACTGCGTGTTAGGTATGGGTGATGTCATGACAACATCAACATGATGGGTGATGTCATGACAACATCAACATGTCGTAGATTCGTAGCGATTATATAAATTGATTTAACTTTTTTTAAATAGTTTATAGAGCTATTGGGGTAAGTAAATATATATGTGCATTGTGCACCTTTTAGTGGGCAGGAATAATTGGAACATGAGAGTGGAAAAAGAAACAAGTGTGAATGAGTAATTGGGATTTGTTATTATAACTGCCGCAAACTTCTCTTGTTGCTTTGTGCAGTTGAAGCCTTGTTTATACTTTCACAATTCGCATAGATACGCCGCAAAACTGTTTACTGCGCGCACTCCTCATTAAACCGACGAGGCTTTTATGCTTGACGTGCTGTCCGTTGTATAAATCTGTGAAACGACAGGGGGCGACTAAATTGTTCTGCAAATCATCAAAAAGGAGCGATGAGAGGAAGTCATTTGTTTGCCGAATAATTTGTGAAACACTCCTCTCGTGATTAATGAATTTCTTCACATATAAATTGATTAGGCTTTGGGTCATTTTTAGGTCATTATGTGAAAAGGTTTTGAGTACACTTCTTAAACCCTCAGTGAAACCCAGTTAACTTCAAATTGTGACATTATAACAAAACATATCCATATATGATAACATTAAACACACTAAATTGAAAAATAATGTCTTATACATTTTTAAATGCATTATTTTCTTTTAATTAACGATTGTATTAAACAAAATAATCTGACTGATGACACTGATGAATGACACTGATGAATGATACACCACACAAAATCTGTAGCTTTTAGTAGAAAAAAAAACAATCTTTGGGTGAATAATGCCAAATTCTAATTTTATCTATTTTTTATTTTAGACAAACTTTCTATTTGTGTTACTGAGTTCGAAGTTATGATGGTGATAAAACATAATAAAATAAAAAAAATTATAAAGTGTCTTTTTTTGTAGTTGTGTATTTCCTACCGGGCAGGGGAAGGGAGACGGTGAATAAAATGAAAACGAAAGTTTCTTAGCAGTTAAACACATCATGCTTTTTGACATTTAGAATAGGCCCAGATAGATTTCAGCCTATTAGAGGTACATGTACTGAATCACCAATTTCACATGTATTTTGTGTATTTTCTAAATACAAAATACTGTATTTGTATTTAAATACATTTTTCCACACAGTATTTTGTATTTGTACTTAAATACACTTTTCCACACAGTATTTTGTATTTGTATTTTAAATACATTTACATGTATTTATGCCCATCCCTGTTTACGCGCAGGTTGTTTACCCTTACGAAGGTGTTTGGGCGTAGCCCAACCCGCAGCTCTACAGATGTCTGCTAGAGAGGCGATTCTGGCCTCTGAAGAATCTGAAATCGGAATGCCGTCGTAACGGCATCCACGACCCAGTGCGCCAGCCTCTGCTTGGAGACAGCCTTCCCCTTCTGCTGTCCTCCAACACAGACAAGGAGCTGGTCAGAGCTACTGAAGCTCTGCGTGCGGTCCAGGACACAACACAGATGGGGTTGGGTCTTCCTCCCCGATGGGGAGCGCCTGCAAGTCCACCACTTGGTCCCGGAAGGGAGAAGTGGGAACTTTGGGCATGTATCCAGGCCTGGGTCTCAAGATAACGTGAGAGTTTGCCAGGGCCGAATGTAAGGCAATCCGGAGACACAGAGAATGCTTGGAGGTCCCCTACCCTCTTGAAGGAAGTGAGCGCGGTGTGAGGTTACTCATCAGGTGAGGAAGATCGGAACCTCCTCGGACCCATGTTAGGGTCCCAAGGGGGTATGGAGCGGAGATGAGGTGGATTCCGCCCTCTCGCGCCCCTTAGGAACCTGGTGACCAGGTCGTGTTGCCCTAAAAACTTTCCATCCACTGAGTCGTGATGAGTGGCGATAGCGACTACATACACATTCAGTGTGTGGGGAGATGTTAGTCTCCAGTCTCATAAGAAGGACAACACAATCCTGATCGAGCACCTTTGTGGGTCTTTCTCGTTGATAGAGAGACACCAGGACGAGAAGAGGCGCCGTCTAGAGGCGTGTAACCCCCTAGTAGATGGGGCCCTAGCCTGGGTGATGGTCTCTGCCGTAAAGGGGGAGTAGCCAACTCAGGATCTTCTCTACACCCGCTCGGAGAAAGGTCATGGAAGACCAAGGGGTTAGAGTGCATCGGCAGAAGGCCATCATCAACATGCGCCTGCTGCCGGTGTGCTTTGCTGTCCACGGTGCTTTGCTGTCCACGGAACTCAACTCTGTAGCCAGTGTTGAAGCTGTCGCATGTGCATCAACCTGAGGGGTATTACACCCGTCGAGGACACCATGTGTCCCAGGAGCCTCTGAATTGTTTCAGGGGGACAGTTGGCTGCCTGAAGTAATCCAGGCAGTTCAACACCGACTGGGCGCGTGCTGCGGACAGTCGCGCCGTCATTGACAGAGTTAAGTTTCATACCGAGAAAGAGGATGCTCTGCACTCGGGAGTGCTTGCTCTTCTCTCGGTTGACCTGTAATCCTAACAGATCTAGGTGCCGGAGCACCAGGTCCCTTTGTGTACATAACAGATCTCGCGAGTGTGCCAAGATAAGCCAGTCGTAGAGATAGTTTAGTACCCACACACCTTCCTCCCCTCAGAGAGATAGGGCGGCTTCCACGATCTTCGTGAAGACCTTGGGGACAGGGACAGACTGAAAGGGAGAACAGGTCGATTGCCACGAAACCAATCCTGACACCTGATAGATGTCTGCATGCGTCTCTGCGTGAGCATCCTGAACGGCAGCTTTTGAAGGTGCTTTGTTCAGGGTACGCAGACCTATGGGGCGCAACCAGCCGTTTTTCTTGGGAACGATGAAGTGCGGGGCTTTTTACCCACTGAACATCTTGGTTTTGAGGGACGGACTCGATACCCGTTTTGCCAGAAGGGTGGTGACCTCTACCCGAAGAACGGAGGTGTCCCTGCCTCTGACAGAGGGAGAGATGATGCCCCGAAACCTGGGAGAGTCTCTGGCGAACTGGATCGAGTAACTAAGACGGACCGCCCTCATTAGCCACCGAGACAGTGTGGGCAGTTCTCGAGCTCCCAGGGACTGTGACAGGGGACCAAGGGGACGGTCTGCTTCATCATTCCCATGGGGGGTGGTTCATTGACTGGCGGAGCTAACTATATGTCGCGGGGGTCCCGGAGGGAAGGTTGGCTTCGCCTTTTTGCCTGCCTGGCGGGACAGGTGCACGCACTGTCAGTTTGAGAGTGGTGGCAGCTGTCGTGTGTGTACGACAATACGCCTCGCCAGGGCGTGAGGCCGGGTTGCCGGGCACAGTCCAGTGGAGTGTGCGATCGACTGCAAGTACACCCAGGAAGAACAGAGAAACTCTGTAAGTAAGTGGGCACCAGGCCCTGAAAAGGGTCCGGCTTTGGAGACGAGGCAGGAGGCGTCCCGTGAAGGTCGGGCCCGATATTGTTCTCCCTGGTGTCTTCCCGTCAGTGTCCCTTCTCGCGACAAGGTTGCTGACGGGGTGGAGGTTTCCCCCTCGATCTCCGCTTCCGGGGTGCAGTCTGTGGGGGCACAGGAACCGGAGCCGATGTCGAAGGGGTCCTGGGCTGCCGGGAAGCAGACGCCAGGCGAGATCTCGGAGGCCTCTAGACGGCTGAGCGTAATCCTCGACGGCGTTACCAACAACCCACCCTTCGAGATGGGTGCATCAGAAAGCGGTGTCACTCTTCTGCGCAAGGTACAGCCGGGGGTGTCTCTCCTGGACCACTACCGTGGACATCGCCCCAACCCAGAGCCTGTGCCGCCACCTTGGTCACCCATAGAGCGCTGTCAGTGGCAGCACGGAGATCCTGCATTATATCCGGGTCGGTCTTACCCTCGTGGAGCTCTCTCAACGCCTTGGCCCGGCGGACCTGCAGGATGGCCATGGCGTAGAGAGAGGAGGCAGCCTGGCCCGTGGCAGAGCAAGCCCTCGACACCAGTGATGCCGAAGTCCTACACGCTTTGGACGGTAGGCGTGGCGGATTGGCACACATTCCACCCAGGGGATCTCGACGTAGCCTTTGGCTGCCTCACCATCGAGGGAAGTAAGGGAGCCAGAGCTGGTTTAACTGGAGCGGGCCGTGAGTGGAGCGCTCCAAGTTTTACACAGCTCCTCATGTACCTCCTGGAAAAAATGGCCCCCGGGGACGGGCGTTGTTTGCACAGCGCTGCGACCTCAGGAACCACGTCTTCCCGGGTTAGCACGGTTGACATCACTTCTGCTTCCTCCTGAGCTCGACCGCTGGGGGTGGAGCTCGGATTCTTCAGAATCGGATGCCAGTCTCCCTCCGATGCTGCAAGCGACATCTCATCTATGTCACGCAACATTTCTGAGTGCGTGCCTGAGGATCCGGACGGTATGCCACCGCCGGTTGGGGAATGTTCAGAAGAGCGAATCGGTGTGCGATCGGCCTGTGAGCACTTGGCTGGCGGGTTTACGCTCGTAGAGGTCCCCACATCCCTAATGCTGCTAATACAGGCGGACTTCGGGGCCGTAGCCACCGATGTCACAGCCCAGGTAGCAGACGAAATGGTGGCTGGTTCCCGTAGGAAGACAGCCACCCGTGACCGCAACTTGTGAATGACAATCTGCCCGCAGTGCGGGCAAAATGTGTCAACGAACGCTGCTTCAGGGTGCTGGACGCCCAGACACCTAATGCAGTGATCAATCCATCCCCCTCCTCGACGAGGGTGCCGCATCCAAGAGAACAGCGGGACATGATGCGCTGGAGATTGCTCAGTCCTGAAAAAAAAAATCTCTAACACCTCCGGAAGCGCCGACAAACCAGGGGAAGGTCGCTGCAGGTAGGGACGATCCGCTGCTCTACGTCTTAGATCCGGCAATGTAGAAGAAGAAGAATTCATTGAATTCGTTTTGTTCGTAGTCATGAACGAAGGCTCTGAAGAACAAAAGGTAAATGAATGCTGCACGCCGGCTTCCTTTTATACCGGACATCCGGGGGCGGAGACCGGCATACAAATTTCATTGGCCAAATTTCATTGGCCTTTTCTATAGTAATCAGAGTTGATTGGTTCTCAAGGGCGAACCCCATCTGTCGTTCTCGACACAGCGTAGAGAGACCGACAGAAAGGGAACCCCATTTACCTTGACTCAGTGCTCCAGGTCTACATCCCCTCCCGTCCTCTTCAGTCTGGAAATGATTGACGCCTGGTTGTTCCATCACAGCGAGGCACCAAACCGCTTGCAAAAACCTTTACTCATTCGGTTCCCCTGTGGTGGAATGAACTACCGAACTGTGGTGGAATGAACCTCCACCCGAACTGCAGCACCCCTCACAACTTTCAAAAAACAGCTCAAAACATACCGGTTCCGCATTTATTTGACTAACCAATAGCTGTCTTTCTGTGTAAAAATTTGTTGTTGTTCATTCTCTCCTTTGTTTAATCCAGCTTTAATCCTCCTAGTTGCATGGCCTTGTAAACCAACGGTACTGTTTAGCGTGTTGACAAAATGTTTAATTGCTCTCCTACTTGTAAGTCGCTTTGAATAAAAGTGTCTGCCAAATGAATAAATGTAAATGTATATATTTATATATATATTTATATATATATATATAATCCATATTTAAATCCTTTAAATTGGCTTTAAATATCCAATTAACAAGTTAGACTTGCTGTCTGTAATTAAGCAGTTAAATCATGAATGTCAAGTTATGTAGGGTTTTTTCTCAGCTTCAAAGTCTGCCCAAACTTAAAAAACTCTTCAATAAACTTCAGAAGGTGCATGGAATAACTCAAAACATCTGACTCTTCATCATCGAAGCAGTTTATTAAAATCTTTCAGCAACAACATGATATTCCTTTGCTTGTTTCATAGTTTAATTCAGATGCTTACGCAGATGCTTAGCTCAGATGCTTAGCTTCATAACCTATACAGAAAAAATATATTAACATATATGAGTCACTACACACAACAATATTTAAGGATGTTAAACTCATTTCAAATACAACCAATGTTACTAGAATACTCAAAAATCATAGAGTACAATACATAGCGGTTCAAGAGCACACTTGGATTGGATGCTTAACCGCTAAATCTAACAAACAACTTGCAAGACATTCACAATTGGACTTTTAAACAATCTGTAGTAAACCTACCAGTAGCATCTCAAAGTTGATGAACACATTGTAGCTTTTCCCAGCTTTCTTTGAACAAACTGAGCATGTGGTTTACTCCAAACTCAATTGCTGCATCCGTATATGCTTTAGCAATCTTTCTCCATTTTTTTTATAACCATTATCAACACCAACTTGGGTAGGAGAAGCACATTCACTTTCCAACAGAGATCCCTCTGCACACTGAAAATCAAACAAGCACACTTGGCTCTATGTAACATGTGAGGTTTCTATAGCCTTCAATCAGCTTTCTTGTTTCTTCCAGGTTGCTCTATGTGCCCACAACCAATAGTATCCATTCATTTTTATCTTAAATCAAAACTCATTTCATCTGATAGATTATTTTTCTTTATTTAACAATGACAAATAGTACCATTATTTTTATTTTATATTTTTTTAAACACAATTTCAAGTTTAGCTCAATACCTCCCACTGGAGCTCCTGGTCAACTGACCCAAGGAGGTCAAACACTTCTTGGCTGAAACTCAATCTCTTTACTGCTCCTCAGTGGGAATCAAAACAGCCAAGCGTCTAACATCCCTATGCAGAATCATAGCCGGGATCCTACCACAAAGCTTTTTCATTGGTTTGACATCCTGCTTGTGTTGGTTTAAGAATAGAGACAGGACAACTGGGGAATATTCTCACCATTACATCTTTAACTATTCCTTTCTTGTCTGCATTTACACTGACGACCCTGGCCAACTTGAAATGACCTCTAAGAGCATTCTGGTCAGCCAACCATACCACATCTCCCACAGCAACATTGCATTCTTTGTATGCCACTTGCTTCTTACAAACAGGTTAGACCTGCCAGCTGGCACCATCTTCACCAGAACTTGTTGACTTCTTCCTGGAGGAAACTTAGTATTTTGTATGGATAACCTTCCAATTCGAAACTTCCTTGATCTCCTCTTTTCCAAGTACGTCTCAGAAGAAGAGAATTTGGACTCATGTATTCCACACAGTCTTCCCGACTTTGTGTCCATGCATCGATAGGTCTTTCATTGACCAAATTAGCTGCAGTTTAAAGAAAGGTTTGAAATTCCCCCCAAGCAGTGTTGAGAGTAACATGTTACAAAAGTAATGTATTACAGTAACTAATTACTTTTGCTGTAACGCAGTAGTGATAGGTATTAGTAATACATTTTCAGTAATATTTTACTTGGTACATGTTCAGTAACGCTTGCGTTACAACAAACTTTTCGCCCGAGAGAAATTAACCACTCAAAAATCCCTTAAGTAAGTTCTATTTCCTGTTCGTGAATAGATGCGTGTGGTGTCATTCATCTCCCTCTGGCTGGCATGATTGGGATGTTTTGAAAATGCAGTTTTGGAAAAAATTATGGAGCCGCAGGGTGCGGGTTTTTCGGCAACTTTCATAATGTACTGCAGCCGACAAAATGTTTATTTATAGTCTAAGGATAAATGTTAATTGATGAGATTCTTAATGTGTATTCATACTCGGTTGAGTAACTGGCCACTCCGGGACTGGCCCGTTCTCAAAAGTTTGGGTAACGAGTCTGACTGGCAGGCTAAAGTACAGGGAGGGGCGCAGGAGCTCAGCTCAACCAACGAGAAAATTATAGCGGTGTATTTAGACAATGCATCCAAATTATGTTTGTACCAATGTTTAGTAAGGTTGCACGATGAAAGAAATCACTCGTAAGTGTACAACACTTGATTCTTCCGGCTGCCAAATATAACGTTTGAGCAGCGCTATACTCAGTCAAGAACAACTAAAACATTGACGTGCTTGTACACATAATACATATGCAATAAACGTAACCATGTTTATTTCTTAAGCAAGTTGTTGCATGTCTTACGAACAGAAAACATGTTTCTCGTCCATTTCCGTGCATGGCCTCGAGCACAGATGGGATCATTTTTAAAGGGACACCCAACCCAAAAATGAAATTTCTGTTATGGATTACTCAACCTCTAGTTGTTCCAAACCTGTAAAAATGTCTTTATTCGGTTGAACACAAATATATTTGGTAGAATGTTAGACACTGAAAATTATTTTGCATCATTGACTACCATAGTAAAAAAGATCATAATGATAGTCAAAGGTGACCCAGAAGTTTTTGCTTTCCTAAATCCCACAAAACGTCTTTTGAGTTCAACAGAACAAAAAATATGTACAATACCTAGGAAACCATTCAGATATGCAAATACAGCAATAGAAACGTCTTTTGGCAGTTCTTAACTTTGATTTGACACCAGGCAATAATTGGGCTAGTTTTCATTCCCTTTGGGCGGGTTTTGAGGGGTTATTGGGCTGCTCTCAGGAAGCTAGTTAGCAAGATCCCTGAGCCCAGCATCAATGACAAGTAAACTAACGTTTACATGATGACTAGCTAGAATTCTATATAATCTAGTTCAGTGATGGGAGGGGACTATTTTGTATTTAAATACCTTTGATTTTTTAATATGTTTAATCTTAGTATTTTTGTATTTTCAAACTAAAATACTTTTTGCCAATCAACCTCCTTATTAGATTACAGTGTTTCAAATACATCCATTTGAAATACAAAATACTATTAATTTGTAACAGTATTTTGTTTTTAATCTATTTTAAATATTTTTTGTAATTTATTTTGTACAGCCTAGTTAATTAAAAAAATCAGCAGTCTAATAAAGAGGTTGATTGGCAAAAAGTATTTTGTATTTTGAAAATACAAAAATACAAAGACATTTTTTTAGAAAGTTAAATTCTACTTCTGTAGTTATTTTGGTGAAAGTAACTCAAAAGTAATACAGGAGTCATGTAGCGTATTACAATTCTGAGACAGTAATATTGTAAGGTAAGGGATTACTTTTAAACAAAGGTAACAATTGAATCTATAATGTATTACAGTTTGGAAGTTTGGAAGTTAACTTGCACAACATTGCCCCCAAGTCATAACTCCATTCCACCCCAGAGTCTGGAAGTCTCGCTTTACCAGACGGACAGCTGCTTCTGCTTCTCCAATTTGTGAGGGGAACCTGCAGGAACAATTTTCCAAGACCACTCCATGCTATACTTGGCTGCTTCAGTTTCGAACTTTACCTTGTCTTGTAATTTTAGAAACTTATGAAGATCTTCAAGAACAGACTTGGCCCATATGATATTCGACCATGCGTCTGACCACAATTTCTTTGGCTGTCCTCTTAAAGCTGTATATCTTTGGAGTTTTAGCAGAAATCCTTCTGTTGATTGATCACTGACAATATCAGTATAGATAGCACTTGATGCCATACAACAGAAGACAATTCCCGAAACTTTGAGTCCCATCCTTTTCTTTACCTCATTTGTTACCACATAAGATCCATTAAAAACCACAGTTGTAAACTCAAATGGTGCAGCTGGTTCAGACTGCTCTGGTGGAAGGTCTCCCATAATCTGTTGGCATTTCTTTGCCCTTGCCTTTCTGTAGATCAAACAGCAATCTACGGATTTCTTAGCTAATTTACGGCCTTTTACCACCCAAGCTTTTCTTCTCATTCTCAACAATGTTCCAGTCACTCCTTCATGGTTTACTTGATGAGCTTTCTGAGCCAGTAGCGAAGACACATATGCATTATATGGTAAGATTGGAACTGCAGTTTTGTCCTCATTGAAGATTTGAATTTTCCCTTCACAAACTAACAGTCCAGAAATTACATCCTTGTACACTACCAACCTGCTGAGGGTAGTATCAGGAAAGACTACCTTCTCCTCGGGTGCAAAAACTAAGTCTTGAAGAGCATCCTCCTGTTCACTCACTGTCAAGATAGCTTCATTGAATCTTCCCTCCAAAGGCTTCGCCTCCCACTTTGATGAACCAGACATCTTAGTTCCTCTCTTAAGCCATTTCTTAATCGTTCGACACACCCAAGCAGTAGCTCTGACCAGTCTTGGCAAACTAATAAATATTTCAACATTAAGCAATTTACTTACTTTTAAGCCATCAAACATCCTTCCTGATGAAACATCCATCCGCCTTTCCTTTTCATCTGCAGAGGTGCCAGAGTCTACATTGAGGTGATTTAAAAGTTCCCACTTTATGTTTCTTAAGGAGGACTGCATCTTGTTTCTCCTTGGCCATACGCCTGATTAATACTGCAGAGAATGTTTTCTTCTGAAGTTTATTAATACTCTCTCTTGCAGCAGTTGCAACCTCAGCAGCCGACTTCATTGGCCAATCCATTACTGGCCACATCAGGAAGACTGGCCCTCTCTGCCATGCAAAATCTTCTTTTAGGTCATTTGGACTACCTCCCCTTGTGATGATATCTGCAATGTTTAAGTCACCTAGGATCCACCACCAGTCTTTTACGGGCGTAGTTTTCTGGATTTCTACAATTCGATTTGCAAAGAAGGATTGGTAGCCATAGCTAGCCCGCTGAATAGCTCCTAACACTGTTTGGCTGTCCACCAGATGGAACCATTGGTCAATACCCACCTGTGATCTCATCTCCTGTCATGTCGCTGATAAGAGATCATATTTGCCTCAAACAAATCCTTGCAATAATGCACATACTGTAAACTAGAGACTTTCTGGACAGATGTTAACATGCGTACTGTATCATGTGTGTCGTAGAAACCACATACTTTTAGAAGTCTTAAAGGGATAGTTCACCTCAAGGTTACAATTCTATCATTATTTCCCTTTCTGTCAGTCTCTCGACGTTGTGTCGAGAACGACAGATGGGGTTCGCCCTTGAGAACCAATCAACTCTGACTACTATAGAAAAGGCCAATGAAATTTGGCGAATGAAATTTGCATGCCGGACTCCGCCCCCGGATGTCCGGTATAAAAGGAAGCCGGCGTGCAGCATTCACTTACCTTTTGTTCTTCAGAGCCTTCGCTCATGACTACGAACAGAACGAATTCAATGAATTCTTCTTCTTCTTCTTCTGCCGGATCTACGACGTATTGCAGCGGATCGTCCCTACCTGCAGCGACCTTCCCCTGGGCGTCTCGGCGGTTCCGGAGATGTTAGAGATTTTTTCTAAAAAAGTCCTTTTCAGGACTGACTGAGCATTCTCCAGCCTGGCATGTCCTGCTGTTCTCTTGGGTGCGGCACCCTCATCGAGGAGGGGGATGGACACGATCGCTGCGTTAGGCGTCTGGGCGTCCAGCACGCTGAAGCAGCGTTCGTTGACACATCTGCCCGCACTAGTAGCGTTAGTGATATGGGGAACTCTGCGAACGTAAACCCGCCAGCCAAGTGCTCACGGGCCGATCGCACCCCGATTCCCTCTTCTGAACGTTCCCCAACCGGCGGTGGCATACCGTCCGGATTCTCACGCACACACTCGGAAACGATGTGTGATGTAGATGAGATGTCGCTCGCAGCATCGGAGGGAGACTGGCATCCGACTTCCATTGAATCCGAGCTCCACCCACAGCGGTCGAGTTCAGGAGGAAGCAGAAGTTATGTCATCCATGCTAACCCGGGGATGTGTGGTTCCTGAGGTCAGAGCGCGGTGCAAACCGCGCCCACCCCGGGTGCCATGTTTTTCACGGAGGTGCATGAGGAACTGTGTAAAACATGGAACGCTCCATTCACAGACCGTTCCAGTGAAACCAGCTCCGGCACCCTTACTTCCCTCGTTGGTGGGGCAGCCAAAGGCTACGTCGAGATCCCCCGGGTGGAACGGGCGCCTGCAGCGCACCTGTGCTGCAGGCGGCTACCTCCTGGGGGGAATCGGCCACGCCTACCGTCCAAAGCGTGTAGGACTTCGGCATCACTGGTGTCGAAGCCTTACACTGCCGCGGGCCAGGCTGCCTCCTCTCTACGCCATGGCCATCCTGCAGGTCCACCAGGCCAGGGCGTGGAGAGAGCCCCACGAGGGTAAGGCCGTCCCGGGTATATTGCAGGATCTCCGTGCCGCCACTGACAGCGCTCTACGGGCGACTAAGGTGGCGGCGCGGGCCCTGGGTCGGACGATGTCCACGGTAGTGGTCCAGGAGAGACACCCCCGGCTATACCTTGTGCAGAAGAGTGACACCAAGGAAGTCCGCTTTCTTGATGCACTCATCTCGCAGGGTGGGTTGTTGGTAACACCGTCGAGGACTGCGCTCAGCAGTTTTTGACGGTGAAGCAGACAGTGGCAATTAGCCAAATTTTTCACGCCGCGACTCGGCCGCCTACAGGCCTCCGAGATCTCACGTGACGTCTGCTTCCCTGCAACCCAGGACCCCTTTGACATCGGCTCCGGTTCCTGTGCCCCCACAGGCGGCACCCCGGAAGCAGAGGTCGAGGGGGAAACCTCCACCCCGTCAGCAACCTTCTCTCAAGAAGGGACACTGACGGGAAGACCCAAGGGAGAAAAACATCGGGCCCGAACCTTCACAGCCACGGCTCTGATCCTTTTCAGGGCTTGGCGCCCACTACTCGCAGAGTTTTCTGTTCTCCCCGGGTGTACTTGCAGCCTATCGCACACTCCTCTGGACTGTGCACGGCGAACCGACCTCACAACCTGGCGAGGTGTGAGGTCGTACACATACGACAGCTGTCACCACTCTCAAACCGACAGTGTGTGCCATTGTCCCACCAGGCAGGTAAAAAGGCGGAGCCAACCTTCCCTCCGGGGACCCCCGCGACATGGTTAGCTCTGCCAGCCGACGAACCCCCCCGTGGGAATGATGAAGCAGACCGTCCCCTTGGTCACCCTGTCACAGTCCCTGGGAGCTCGAGAACTGTCCACACTGTCTCGGTGGCTAATGAGGGCGGTCCGTCTCGGTTACTCGATCCAGTTCGCCGGAGACTCTCCCAAGTTTCGGGGCATCATCTTTCCCTCTGTCAGAGGCAGGGACGACTCCGTACTTCGGGTAGAGGTCAGTAGTTAAATCATATACTGTGTGTCAAACAGTTTGAGTGATTTATGACCCCCTGTCAAAGTTCTGTCAACCAGTCACTCAAACTGTGTCTTTTATGGTATGACAGCCCTGATTGACAGATATATTTTATGGTTGTTTTTGTGGGTATCCTCTGACCCCAACCTTTTTTTAGTGTGTCTAACTAGCTCACCCCCCTTCACTACTTCCTTGTCAAAAAGGCTTGTTTTCATCCTGTTTAGGTAATACTGCAGGATAATAGTGAATGACAATTGTAAAACTAGTGTGATAATCTAAAAATGTAGTATAAGTGTTTACCTTTAAGAGTGTTGTTTCCTTGCTTTGTTGTTTTTATCATGCAAATGAGTGAGTTGGTGGTTGTTGTTTGAAATCTTCTGAATGTGTGTGTGTCTCCCCACTTGCCCCCCCCCCCCTAAGTAAGTCATTTAATCAGTAAATCAATGTAAGTTAGTTTTTTATGATCTGACAGTGTTGTTTGTTAGTTTATATTGTATTGCGGTGTTAATGTGTCCCAATGTAGTTGTCCTCATCCTGCTGGCCCGACATGGTCAGGCAACGATTAATCTCTCATTAAACGTGTGAAAACCTTGCAGGGGTTGTGTTAGAGTGGAGTCCTAACGTTTAAATGCAATGTTTCAGCTAAGAGTGACTGGTACCAATAGTTTAAGATTTTATATGATAAAGCGATGTGGTTCCGATTATCATCAATAAGGCATAAAATACATATGCTTCAAGAATATGTCTCTGTACTGTTTCTTTTAACGTTATTAAACATATAACAAAAGTATTGAGACAAAAGTGTTATAGAATAAGAAAAATGTCAACAATAGTCAGTTACGTTTTAACAGGCGTTTGGTATCGTTAGGGCATGGATGTGTTTTTTCATATATTAAACAGTGTTCTCTAACGAAATTTGTAACGTAGAGTTAAGGCCATGATACAATTTTTAACAAAAAGATATTCTGAGTCGTGTCATGGATTACCGAATGAGTGGTGAGACGGCAATGTGTCTATTTGAACCAAACTGGTTTAAAAGGTATTCTTTGAAATGCCCGTCACCTGCACGTTGAATTAAATTAAAGTAACTTCCTTATGCCGAGAGGATGTCATGGGTCTGTGATGATTCAATATGATAAAAGAGTTTTGGGGTTTTGTTAGAGACAGTGTGAATGGTCATTTATGTTAATTACAGGTAGTCTAGTGTTAGGGGGCTTGTGTGTGTTTTGAGTGTGTATGGTTACAATGACTGCGGGTGTGTTTTTGAATATGTTAATTGGTCACCCCCCCAAATTTTTAACACCATGGCCTGTAAGTCTTTATAAGGTTGAAAAAAGATAGCTCTTTCGTTACGGAATCCTGTGTGTCAAGACGGACGGACGGTCAGAGTCGCGGAAACAGACATTCAGCTCTTTGTCGTTTTGAAAAACTACCCAATCTTCTAAAATGGCAAGATACATTAACGGTATGTGATTTTCGTTTTTCTCTTTGATACGCATAAATACAAAAAGGATAAGTAGTCACGGTATTGGTGACTTGTTTAAAAAAATTTGTGTGTAATGAAAATGTAAATAGCGGTATGTAAATATGCACATATTACATTTATAAGGGTCAAAGCATTAAGTAAAATATATAATGAATAAGTGCTTTCAATTTTATCTACAGGTTCGACACCCCGTTGTAACAACACACGCAGCAAAACCCCGGATGTTTAAGAAGAGCCGTTGGTACGTAGGCCTGTGTGTGTGTGTGTGTGTGTGTGTTTGAGATAGTATTGATTATTAAAAAATCATGTAATAAAATGTTAAACTGCCTGCTGGCATGACACCCTGATGTTCTCGATTCACAGTTTGAAACCTGACGGTTGTGTTTTTAAATTTGAGAGAGATAATGGTTATGTGTTGTTTCATCTAAGAGTAAGTTGGTTCCTGGTTTAAGATTTTTATCTGATAACTGATTATAGTTTTGGTCACAATTTTATCTTTGTGTCATAACTATATCTTTTTGATTCAGTGACATGCCCTGACATGTTCTTCCTGGTCATGGAGGAATGGGGGATTGTTTTTTGTTAGCAAGGGTGTCATTCTGACAAATGGTAGAGTCTTAAGACCCCCCCCAAAAAAAGAGTTGGGGGATTCCATCCTGACTGATTTTCTGGATATGTCTGTGTGTCTACGATCTGGTGTGACAGAAAATCTTTCAAGTATGTTTTAGTGACTCTTTTTGATATTTTTGGCATAAAAAAGATCAAGCATGTACTACATATGGTTTAGGGTTAAACTTTTAAAACCAGGAATAAAAAAAAATCTAGAATATATATTCATCTACAATTGTCATAGGTCTACAAAGTTTTATTTAATAAATGTTGAGTTTCAGATGATATCTTAAGATCTTCAAGAAGGATGGTGCTATCCCCTATAGCTCTAACCATGGGGTTAAAATATTAAAGATCTATTATTGTATTCTTTAAAAAATGTAGAATAGTCCAATAACTACTTGGCATCCTGTTGAGTAAAGACTGAGTCACAACAGTGGGGTTTTAAATGTAGCTTCTGTTAATAGAGTTTCAGGTAAGGATGTGTTTATGGTATTAGGTCGAAGAATTTTTGGGGGACTCAAAGACCCCATACATCCACTTTCCACAGCTTAACTCATGAGACTGCCTCAGTCTGAGACTATAGTAGTTTCTTTTTCATTTCAATCCTCTTCATCGCCATTATTTCATGTTGTACATCTGATAGCAAAGAAGTCTAAACAGATAATGTTTCCATTTCACATTGCTTTAAGGGCAAATATTTGTAAGTGTTAAGTAAATGATTAAATGTTTTTAACGGTTCTCTTCAGATCCAAACTTTACACAAACAAAGTATTAGTTGACTCAACTGGGCATGTTTTATATAATTGTCATCCTTTTCTTGTGTTGCATGCTTTTAACTGAATATGATTCCCTTTCTGACAGAAACCATCTGAACGCATTAAAAATAATAATAAAAGAAGCCCACTGTAAGTTTTTTAAGTACCACTGTATTTTCCTGTATGTGTTAAATGCTTTGCCAGACAGATCTGACAGTGTGTTTGCTGGATTGTGCATGAAACGTGATTGGTAAAATGTAGTTGCATTAAAGAATATTCTTTGCTTGTAAAAAATCTAGATTTAAAGTTCTAACAAACGTACAAATAAACTAAAAAATGGCTTTTGCATGCCGGAAAATAGGCTACTTATGCAGACAATGTTTCTTGTGAAACGCTGTAAATGATGTTTAAAAAACATATCGAGCTACACAGATAGATTTGCTAGGCTTTCCGCTTTAGAAGTTCTTCCTTTTAAAAAAGATTGGATGTTACCTCTAGTTTTTAGCCTAGTTTTATCTTATTTAGAAAAATGTTTTGGTCTTTTCATCTTCTTTTCTTGATTGCTCTACAAGTACTAGCAAAGATGCATATCATTAGAATCTTATTCGACCTTCACCTTAGGTCTTTCAGTGGTGAAGACAAATGGGAAGTCCTTGGGCACTATCCAATCCGAGTCTCACGCGTTACTTAAGTTAAAGATGGGTTAAGTCATAGAGAGACACTATTAATATTGCAACAATATCTATAAACCAGTACGTCAGTAAATGAATCAGTTTGATATATAACTAATTACTTGAATGATGAATACACGTTTTGTGTTACCATGTTGCCCTATTAAATCGATATGCTTTAAGAAATGAGTTTGTGGTGTAATCCTTACACTATACCCTCAATTACACATCATGCACGCAACGTGGTTCTCTCACTATATATCTACAGTGTTGATCAAAACTTTCGACCTGTTTTACTACACAAGTTTGTGTCCTCACCATGTGAATGTCAGGAACATTTTTACATTTCTTAAATTGTTCATCTTTTGTAAACCTTTTGTACGGTTTCAACATTTGCATTTAGTCAGTACAAAGTTGTCAGGTATTTACACTTACGTTTTTAGAAGTTGTTTTGTTTGTCACTTTTTTTTGTGAATATTTACAAATGACAAATTTGATGTGATGGGTCAGTGACGTTTTGTTAGCTTCGTTACATGTTTTACCAAATCTAACGAATTAATCCGATGGTCGGCATTTCAAATGATAGCCAATAAATGTAGGACAGCTTTTTCATATTCTGACATAATCTACAGAAGGTGATAAAACAGACATGGTAAGGCTAAGGATATGTATTAATTTTATCATGTAAAGTTTCTCATTTGAACTTTATCATAATGTTTTCATTAGTTTTCCTGCGTTATTTTCTTGATTTAACACTTCTTAGTTATAACTAGTTGCATGTTTACTTCTTTGTGATTTTTAGTTTAATTGATCAGATAGCCTTTGTTATAAATTGCTATTTGACTTCGTACAAAAAGCTATTTCTTACATTTTGACCTGTTCATTGTTTTGAGATCTTGTTCAATTGTCTTATTTTCCTCACAAATTTATCCAAAATATCTTGCTTTAATGCTGGTAAGATCAGCTGTTCTAAGTTTTCTCATTGTTCGAGCCGTGTTTTAGGGTTGATGTGGGTTTGCTTTGATTGATTAAAAAACAAGTATTTACATCCAAAACCTTCTTCATCTTCATGCCTCTATTTTATTACACATCTAGTATTTAAGCTATTGAGTATGTATGATTTTATTTTATACATCGGCACCAATATTTGGCACAAAATATGCATGCAGTCCTTATAATCTAAATATAAGATTACTATGATGTAGCTCAGTTGTATTTTACTAAAGAAAGCATCTTGATTTAGATTAGTTTGTCTTTGAAAGGAGGAAAGGAAAGTTGTTTAAGGTGTCAATTAGAAAACCTCTTTCAATGGAAAGTGCTTACATACTTGTTTGGCTACAAGATTTACGACACAACCAGTGTTTATGTGTGTCAACACAACACTTTTTACATTATCCATGATAGTACGATCATTTGTTGCTTTATAGTCTATATGTATTTGTCCTGAAGCCAGAAACTATTCAAAACTAACTATCGTGCAATGCAATGGGCATTTTCCATGCCACCGTTCAGATTCAGGATTGGTAAACTGTAAATTCATTCCTGAAGAATATCTAATTAGATCATAATATTGCTGTTTCATTAACCAAGCAAAAACAAAAGTTAATTTTTACAGACCAAATTGACCCCCGTCTATCCAAAATCATACAGTTTTAGCTCAAGCTCATCCATATTAAAAAAACATTTAATAATAATGTTTAGGGTTCCTTTGAACAATCATATTGAACAGTGACACTCATTTGTGAAGTATCAATGAGTTGCTGACAAGCACTCGAGAGATAAAAGATGTTACAGCTATATGTTTGTTGTTTTGCTCTTTGGAGGCATTGTAAGTTCTGGTTTGTGTCTGTTTTTCATCTGTATATTAATTTGTTGATGTCCCAATCTTAAAAATACACAAAACGTTTGTTTTCAAGCAATATTTACAAATGTTACTATCCTTCCATACCTAATGTGCTACACTTACTTTTAAGTAGTACGTCTTAGTAGTTAGTAAAATACAAACATTTGTTTCTCTTTTGGTAGTCTTCTGCAGTTGTAACATCACTTCGTCTTCTGCCTGCTGTTCTTCCACCCGGACATCCATGTCTGCAGGATAGCTAGATCTATCAGTTTTGGCATATGAACAATATGGAACACTAGGATGGTATCATTTGAATCAATAACAAGATAGTAAAATCTATCAGATTTATCATACCGAGTGGTGACATCTGATTTATCAAATGATAAAATCTTTGGTAAATTATTTGTCTCTGGAAAAACTAATATTTTTTTTCATCCTGAGTTTGACAATTGCAAGAATTGCCAGTAACCATGATGGCAAACCAAAGAATGTTGGATTATAATCTAGTCAGTACGCCCCAAGGAGTCTAAAGAGGGAATTTTGCTCTTTAAGGCCAAAGGATTCAAAGTTATAACCAGTTGTACATTTTTCAGACCAAAAGATGGATCTGTGTCTAGTCTTCAATTACATATATGTTGGCAAGACACCACCTCAAGTCCGTTTTGATATATCAATTTTATCTATGAAACCTATTTTGCCCCCCCCCAAAAATGCTTTTGATCACGTTTTTTTGATGTGACAGTCCATTATTGTAACAAAATAACACAATTTTATGCAAACCAGAAAAATGGTAGTAGTTTGAAATAATCAGCCTTCTTTTCCTTTAAGTTGTTATTCTTTTTAGTACGCATTTCAAAATAAACTTAATTTCTTTTGTATTATGCATAAAGAACTCATTCATTAAGTACCGTTTTTCTTTGTGAATCAATTCAATGTAAAGCACTTTGAATTACCTTTGTGTATGAATTGTGCTATATAAATAAACGTTGCCTTGCAATGCCCAACCATGAGACAATCGTTGCTGGCAGAAAAAAGTATAGACGGAAATGCATTTTTTATCATCCGTTGTGAAATTAGTAAAAATTGAAATAATGAAATGTTTGTGAAAATAGTGCCAAATTGTAAAATCTGAAGACGAGAGCTATTGTTACAACTGCAGAAGACTACCAAAAGAGAAACAAATGTTTGTATTTTACTAACTACTAAGACGTACTACTTAAAAGTAAGTGTAGCACATTAGGTATGGAAGGATAGTAACATTTGTAAATATTGCTTGAAAACAAACGTTTTGTGTATTTTTAAGATTGGGACATCAACAAATTAATATACAGATGAAAAACAGACACAAACCAGAACTTACAATGCCTCCAAAGAGCAAAACAACAAACATATAGCTGTAACATCTTTTATCTCTCGAGTGCTTGTCAGCAACTCATTGATACTTCACAAATGAGTGTCACTGTTCAATATGATTGTTCAAAGGAACCCTAAACATTATTATTAAATGTTTTTTTAATATGGATGAGCTTGAGCTAAAACTGTATGATTTTGGATAGACGGGGGTCAATTTGGTCTGTAAAAATTAACTTTTGTTTTTGCTTGGTTAATGAAACAGCAATATTATGATCTAATTAGATATTCTTCAGGAATGAATTTACAGTTTACCAATCCTGAATCTGAACGGTGGCATGGAAAATGCCCATTGCATTGCACGATAGTTAGTTTTGAATAGTTTCTGGCTTCAGGACAAATACATATAGACTATAAAGCAACAAATGATCGTACTATCATGGATAATGTAAAAAGTGTTGTGTTGACACACATAAACACTGGTTGTGTCGTAAATCTTGTAGCCAAACAAGTATGTAAGCACTTTCCATTGAAAGAGGTTTTCTAATTGACACCTTAAACAACTTTCCTTTCCTCCTTTCAAAGACAAACTAATCTAAATCAAGATGCTTTCTTTAGTAAAATACAACTGAGCTACATCATAGTAATCTTATATTTAGATTATAAGGACTGCATGCATATTTTGTGCCAAATATTGGTGCCGATGTATAAAATAAAATCATACATACTCAATAGCTTAAATACTAGATGTGTAATAAAATAGAGGCATGAAGATGAAGAAGGTTTTGGATGTAAATACTTGTTTTTTAATCAATCAAAGCAAACCCACATCAACCCTAAAACACGGCTCGAACAATGAGAAAACTTAGAACAGCTGATCTTACCAGCATTAAAGCAAGATATTTTGGATAAATTTGTGAGGAAAATAAGACAATTGAACAAGATCTCAAAACAATGAACAGGTCAAAATGTAAGAAATAGCTTTTTGTACGAAGTCAAATAGCAATTTATAACAAAGGCTATCTGATCAATTAAACTAAAAATCACAAAGAAGTAAACATGCAACTAGTTATAACTAAGAAGTGTTAAATCAAGAAAATAACGCAGGAAAACTAATGAAAACATTATGATAAAGTTCAAATGAGAAACTTTACATGATAAAATTAATACATATCCTTAGCCTTACCATGTCTGTTTTATCACCTTCTGTAGATTATGTCAGAATATGAAAAAGCTGTCCTACATTTATTGGCTATCATTTGAAATGCCGACCATCGGATTAATTCGTTAGATTTGGTAAAACATGTAACGAAGCTAACAAAACGTCACTGACCCATCACATCAAATTTGTCATTTGTAAATATTCACAAAAAAAAGTGACAAACAAAACAACTTCTAAAAACGTAAGTGTAAATACCTGACAACTTTGTACTGACTAAATGCAAATGTTGAAACCGTACAAAAGGTTTACAAAAGATGAACAATTTAAGAAATGTAAAAATGTTCCTGACATTCACATGGTGAGGACACAAACTTGTGTAGTAAAACAGGTCGAAAGTTTTGATCAACACTGTAGATATATAGTGAGAGAACCACGTTGCGTGCATGATGTGTAATTGAGGGTATAGTGTAAGGATTACACCACAAACTCATTTCTTAAAGCATATCGATTTAATAGGGCAACATGGTAACACAAAACGTGTATTCATCATTCAAGTAATTAGTTATATATCAAACTGATTCATTTACTGACGTACTGGTTTATAGATATTGTTGCAATATTAATAGTGTCTCTCTATGACTTAACCCATCTTTAACTTAAGTAACGCGTGAGACTCGGATTGGATAGTGCCCAAGGACTTCCCATTTGTCTTCACCACTGAAAGACCTAAGGTGAAGGTCGAATAAGATTCTAATGATATGCATCTTTGCTAGTACTTGTAGAGCAATCAAGAAAAGAAGATGAAAAGACCAAAACATTTTTCTAAATAAGATAAAACTAGGCTAAAAACTAGAGGTAACATCCAATCTTTTTTAAAAGGAAGAACTTCTAAAGCGGAAAGCCTAGCAAATCTATCTGTGTAGCTCGATATGTTTTTTAAACATCATTTACAGCGTTTCACAAGAAACATTGTCTGCATAAGTAGCCTATTTTCCGGCATGCAAAAGCCATTTTTTAGTTTATTTGTACGTTTGTTAGAACTTTAAATCTAGATTTTTTACAAGCAAAGAATATTCTTTAATGCAACTACATTTTACCAATCACGTTTCATGCACAATCCAGCAAACACACTGTCAGATCTGTCTGGCAAAGCATTTAACACATACAGGAAAATACAGTGGTACTTAAAAAACTTACAGTGGGCTTCTTTTATTATTATTTTTAATGCGTTCAGATGGTTTCTGTCAGAAAGGGAATCATATTCAGTTAAAAGCATGCAACACAAGAAAAGGATGACAATTATATAAAACATGCCCAGTTGAGTCAACTAATACTTTGTTTGTGTAAAGTTTGGATCTGAAGAGAACCGTTAAAAACATTTAATCATTTACTTAACACTTACAAATATTTGCCCTTAAAGCAATGTGAAATGGAAACATTATCTGTTTAGACTTCTTTGCTATCAGATGTACAACATGAAATAATGGCGATGAAGAGGATTGAAATGAAAAAGAAACTACTATAGTCTCAGACTGAGGCAGTCTCATGAGTTAAGCTGTGGAAAGTGGATGTATGGGGTCTTTGAGTCCCCCAAAAATTCTTCGACCTAATACCATAAACACATCCTTACCTGAAACTCTATTAACAGAAGCTACATTTAAAACCCCACTGTTGTGACTCAGTCTTTACTCAACAGGATGCCAAGTAGTTATTGGACTATTCTACATTTTTTAAAGAATACAATAATAGATCTTTAATATTTTAACCCCATGGTTAGAGCTATAGGGGATAGCACCATCCTTCTTGAAGATCTTAAGATATCATCTGAAACTCAACATTTATTAAATAAAACTTTGTAGACCTATGACAATTGTAGATGAATATATATTCTAGATTTTTTTTATTCCTGGTTTTAAAAGTTTAACCCTAAACCATATGTAGTACATGCTTGATCTTTTTTATGCCAAAAATATCAAAAAGAGTCACTAAAACATACTTGAAAGATTTTCTGTCACACCAGATCGTAGACACACAGACATATCCAGAAAATCAGTCAGGATGGAATCCCCCAACTCTTTTTTTGGGGGGGGTCTTAAGACTCTACCATTTGTCAGAATGACACCCTTGCTAACAAAAAACAATCCCCCATTCCTCCATGACCAGGAAGAACATGTCAGGGCATGTCACTGAATCAAAAAGATATAGTTATGACACAAAGATAAAATTGTGACCAAAACTATAATCAGTTATCAGATAAAAATCTTAAACCAGGAACCAACTTACTCTTAGATGAAACAACACATAACCATTATCTCTCTCAAATTTAAAAACACAACCGTCAGGTTTCAAACTGTGAATCGAGAACATCAGGGTGTCATGCCAGCAGGCAGTTTAACATTTTATTACATGATTTTTTAATAATCAATACTATCTCAAACACACACACACACACACACACACAGGCCTACGTACCAACGGCTCTTCTTAAACATCCGGGGTTTTGCTGCGTGTGTTGTTACAACGGGGTGTCGAACCTGTAGATAAAATTGAAAGCACTTATTCATTATATATTTTACTTAATGCTTTGACCCTTATAAATGTAATATGTGCATATTTACATACCGCTATTTACATTTTCATTACACACAAATTTTTTTAAACAAGTCACCAATACCGTGACTACTTATCCTTTTTGTATTTATGCGTATCAAAGAGAAAAACGAAAATCACATACCGTTAATGTATCTTGCCATTTTAGAAGATTGGGTAGTTTTTCAAAACGACAAAGAGCTGAATGTCTGTTTCCGCGACTCTGACCGTCCGTCCGTCTTGACACACAGGATTCCGTAACGAAAGAGCTATCTTTTTTCAACCTTATAAAGACTTACAGGCCATGGTGTTAAAAATTTGGGGGGGTGACCAATTAACATATTCAAAAACACACCCGCAGTCATTGTAACCATACACACTCAAAACACACACAAGCCCCCTAACACTAGACTACCTGTAATTAACATAAATGACCATTCACACTGTCTCTAACAAAACCCCAAAACTCTTTTATCATATTGAATCATCACAGACCCATGACATCCTCTCGGCATAAGGAAGTTACTTTAATTTAATTCAACGTGCAGGTGACGGGCATTTCAAAGAATACCTTTTAAACCAGTTTGGTTCACATAGACACATTGCCGTCTCACCACTCATTCGGTAATCCATGACACGACTCAGAATATCTTTTTGTTAAAAATTGTATCATGGCCTTAACTCTACGTTACAAATTTCGTTAGAGAACACTGTTTAATATATGAAAAAACACATCCATGCCCTAACGATACCAAACGCCTGTTAAAACGTAACTGACTATTGTTGACATTTTTCTTATTCTATAACACTTTTGTCTCAATACTTTTGTTATATGTTTAATAACGTTAAAAGAAACAGTACAGAGACATATTCTTGAAGCATATGTATTTTATGCCTTATTGATGATAATCGGAACCACATCGCTTTATCATATAAAATCTTAAACTATTGGTACCAGTCACTCTTAGCTGAAACATTGCATTTAAACGTTAGGACTCCACTCTAACACAACCCCTGCAAGGTTTTCACACGTTTAATGAGAGATTAATCGTTGCCTGACCATGTCGGGCCAGCAGGATGAGGACAACTACATTGGGACACATTAACACCGCAATACAATATAAACTAACAAACAACACTGTCAGATCATAAAAAACTAACTTACATTGATTTACTGATTAAATGACTTACTTAGGGGGGGGGGGGCAAGTGGGGAGACACACACACATTCAGAAGATTTCAAACAACAACCACCAACTCACTCATTTGCATGATAAAAACAACAAAGCAAGGAAACAACACTCTTAAAGGTAAACACTTATACTACATTTTTAGATTATCACACTAGTTTTACAATTGTCATTCACTATTATCCTGCAGTATTACCTAAACAGGATGAAAACAAGCCTTTTTGACAAGGAAGTAGTGAAGGGGGGTGAGCTAGTTAGACACACTAAAAAAAGGTTGGGGTCAGAGGATACCCACAAAAACAACCATAAAATATATCTGTCAATCAGGGCTGTCATACCATAAAAGACACAGTTTGAGTGACTGGTTGACAGAACTTTGACAGGGGGTCATAAATCACTCAAACTGTTTGACACACAGTATATGATTTAACTACTGAGGTCACCACCCTTCTGGCAAAACAGGCATCGAGTTCATCCCTCAAAACCAAGTCACGACCCGCACTTCATCATTCCAAAGAAAGACGGCGGGTTGCAAAGGTCTGCGTACCCTGAACAAAGCATCTTCACAAGCTGCCGTTCAGGGTGCTCACGCAGAGGCGCGCCCTGACATCTATCAGGTGTTAGGATTGGTTCGTGGCAATCGACCTGAAGGACGCTTACTTTCATGTCTCGATCCTCCTCGACACCGGCCGTTCCCACGGTTCAATTCAATTCAATTCAAGTTTATTTATATAGCGCTTTTCAAAATGTGTATTGTTTCAAAGCAGCTTTACAGGGGCAAACAGGAAAAACAGAAAAGTTAAAACACAGCACAGTGCATGGTATTTATACAACGAGTAAGATCATTCTAATAAATAATATCTAATTTCTAAATAAATAAATAAATGAATGAATGCAGTCTCCCGGTGAGCAGGCAAACACTGCCCTGCTGTGGCGAGGAACCCAAACTCCAATGATTGATTAATGGAGAAAAAAACCTCGGGAGAAACCAGGCTCAGCCGGGAGGGCCAGATCACCTCTGACGTGTCATAGCTGCACTGAAACTGGTGACATGTGATTTAAGTTTAGCATTTAATACCAAATATTGTAACTTCAGCATTAATAAGACAAATAGTCCGTCTTTGCTATTGGTTGGGGATGTAGTGGTCTGAGCTGGGATGGTCCGATGGTCATATTTCTCTTGGCTGGTGGTGGAATTGCCTTAGATGGAGCTGGGATGGTCAGTCAGTCTGCAGCTGTAGCTGGCGTGATCTCAAATTGGGGATGGGCATCTGTCGGTCGTCTGGACATGGTGGAACTTCTTCCTACCTCGGGATGGGCATCCCGAGGCAGAGGCGGAAAGAGAATAAAGAGAATAATTAGCGTAGCTGCTGTTCATTAACTATGCATTATATGTATATGGAGAAAAGCAAGGGTCCTAAAACCGATCCCTGAGGTAATCCATATTTTACTTGCGTAAGATTTGACGATTTCCCATTTAAATGGACGTATTGATATCTGTCTGTTAAGTAAGATCTGAACCATTGCAGTGCCTGTCCCTGAATACCGATATAATTGTGTAAACGATCTAGTAGTATTTTATGGTCTACAGTATCGAAAGCGGCACTAAGGTCAAGCAGAACTAAGAGTGAGATGTTACCTTTATCTGAAGCAATAAGGAGGTCATTTGTAATTCTAACGAGCGCAGTTTCAGTGCTGTGATGCGGTATAAAGCCAGACTGAAACTTTTCGTGCATGTCATTATTTTTTAGGAAGGTGCACAGTTGAGTTGACACTACTTTTTCTAGTATTTTAGACAAGTACGGGAGATTTGAAATCGGTCTATAGCTTCCAAGTTCATTGGGGTCTAAGTTTGTTTTTTGATAAGAGGCTTAATTACAGCCAGCTTAAAGGGCCCTGGGACATGTCCTAGATTAATTGACGAGTTGATTATGTTACAAATGGGCTCAATTACAGCAGGTAGTAACTCTTTTAATAAAGTAGTCGGAATGGGGTCTAATAAGCATGTCGTCGGTTTGAAAGTTGCAATAACTTTAATTAATTCTTCCTGATTTATAGGAGAAAAACACTCTAGCTTTTCTTTTTGGGTGACGGTTGAAACTAATTCTTCCGACACTCTTGGAGGTTTGGTTTTAGCTATGTTGTCTCGTATTATTTTGATTTTATCGGTAAAAAACTTCATGAATTCATTGCTACCATGGTGCGGCGGAATACCCAGGTCAGGTGGAGTCTGTTTGTTTGTTAGTTTAGCAATTGCACTAAATAAAAACCTTGGATTGTTTTTGTTATTTTCTATGAGGTTACGGAAGTGCTCGGCTTTTGCTGCTTTTTGTAACAGCTTGCACTCTCTTTCCATGCAATTTTAAAGACCTCTAATTGGGTTTGTTTCCATTTTCGCTCCAGTTTACGAGTTTCTCTTTTTAGGGCGCGAGTGGTGTTATTATACCATGGTGCTATGATCTTTTCATTAATCCTTTTTGACTTCATAGGTGCGACCGCTTCTAATGCATTAGAGAAAATGGTGCCCATGTTGCTGGTCATGTCATCGAGCGATTCTATATTAGTTGGAAAGGTTATTAGAGGAGTCAGATCTGGCAAGTCCTTTACGAAACTATCTTTAGTAGTTGAGGTGATTGTTCTAACCTGTCGATAACGAGATATACAACTGATTTCTGCAGTGCGAAGTGTACATGTTATAAGATGGTGATCGGAAACATCGTCGCTTTGAGGTATAATATCGATATTGGTTAGATCGGCTCCGTGAGATATAATCAAGTCTAGGGTATGATTAAGGCGATGAGTAGGTCTATTGATGTATTGTGTTACACCACAAGAGTCTAGTAGTTCTTTAAACGCCACAGCTAATGGATCGTTAGCACTATCTACGTGGATATTAAAATCTCCAACAATCAGTACTTAATCGACGTTAACCAGTAGATCCGATAAGAAGTCTGCGAACTCTATCAGAAAATTAGGGTAAGGCCCAGGGGGTCTATACACAGTAACCAATGTAAGAGAGACCAATGATTTTTTACTTTTGTTTGGAACTGTTATGTTCAACGCAAGCATTTCAAATGATTTAAATGTATGCATTGTTCTCCGAGTAAAGCTAAGAAAGTCGCGTGCGAGAGGCGGGCATATCAGTACAGAGTCCTCCCTTTCGGTCTGTCCCTGTCTCCACGGTCTTCACGGAGGTCGTGGAAACCGCCCTTTCTCCCTGAGGGGAGGAAGGCGAGCGGGTACTAAACTATCTCAGCGACTGGCCTATCTTGGCACATTCGTGAGATCTGTTCACAAAGGGACCTGGTGCTCCGGCACCTAGATCGATTTGGACTCCAGGTCAACCAAGAGAGGGGCAAGCTCTCCTCAGTGCAGAGCATCCTCTTTCTCGGTATGGAACTCAACTCTGTCACCATGTCGGCGCACCTGCACCAGTGTTGAACTGTCTGAAATGAACATTTTAGGCAGACAGCTGCCCCCTGAAATAATTCAGAGGCTCCTGGGACACATGGCATCCACGCGGGTTAATACCCCTCGGGTTGATGCACATGAGACCGCTCCAACACTGGTTTCAGAGTCGAGTTCCGAGGAGAGCGTGGCACACCGGCAGCAGGCGCATGGTGATGACCACGTTACAACGGCATTCCGATCTCAGAATCTCCCATGCCCATTGGCAGTGAGGGCTCACTCCACACGGAGTTTAGCCACCTCCTGGGCACTGGCAGAAGCGCCTCTCTAGCAGACATATGTAGAGCTGCGGGTTGGGCTACGCCCGAACACCTTCGCAAGGGTTAACAACCTTCGCGTAAACCCGGTGTCAGCCCACGTCCTGCATGGCGACATGTAGGACTGGCATCCGGGGGGGCGTATGACTGCGAAAGCACCTTTCCACCCTCTAACAGGTTGGGTCAGTGTGCTATCTACCTTTTTCTTCTTACCCAAACACATGGCTAAGAAACTGGTACCTCACCAACCTCCCTTCTTACCCAGACACTGGTTAAGAATAGGCATTCCATCCATCACTAAGCAAGCACCCCCTGGGGGGCTGGCTGGGCAGAGCAGCCTTCCCCCTTAGGCCGGGATACCATGTGAGTTATCACAGATAGCTCCAACCGGACCTAGTGCTACCGGACGTCTGTAACACCCCCTCCGTGGGCTGTTCCGTCTGATGTATCCTCATGAGAATGGTTCCCACTCCTGGTAACCCATGAACTTCCCCAGGTGGACCTCCACCTCGCGGTTAACTCCCAGTCCGCACGTTCCATACGTTCTCCTCCAAGGATGAGACCATACCTATATCCAATATTTTCCTCCCCACGGGTAGGAGGTGGCCTCTGCAGCGCTTCTCTGATTAAGAGTCGCGCTCACCCGGTGTAAACCCGAGCCGGACGACCTCTCGCCAGTAGAGAGCTAAGGCCCCGTCCGTGAAAGGTTACCGGTCAGGGCTGTACCCATCTTTCTCCAAGAAAGCTCTGGAACCCCCCGACCACCACACTGGAAGGTTACAGTTTCGCGAAAGCATCGAGCTGACACGCCCAGGCTTGTTACCATTGCTTCGCTAGAGATTGTGACGCGATACAGCGTTGTGGTGTTTTCCATAGGCAACCCCATCTGTCGTTCTCGACACAACGTCGAGAGACCGACAGAAAGGGAACGTCTTGGTTACGTAGGTGACCTTAGTTCCCTGATGGAGGGAACGAGACGTTGTGTCCCTTACGCCACGAACACGTATCGTATTCTGCTGAAGTCGTGAGAGGCTCTCAGGCTCTTCAGAACAAAAGGTAAGTGAATGCTGCACACCGGCTTCCTTTTATACCGGATATCCGGGGGCGGAGTTCGGCATGCAAATTTCAATCGCCAAATTTCATTGGCCTTTTCTATAGTAGTCAGAGTTGATTGATTCTCAAGGGCGAACCCCATCTGTCGTTCTCGACACAATGTCTCGTTCCCTCCATCAGGGAACTGAGGTTACATACGTAACCAAGACGTTACTCACCCTCTCCTCATTTTTAACATTTAAGGGACCGTTCACATTTTGCGTCTTTTGTGCTGCAAAAGCATTATTTTGAATGGTGACGCACAACAACACGCTCAAATAGGGAGCGAACGCAGTCATGACGCAAATTCTTCTTGGCGCGTTGGAGCCGCATCAGATGAAAAATTTCAGCTTTTAAGAATGCCGCATGCACACCCCAGGTCATGTGAAATGAACCAGGAGAGCGCTTTGGGAAAAAGGAGAAAGCAAGTGCGGCTTGCTTTAGTCCCAAAATATGAACCTGCGCTGTGACTGTCTTTCTTCTGCAAAACAATCAACAGAGGCCAACTGTTTTCTGTTACCAACATTTTTTAAATATCTTATTTGGTGTTCTGCAAAAGAAAGAAAGTCAAACAGGTTGAAATAACATTAAGGGGAGTGAATGATTACGGAATTTTCATTTTTGACTGTGAACTATCACTTTTATAACAAAACTGTTCTTTAAGCAGAACTGCAATTAAAGTTTCTACAGGTTAATATGACTTTGAGTTTATCAAATGTGTTGTAGACATGTCTTGTGAGATACAGAAAGGGTCAGAGAAAGAGTGCAACGGATACGACCTTGAATAACATTAGAGGATAACATCAAAAAATATTTGAAATGATCCCTTTAAAAAACAGATTTCCCCGGCGGGATACAGAATATTCTTCATTAAAACTGATTTAAAGACTCTTGCTTAGCATTGGTGTAATCGTTAACAGCTGTTTCTGTTTCTCAACATTTGTATGTACTATTTTTTTAGTTTTGAGACTTAAATCTACATGCTTGAAAGAGCTTAAAATTAGCATTTCACTATGCCCTGGCAAATGTTTGACCTGCAATCCCCAAACATTTAAAAAAATGAAATTTGTTCCTCTCAAATACCACTGGACACCAAAGTGTCCAATATTCATGGGAAGTGCCTTGTGCTGTATGAATGAATTTAACACACCGCATGTTCACAGTGTTATTAAATGTATGTGTCTCTATATGTATGTCAGTCTGGTGAAGTTCTCTAGTGACCTGACCGAACTGGACCTTGGAGAGAATCACATTGGAGAAGCTGGTGGGAAAGAGCTTTTGGAGGCCCTAAAAGAGAGGAAAGCAGGTGTGGATTTTTTAAATGTGCTTATGTGGGGAGGGACTGACAGGAGGTTTTTAGCTGCCAAGTTACCAAGATCCAATTTCTTTATTGTTACCATTGTGTCCCGGCCACAGTGACCAATGACTGCAAAGAATTTCAAACTGTTGACATTACAGTATTTAAAATTTAGTAAATGATTTGATTATCATGAGGTTGCTAAGAGGGGAGGGGCAATGCCTCAATTCCAGACAGTGCCTGCAAGTAAGGTTTGTGGCCTGACAAATCCAATCTTCCTTCTCAATAATAAGGTTTATAAATCAATAAAAAACAAATGCACATGTAAAAATAATAACTCTGTGAGATAATATGCAGATTTTGCTAAGTGATGCAGATTTTTATATAAAAAGCGTTTGTAGTTGCTGGCCCAATTTACCTGAATGTGTTAAGATAAAGTGAGCCATTAATCTCAGTTAAACTAGGCTAGAAATTCTGGCGGTTAATCTTACAAAAAATATATATTATTAATATAAATTGTATCATTGCATTACTCACTGAAAAAAGTAAGGATGTAAAGTATCCTATGTTCAACTATTTGTTATGGACATTATGGAAAACAGAAAGGGTCAAAAAGGAACATAAAGGAGATTTTTTAATCAATATAGCCTACTTTGAAGTCAGACTGTAACATTATGCAGTTGGGTTAATTTAACATCCCTTAAAAAAATACTTTCCATAATGTAACTGTTATACAGTTTCCTCTGCTAACACATGGTGGCTGCTTATGTGGGGATAATGTTGCATATTAGTACATCTTACAGCAAGATATTTTGGGTGCCCAGACTATATAGTGGACATTAGTGTGCCATCTTCATCTCAGGGTTTGTAGTCAGGAGAGTCAATTTTTTTTTTTGGCGTTTTTTCTTTTTATGTATAGATAGTGATTTTTAGAGAGGACAGGAAGCGAAGTGAGAGAGAGGGGGGTGGGGTCGGGGAAAGGACCACGAGCCGGGATTCGAACTCTGGTTGCCCGGGACACACCAGCGCCTTATGTCGGAGCACGAACCACTCGACCATCGGCTCCGACTCATTTTCTGAATATTAACAATGCATAATATCCTGTTAAAGTAGGCCAATGTCTGGTGCATTGAAATTTTTATATTTTTGATCTTTTGTAACAGCTAAGCTCACAGCAATTAAAATTCAAGTCTCAACACGGATGTCGACCGAAACTTTCAGTGCCATTTTGAAAAATTCAAAGAAGCTTAAATCTGGAAAAAGAAAACAACAGAAGAAGACGGTACAGTATTTGAAGAGTTCATTTGCGAAAACAGATCAACAAGAATGTTTTTTATTGTGCATTCCAAGTAATATCAATCCAACTGCAGTTGGGTTGTTTTGATTAAGTAATAGTTACTAACACAATAGCTAACACAATAAAAACTAGATCTTTGCAAGGAAACACTTTATTTTCAGACAATGATGCATCTTACAACTAAATGATGCATTATCTAATCCCAGATCTCCTAACAGTGTTAATCACATTTTCTGTGAAATTGTTCCTCTGATGTCTGACCAAATACTTTTCATATTGACACATAAAAATGTCATTGTTTCTGTAAAATAATGCCATGTGTCAGTTTTTTTATCTAATGCGATAATAAGCACATTTTTATTTGTGACTTATGTCATTATATTGTTGGTGCCAATATATTTGCTGTCTTTCACTATAGGTTGTGGGAGTGAATTTCTGTCAACTATGCTAATTCTTGTTTTATCATTTCTAAAGGGGAAAATGAAGTAGTTCTGGATCTCTATGGGGGTCTTTACATGACTGATGCTGATGGACTTTGAAAGAATGTTTTTGGTTATATGAAATGTTTTTTCAGACTATTTTTATTATGTTTGTAACATGTTCCTTGTTTTTGAGCAGTGCACCAGAGACTGCAGATTTCTGAAGTATTCATTTGTCATCAGTGGGAAACATTCTGTTTCCATATTGAGAGCTTCATGAGTATGTTTGTTTTTTAGCACTAAACTACTAACTAAAATACTAAATGATTTGAAAGTATGATAATGTAGAACTTCATAGATAGAATATTCAGTTCGTACACACAAACTCATTACTATGGAATTTCCTTGGAACATGGAAACACAACATATGTCAGTGTGTGTGGGTTATTACCAAATCACCATTTTAAATTCTTGTTATACTTAAATAGCTCATTATATCAATCAAAAGTGTCAACAGATTTGTGAGGCTTTAGAAAAAAACCCGCAAATTTTCTGTCAGCTGTAGCGACGGAAATATACCGTATTTTTTTCCCCTGTAATATGACAGGATACAATGATATATAAAATATTGTTTTCCCTGTTTTTCTTGTTAATTTGCTATCTTTTTCTGTAATTATTTAAAATATAAACTGTTTAAAATTAAATATTGTTAAAGAAATATTTTAAGAAATATTCTGGCTGCTGTGGAACCAGAAAAAAAACTGTAAAATAACGATTTAAATCCCCCCTGTTAAAATACATGTTTTCCCGTTTATCTTGTAAGTTAGAACGTATTTCAAAAAATAGGATACATAAAAATCTGTAATAAAATAACATAGTTCTATAAATAAATATATGTTTTTTACAGTGTAGGCTGTTTCGTGCACCACCTGAAGTCTCATTCACATTTAAAAACAACATTACAGCATAACGCACACAACATTACAATAATATTCAACATTATTGGTAGAACATATCGCAGTTTTGTAAGCTTGTTGATTATTGGAGAACATGGCTTACATATTTTTTACAAATACACAGGTTCGTTAAATTCACTGCATTCAGACAGAAAACAATGACTGGACCAGGGCTGGGTCACATTTCCAAACAGATTTTTCTTGGGCCCCCTCAAAAATATCCATGCAGCTGACAATAAAGATAATTAAGTAGTAAAATATTTTGTATAATTATCTATTAAATAATGATCTTTCAGTTATTCACAGAACTGTCAAAAATGATGCATACAACGAACTATGATAAGGCTATATATCAGCCCAACCAAAAAATGATTGCTCACAAGTCGAGCCAGCCAAGTACCGGGCCTGGATTGGATATAGTTTTTGGTTCCGAGACAGTATAACAAAAATATGTATGAAAAACATTTCCAACCGTGGGATTAAGAATATCTTTATCATTTCTATGAAAGCAGTATAGTAAAATCAAAGTTTCTGTGTGACAGGTTTGGTTCATTTGGTTTTGTCTCCATCTTGTGATAAAGCACCAAACTGCATTAAGTGTCACAATACACAAAAAAAATCTAGCATGTAATTTGTAGGACTAATAAAGATTTGTATGTGAATACTGTTAACTAAAATGTTTTGTGTTTACGAATAAAAATAATAAGGATTGTACAAATACCAATTACGGTAAAAGCAGTTAATCGTTTTTGGGCCATTCCACCAAATGGGTAACATTTGTTGGAAATCACTACCCTTTTCCCCCTTATTGAACATTGAATCTAATAACACCGTTTACTATTCAAATTGGTCAATCTCACAAAATTATTGAAAAATTTAAGATGGTTGCAGTTCTGCTACAGGACTGAAAGGAACTGGACTGAGTTTTAAGCATAAAATTAACAAATACATGAAATATAGCCACATGGCGAACATGCTAATAGCATGAGGATATTGAGCAAATTGTTGCGATTTGTCATTATACAAAACAAATATCGCCCAAGAAAATGTTTAGGTAACAGGACTGTATGTTGCTTAAATTGACCATCTTAACCCCTGTCATAGCATAAATATAATAAAATATACAAAAAAAGAAAATACGAAAATTAACCTTCAAAAGACCAAGATGATGAAAAGTTCTGCTCAAAATGCCTTGTGGAACATTTTAAGGTTTTCAGAGGTGAGGACGTAATAGGATTGCGTGAAAACCTAGGGACATGGCAACAAATGTGAAATGTATCCTATATATTTTACATTTATTTAAAAAAATTAAGCACAAATTCTACAAATGTAGAATTACACAAAAATGTAAAACAAATAAGATTAGGGATTTAAAATGTACATTACATTGTGAAGTATAATGCTTGATAGTGTGGATACATAGCTGCCATTTATTTTAATTCTGGGCAGTTTTTATAAATTTTACATAAAATTTCTTATTAGATTAATATGTAGGGCACTTTGCTTGTCAACCTTAAACTATATGGTTAAAGTTAATTTATCAATAGTTTATCAAACATGCTTAATTTATCGTACAAAAAAGGAATGAGTGAAAAGGGTTTCTGTTCAGGAGTGGTCTGTGCTAAAATAACAAACAGAATAACTAATTTAATAAATGCCCAACTAAATAACTTAAATGCTTAGACAGCAACTAAAACAAAACAATTCAACTTACCTATCTCCCTTAACTCAAAACAAAGGAAGAAAAAAGGTACATCAAAAGAAAGATGGCAACACACTCCCTACTTCCCTTAATGTAGACAATAAGATGTTAACAAAAATAGAAAAAGATTCACTAACAGAGTATCAAAGGTTCAGAAAATAAACTCATCTTGTTAAGATAAATCAAAGTCATAACTAACAAATCAACTCGAACAAAACACATCAAATATGGGGTAACAACAAAAGAGTAAAATCGTCCAAAATGGACCATAAGGAGTGCTTGTCGCTATCCGATCCATTCAGGAAACGCGATTTGTTCCGCGCATGCACGAAAGTTTACATCTGTTTTACTATTGTATTTATGCAAGAATATTTTGGAAAGACTTAGTTGTGAATTATAAAAATAGAAAATTGGAAAGAATGGTGGAAATAAGTGTTTTTGATGTATTATGTTATTTTAAAAATGATAATTTACAAAGTAATGACCAATACATTATACAGATTTATTATATTAGGTAAATATCATATACATAAAACAAAGTGGGCCTTATCTAATCCAAACTTTTCACATTTTATCAATGATTTTAAAATATATGTCATGACATTGGAACAAATGGATAACAAAAAGCTCTGAGAACATGTAATAGTTTAAAAGCACTTTATTATTAACACTTACATTTACATTTAGGCATTTGGCAGACGATTTTATCCAAAGCGACTTACATTGCTTTATCCTATACATTGTACATAGGTATTTGCAATCCCCTGGGATCGAACCCACGACCTTTGCTCTTACCACTGAGCTACAGGAAAGCATAATTTATAAAGCACTTTATTTAGTTACGTTTTTCTTATTCTGTATTGTTTCTCTTTCTTTTCTATTCTTTTCTTTCTTAATCTCTGGCAATGTGATGTGTATGTGGCAATAAAAAAATCTCTAATAAGAAACAGAGAGAGAGAGAGAGAGAGAGAGAGAGAGAGAGAGAGAGAGAGAGAGAGAGAGAGAGAGAGAGAGACAATATGCAAAACAACTGAAGACATTACGTATTTTTATTCTAGCAATGGTTTAGTCCTCCGTCAAGAGGAGGCGCTGTAATGAAATCTTTTCAACACAAAACGAAGTTTACGCATGTGCACAACGCATCTTTCCAGTGGTTTCGACTGAGTAAGAGGATTTGTCGTTGTTATCAGCCTTAAAGTCCTATAAAACTTTAAGATGGAATTAGAAGGTGGCACGTATGGGCCTGGGTTTGTGGGCATTCGATTCTGTCAAGAGTGGTGAGTTTATACTTTTATTTTAATAAGCTGAATGTGTGCTTATTTGTCATGTATCAGATCAGCTGTGCGTGTAAGAAGCAGAAGCCTTATGTGAATGTTTGTCTTTTTTTTGCAGTAATAACATGTTGTATCCTAAAGAGGATAAAGAAAATCGCATTCTGCTCTACGCTGTAAGTTGTTTGCCTTAAAAAAGGTTTATGGTTGTTTACAGAATCTGGCATGTGAAAGCTTTTATAAAAAAACATATAACCTCATAGTTAAACTGTATGTTTTCAGTGCAGAAATTGTGACTATCAACAGGAAGCTGACAACAGTTGTATTTATGTGAACAAAATCACCCATGAGGTTGAGTGAGTATTTTCAGAGTTTTTGTCAGATATTATATTTATTTGTATTTAACATTATTATATACATGGGATACATAACATGTACAAAACGCAAATAATGTATCAAACTAAATGATATTAAACAAAGAAACACAATACATATATGTATAAAAAATCTCTCTATATATTTTTAGATAATAGTAATTCAATATAAATAAAAGTGTCACATTCAAGAATCAACAGGCAATAATCATTATAATGAAAACATATTTTTTTTCATTAGTAGTGCCGTTTTCTTTGCTTTCGTATTAAGTGAAGAAGATTTCATAGAAGAGAATCATAGAACATTTTTAAATCAACATAAAAATTATAATATTTGGCATACAACTCAACTCAACTTTATTTATATAGCGCTTTTTACAATTTTCATTGTTACAAAGCAGCTGTACATGAGACACATTGACTATAAGTAAAACTACTAAGTTCATATACCTGTAAAAACAAGAAAAAGGTGAAAACACAAAAGACAGACATACAAATGCTAAGCACACACAATACGCATACATACTTACACACATTGACATAGACGCACACTCGCACACACGCACAGTGAAAGGACACAATTGAGATAAAGGAGAGAGAACCACAGGTCAAATATTAAACAGACTATAAATTCCTATATGAAATATTAATTATGTAAAACTTCTGAATTCTAAAGCAGCCCCCCCGGCCAGGCAAATAGTGCAAAACAGTATCCAAACGGTGGCGAGGAACCCAAAACTCCAATCGAGAAAAAAAACCTTAGGAGAACCCAGGCCCAACCAGGGGATTCCAGTTCCCCTCTGGCAAAACTGCTGCGTATGCTGCTGCGTAAGCTCAACAGTGCTTTCACAACAAGGCTAAATAAAAAATAAATAAACGTACTAATAAGGTCAATAATAGATTTAAGGTTATCTTAAACAATCTAATAGCATTTGAAATTTTGTAGTGAAATTGTGTCAAGTCGCCGCGTCCTTTATCCAGCTCTATGGATAACCTTGGAACAAAGAGACAAGACTGGCTGACAGTAGAGTACTGTTCTGCACTCTTTGATGCAACAAGTACATCATTTGTTGTTGGATGTGTTCCTGGTTACAGTTGATCGAAATAATGCAGCCTAAATCCTCTGAGGATTAAAATTATGGAAGTGTAGTGTATGCAAGATTAAAAAGATGCGTCTTTATTCTAGATTTAAACTGACAGAGCATGTCTACCTCCCGGACAGTGCAGGGAAGAATATTCCAAAGTTTATACAATCTGTAACTTTACATTTCAAATACACCAAAAGCGTTATGAGTTTGAACATCTCATCCATTTCCTTTGACCCTGTCTCCCAGATGAAAAACAATATATTAACTATATCGGAAAAAAAAGCTTGTTGTAAGCAGAAACAATTTGCCAAGATATTTCTTTCCGAAAATCCTTTGCAAAATCACATAAAAAAAATTAATGTGAAATTGTTTCAAGCTAGATTTACAGATTGTGCATTGTGAAGATATGTCCAATTTTAATTTAGAAAGTAAATTTTTGCCAGATAACGAAAATTGGATTGAATGCATATAGTACATAAATGTGTAAGGACCCCGGCAGTCCCTGTATGCTAGTGGTCAGCAGCACACAAAAGCCTAAATATGCAGGTAAAAAATTTGAAAAGCCAAAATTGATCCCTGATAAATGTAATTTGAAAGAAGTTTCAATACAGATGAATTTTTAACAAGCAGAACTCTTAAGTCTAAAAGGTTTTTTAAGCACATAACCTTTAAAATCCCTGTTTGATCTCTTCTCCCAGTGAACTCACACAGATTATAGCAGATGTTGCCCAGGATCCAACATTGCCCCGGACAGAGGACCATCCGTGCCCCAAGTAAGTGTTGAACAGCTTTTTAACCTCATGCAACCTACTTACATTTGTTTAAAATTAAGTCAAACAATTGCTAATCTTACTAAACCGCATTTTGTTGTTTGTACATAATATCAATTTTATGTGGCAAGTAATTTTTTGTCTCTTACGGTAAGGGAAAATTTTTATTAGATCCCCTGCTGATTTTGTAAGTTTTCCTGCTTAAAAAAAGAATGAAGGGTCTATAATCTTTACGGTAGGTTTATTTTAACTGATAGAAACCAAATATCAACCAAAAAATCAGGGGGTAAAATTGTATATAAAGCTTATAAATTGATTTGCATTTCAGTCAGGGAAATAAGTATTTGATCCCTACCAACCACCGGCGGCGCCAGGGGGGGTCTTGGGGGGTCTCAAGACCCGCCCAAAAAACGCCTTGACCCCCCATTTGACCCCCCTCCCTGATTAAAAAAATATTTAATTTATATAAAAATATATATATCCGGGACAAAGATTTAACAATGGTCCTCTTCAAACTACGCAGAACAATAATAATTCATAATTTATTCGAAATATAAAAAAAATAAACATAAGAATCACTGCGACGCCCCATGAACGTTGCTGCCGCTGCGCCTTGCGTCATTGCCTTCAAGGCGCTGCCGCGAGCCCGCAAGTGCTGCAACGCACTTTATATCTTGAAGCTAAAAATGGATCGCTTCGTCATACCTAAAAACAAATTGACAGCAGACGGAAATAGGACTGAAAATATACCCGCTGCAGTGGAGGGCGAGCCCTGCTTGATCCTAGAATTAGAAATAGAGGACACCGAGGAATTGGAGGATGAGGAGGTGGGACCGGAGAAACTCGCATATGGAAGCATATGTGTTGCAAAATTCAATTTGCAATGTAATATGCAAAATGGCAATGCAGTATGTAAATTGACAATGAAATTGTGTATCTAAATATAATAAATCGTCTTCGAACCGAATCAGGGAACCGAGGTTACATACGTAACCAAGACGTTCCCTTTCTGTCGGTCTCTCGACGTTGTGTCGAGAACGACAGATGGGGTTGCCCCTGGAAAACGCCACAACGCTGTATCGCGTCACAATCTCTAGCGAAGCGACGGTAACCAGCCTGGGCGTGTCAGCTCGATGCTTCCGCGAAACTGTAACCTTCCAGTGTGGCGGTCGGGGGGTACCAGAGCTTTCTTGGAGAAAGATGGGTACAGCCCTGACCGATAACCTTTCACGGACGGGGGCCTTAGCTCTCTACAGGCGAGAGGCCGTCCGGCTCGGGTTTACACCGGGTAAGCGCCACTTCCTTAATCAGGAATGCGCTGCAGAGGCCACCTCCTACCCGTGGGGAGGAATATGGTGGATATAGGTATGGTCTCGTCCTTGGAGGAGAACGCATGGAATGTGCGGACTGGGTAGTTAACCGCGAGGTGGAGGTCCACCTGGGGAAGTTCATGGGTTACCAGGAGTGGGAACCATTCTCATGAGGATACATCAGACGGAACAGCCCACGGAGGGGGTGTTACAGACGTCCGGTAGCACTAGGTCCGGTTAGAGCTATCTGTGATAGTTCATATGGAATCCCGGCCTAAGGGGGAAGGCTGCTCTGCCCAGCCAACCCCCAGGGGGTGCTGCTTAGTGATGGATGGAATGCCTATTCTTAACCAGTGTCTGGGTAAGAAGGGCGGTAGATGAGGTACCAGGTTCTTAGCCATGGGTTTGGGTAAGAAGAAAAAGATAGATAGCACACTGACCCAACCTGTTAGAGGGTGGAATGGTGCTTTCGCAGGCATACGCCCCCCCCGGATGCCAGTCCTACATGTCGCCACGCAGGACGTGGGCCGACACCGGGTTTACGCAAAGGTTGTGAACCTTTGCGAAGGTGTTTGGGCGTAGCCCAACCCGCAGCTCTACAGATGTCTGCTAGAGAGGCGCTTCTGCCAACATGGGAGATTCTGAGATCGGAATGCCGTCGAAACGGCTACCACGACCCAGTGCGCCAGCCTCTGTTTGGAGACAGCCTTCCCCTTCTGCTGTCCTCCAACAAACACGGAGCTGGTCAGAGCTTCAGAGCTCTGCGTGCGGTCCAGCACCTACTGGACACAACACTGATCAGGTTGGGTCTTCCTCCCTTATGGGGAGCGCCTGCAAGTTCACCACTTGGCCCCGGGGGGAGTAGTGGGAACTTCTTGGGCACGCATCCGGGCCTGGGTCTCAAGATAACGTGAGAGTTTTCAGGGCCGAATTTAAGGCAATCCGGGGACACGGAGGATGCTCGGTGGTCCCCTACCCTCTTGAAGGGAGTGAGCGCCGTCAGGAGGGCCGTCTTACCCTGTAAGGAAGATCGGAATCTCCGAGGGGCTCTTGGGGGGCACTGAGGCTCCCCAGGACCACTTAGGGTCCCAAGAGGGTATGGAGCGGAGATGAGGCGGAATCCGCCCTCTCGCACCCCTTAGGAACCTGGTGACCAGGTCGTGTTGCCCTAGAAACTTTCCACCGACTGAGTCGTGATGAGTGGCAATAGCGACTACATACACATTCAGTCTCGTAAGAAGGAAAACACAATCCTGATCGAGCACCTCAGTGGGTCTTTCTCCTTGAGAGAGACACCAGGACGAGAAGAGGCACCATCTAGAGGCGTGTAACCGCCTAGTAGATGGGGCCCTAGCCTGGGTGATGGTCTCAGCCATAGAGGGGGAGTAGCCATCTCAGGATCTTCTCGTCCCGTCTAGAGACCAGACATGGGTGTTCCAGAGGTCTGATCTGGGATGCCAGAACGTGTCCTTCCCCTGATAGAGCAGGTCCTCTGTCAGGGGAATGGTTCAGGGGAAGTCGCTGTCCAGAGCATCAGCTCTGAAGCCAAGTGCGGTTAGACCAATGTGGTGTAACCAATAACACTTGGTGCTCCTGCTCCCTGACCTTGCACAGCGTCTGTGCAAGGAGGCTCCTCGGGGGGAAGGTGTGCTTCCGCCCATCCCGCGGTCAGCTGTGCGCCCGGATATCCGTGCCGAGGGCAGGGAATACCAAGCGGGCAAATGGTGTTGTTACGGGAGGCGAACAGGTTTACCTGGGCCTACCCGAACAGCCTCCAAATGAGCTGGACTGCGCGGGGGTGGAGTCGCCACTCTCCACGAGGCATAAACTGGCAAGAAAGCACGTCGGCTGTCTAGTTCAGTTTGCCCGGGGTGTGTGTGGCCCGCAGGGAACGGGTCACCTGTTGACTCCCCCGGAGGAGGCGTCGAGCAAGTTGTGTTAGCTGCTGTGAGCGAACGCCACCCTGACGATCTGTGTACGCTACAGCTATAGTGCTGTCCAACGCCCCGCCTACGTGCCCGTTGCACACTGCACCGCACCCCTGCAGGGAGACGTCAGTCGTCACCATGACCTGTCTCATAACCTGCCCAGAGGGACCTGAGTCCGTCGAAAAAGTCATAGAAGACTAGGGGTTATGGTGCGTCGGAAGCAGGGCGTCATCACCCTGCACCTGCTGCCGGTGTGCCACGCTCTCCTCGGAACTCGACTCTGAAACCAGTGTTGGAGCGGTCTCATGTGCATCGACCTGAGGGGTATTAACCCGCGAGGACGCCATGTCCCAGGAGCCTCTGAATTATTTCAGGGGGACCGCTGTCTGCCTAAAATGTTCATTTCAGACAGTTCAACACTGGTTGGGCGCACACTGCGGAGAGGTGCGCCAACATGGTGACAGAGTTGAGTTCCATACCGAGAAAGAGGATGCTCTGCACTGGGGAGAGCCTGCCCCTCTCCTGGTTGACCTGGAGTCCCAATCGATCTAGGTGCCGGAGCACCAGGTCCCTTTGTGTACATAACAGATCTCACGAGTGTGCCAAGATAGGCCAGTCGCTGAGATAGTTTAGTACCCACTCGCCCTCCTCCCCTCAGGGAGAAAGGGCGGTTTCCACGATCTTCGTGAAGACCGTGGAGACAGGGACAAACCGAAAGGGAGGACTCTGTACTGATATGCCCGCCTCTCGCACGCGAACCGTGGGAACGGCCGGTGTCGAGGAGGATAGAGACATGAAAGTAAGCGTCCTTCAGGTCGATTGCCACGAACCAATTCTAACACCTGATAGATGTCAGGACGCGCCTCTGCGTGAGCACCCTGAACGGCAGCTTGTGAAGGTGCTCTGTTCAGGGTACGCAGATCTTTGCAACCCGCCGTCTTTCTTTGGAATGATGAAGTGCGGGTCGTAACCCACTGAACATCTTGGTTGTGATGGACGAACTCGATGCCTGTTCTGCCAGAAGGGTGGGGACCTCTACCCGAAGTACGGAGGCGTCCCTGCCTCTGACAGAGGGAGAGATGATGCCCCTAACTTGGGAGAGTCTCTGGCGAACTGGATCGAGTAACCAAGACGGACCGCCCTCATTAGCCAGCGAGACAGTGTGGGCAGCTCTCGAGCTCCCAGGGACTGTGACAGGGTGACCAAGGGGACGGTCTGCTTCATCATTCCCACGGGGGGGTTCGATGGCTGGCGGAGCTAACGATGTCGCGGGGGTCCCCGGAGGGAAGGTTGGCTCCGCCTTTTTACCTGCCTGGCGGAACAACGGCACACACTGTCGGTTTGAGAGTGGTGACAGCTGTCGTATGTGTACGACCTCACGCCTCGCCAGGGTGTGAGGTCGGTTCGCCGTGCACAGTCCAGAGGAGGGTGCGATAGGCTGTATGTACACCCGGGGAGAAAAGAAAACTGCGAGTAGTGGGCGCCAAGCCCTGAAAAGGGCCCGGCTTTGGTGATGAGCCAGGAGTCGTCCCGTACCGACCGATCAGAGCCGTGGCTGTGAAGGTTCGGGCCCAATGTTTTTCTCCCCTGGGTCTTCCCGTCAGTGTCCCTTCTCGAGGGAAGGTTGCTGACGGGGTGGAGGTTTCCCCCTCGACCTCTGCTTCCGGGGTGCCGCCTGTGGGGGCACAGGAACCGAAGCCGATGTCGAAGGGGTCCTGGGTTGCAGGGAAGCAGACATCACGTGAGATCTCGGAGGCCCGTAGGCGGCCGAGTCGCGGCGTGAGGCTAATTGCCACTGTCTGCTTCACTGTCAAAAACTGCTGAGCGCAGTCCTCGACGGTGTTACCAACAACCCACCCTGCGAGATGAGTGCATCAAGAAAGCGGACTTCCTTGGTGTCACTCTTCTGCACAAGGTATAGCCGGGGGTGTCTCTCCTGGACCACTACCGTGGACATCGTCCGACCCAGGGCCCGCGCCGCCACCTTAGTCGCCCGTAGGGCGCTGTCAGTGGCGGCACGGAGATCCTATATTATACCCGGGTCGGCCTTACCCTCGTTGAGCTCTCTCCACGCCCTGGCCTGGCGGACCTGCAGGATGGCCATGGCGTAGAGAGGAGGCAGCCTGGCCCGCGGCAGTGCAAGGCCTCGACACCAGTGATGCCGAAGTCCTACACGCTTTGGACGGTAGGCGTGGCCGACTCCCCCCAGGAGGTAGCCGCCCGCGGCACAGGTGTACCGCCGGCACCCGAGCCACCCGGGGGATGTCGACGTAGCCTTTGGCTGCCCCACCAACGAGGGAAGTAAGGGAGCCGGAGCTAGTTTCACTGGAACGGTCCGTGAATGGAGCGTTCCAAGTTTCACACAGCTCCTCATGCACCTCCGGGAAAAACATGGCACCCGGGGTGGGCGCGGTTTGCACCGCGCTCCGACCTCAGGAACCACGCATCTCCGGGTTAGCATGGATGACATCACTTCTGCTTCCTCCTGAACTCGACCGCTGTGGGTAGAGCTCGGATTCGTCAGAGTCGGATGTCAGTCTCCCTCCGATGCTGCGAGCGACATCTCATCTACGTCACACATCGTTTCCGAGTGTGTGCGTGAGAATCCGGACGGTATGCCACCGCCGGTTGGGGGACGTTCAGAAAAGCGAATCGGGGTGCGATCGGCCCGTGAGCACTTGGCTGGCGGGTTTACGTTCGCAGAGTTCCCCATATCACTAACGCTGCTAACGTGGGTGGTCATCGGGGCCGTAGCCACAGATGTCACAGCCCAGGTAGCAGACGAAATGGTGGCTGGTTCCCGTAGGAAGACAGCCACCCGTGACCGCAACTTCTGAATGACAATCTGCCCGCAGTGCGGGCAGATGTGTCAACGAACGCTGCTTCAGCGTGCTGGACGCCCAGACGCCTAACGCAGCGATCGTGTCCATCCCCCTCCTCGATGAGGGTGCCGCACCCAAGAGAACAGCGGGACTCGCCGCGCTGGAAAATGCTCAGTCAGTCCTGAAAAGGACTTTTTAGAAAAAATCTCTAACACCTCCGGAACCGCCGAGACGCCCAGGGGAAGGTCGCTGCAGGTAGGGACGATCCGCTGCAACACGTCGTAGATCCGGCAGAAGAAGAATTCATTGAATTCGTTCTGTTCGTAGTCAGGAGCGAACGCTGTGAAGAACAAAAGGTAAGTGAATGATGCACGCCGGCTTCCTTTTATACCGGATATCCGGGGGCGGAGCCCGGCATGCAAATTTCATTCGCCAAATTTCATTGGCCTTTTCTATAGTAGTCAGAGTTGATTGGTTCTCAAGGGCGAACCCCATCTGTCGTTCTCGACACAACGTCGAGAGACCGACAGAAAGGGAAATATAAATATTTAAAATATATAAATATTTCAAATAACGTATGTGCAACATTAAGTGCAAAATGAAAAAAAAAAATCAATTATATCAACTACATTTGGATGTTCCTACACGGGTTTTATGATTACAAATGTAATTGATATAATTGAATTTTTATTTTCATTTTGAACTTAATGTGGCTCATACGTTATTTGAAATGGAATGGATTTAACGGGGGATTTAAGCCATGGCCCAGCCGAGAAACCAAGACAGCCTAAATTAATATCATAACCCTGTCGTTCTTTTGGATCACATGGGCAGCTAGCATCCAGGGGTTTTAGTTACTCTTGGTTCAAACAGTACCAGTGGCTGGAATATTCTGTCAAAAGACGTGCCTTTTTGTTTTGCCTGTCGTCATTTTTTGCACAGTGTGCATGGATCTGGTTTTATTTGTTTAGTAGCAGTAATATGCAGTTATTAGCCGTGTCCACTGTATTTATTTTGGTTTTCATGAGACCCCCCTTGAAATGACCAAGACCCCCCATTGCCCCCCCAATCAAAATTGTCTGGAGCCGCCACTGCTACCAACCAGCAAGAATTTTAGTTTTTAACCCTAATAGTTATGTGCCTATATGGACCACAGATTAGTCCAAGGAGACCTGCCTAGCTTGTCTAAAGTTTGACAATGAACATCAAATTTATTCAGAAAAGGCTTCCGAAAAAGTGCTGGGAGATCAAAATTGACTCCTGTTTTTGGAGGGAGAGATATGCTGACTAAGAACACCATCCCTACAGAGAAGCACAGTTTTGGAAACATTATGATACAGGATGACTTCACCGCATTGAGTGGCTAAGGGATGAAGCCATGTCCCTAAAATCTTGGACGAGCACCTCCTTCCCTTAACTAGATCACTGAAGATGGGTTGTGGATGTGCCTTTAACATGGCAATGTGTTTTGGGTCTTTCTCAAGACAACCAAATGAGGGGCCTAAGTAGAAGCACATTAAGTATCCTAGCCTTTCTCTAGACCCTAGTCCTATAGAACGTCTATAGAGGGAGGCTAAAATTCCAATTTGCTGAGCGGCAGTCAAGAAACCTAAAAGATTTAGAGAGGAGTGGACCAAAATGTATCCTGACACATGCACAAACCTGGTGACTAACTATAAGAAACGTCAAACCTCTGTGCTTCCCAACAAGGGTTTCTCCACCAAGTACAAAGTTATGTTTTGCTCGGGGATCAAATACTTATTTCACTGACTGAAATGCAAATCAATTTATAACCTTTATATATAAATGTTTCCACTGATTTTTTTATATTCTGTCTCTATCAGTTAAAATAAACTACCATAAAATTATAGACCCTCCATTTCTTTGTAAGTAGGCAAATTTAATAAATCACCCGGTCCCAGTTTTTCAAAAGTAATCCAGTGGGATTTCGGATCACGGATTGGATCAAATCTTGGAAATGGGTTTTTAAAAGCGAAAGAGGGATTCCGAACTAAGATCAGATCATGTAATCCGATCTAACATTTGATCTGGATCAAACCTGCCCTTTGGGTTTTTCAAAACTTTTGACTCGGTTTGGGATCTATTTGATAAAAAAAACAGGATTATCCTGATCCCATCAGAAGGGTGGATTCAGTTGTGATTTTTCAAACCAAATAAAATCAGAGAGGTTTTTTTAAGTGAATGATAACAAAACCAATGTTTACTGATGATATATACATCATATAACGTTCCTACAAAACAGGCTGGTTACAGCTATGAGTTGCTTTTAGAAGAAAGTGCAGATGGAAATGCATCTCCTAAAGGCAGAGATGGAAAGAGCTGCTATCTGTCCTGTAAATTATTTTATTATAATAAAATATTGGATAGTATTATTTTTGTTTTGTTATTTAACATTTTAACAAATGAGGAATGTAAAATGTTTCTGTTTATTACAGTGTTCCTGTTTCTCACAATTAAAAAAACAATGGCTAGTTGTGGCCACCGGTATTTTGCCTACATGTTGTTCTTTGCTAAACCAGTAGGTTACACTGTTGGTTTCATTTAAGGCTCTGGTAAACAGGATTTGGTAACCCTGAAATTTGGTATTTAGATCACAGTGATCCAATCCAATGTTCCTTTAAAAAACTGGCATGAAAGTAAGATGGATCACATGATCCTGGATAGAAAAACAGGATTTCCAAATCCGGATCAATTTGATCCAGATACCATTTTTTGAAAAACTGGGCCCAGGGGATCAAATATTTTTTTAATTGATAGTGTTTTGAAGCTGCCATAAATACTTACTGGAAATGCCATCATTATTTCTAATATAATATATAATTTCTGCTGTTGTTGGCTAACGCTAACAAAATTGTTTATTAGTTTATTATTAACATTATTAGTAGTAGTAGTCTTAATAGTAGCATGTACACTTAATCTTTTGCAATCCCCAGATGCATGGTTTTGTTGAACTGTTTTGTTGTTTTAGGTGTGGCCATAAGGAGGCAGTGTTCTTCCAGTCTCACAGTATGAAAGCTGAGGTAATTACAAGCACAACCTCTGTTTGCTGCTGCTGTTTATCCATAGTACCACAACACCCCTCCAGTGTGTCTGGGCTGATGACTGTCTGCTGAACAGTGCTTTCAAACACAGAACATATTTTCTGCACTTTATACTGTGGGAATTTTTGCACATTCATTTGACATGTTTTATCATCCTAATGTGTGCTAAAAATTAAATAATAATCACAATTGTTCAATTCATAAAATTGTTATGTTATATTTGCTATATAGTCATTTAGCAAATCTTTTGAATTTCATAATTTATGAGAAGGTATCAAAGTTTTTTAATTTTTGCTGGCATTTCATTAGAGTCAAAGTTCAATGGTCACACAAATAAATATGATTTAATAAAGAAGTCAGTGTTTGATTAGCAACCCTTATTACAGTTATATGCCGTTTATAATCTTGCTCCTCCTTGCTCATTTTTAGTACAGAAATGTAATAAGTAATACAAAATGTGAGTTCACAAGCTGCTTGTTGACATATCCTACCATAATTCTGTATTGCAGGATGCCATGAGGCTTTACTATGTCTGCACTGCTCCACACTGTGGCCACAGATGGACAGAGTGAGAAGATAAAGCAAAGAATGACAAAAGCAAACTGCTGGATGTTAAAGCATGGGGCGTGGTTTGCTTTTGTGTCGCTGTTATTCCATTCCAGAACAAGTTTAGACATGCCTTTAAAGTCTGAATGTATTTGATCGGCAACCCAAATGTGTTTCTAATGCATTTATAAAATATAATTCGTTTTTTATGTTTTACTTATCCTTTTGAGCAACAGATTTCTAACAACAAATGACAGCATGCATTGGTAGACTTGTCATTTTCCCAGTTTGTTTATAGTTGATCGTTTTATTTTAAAATGGTGTATTTTTTTAATTTTGTTATAAAAAATACAAAAAGGAGTTGGTTTTATTTGTTAAACGTTTTTAGGATCCATAAAATGAGGAAATAGAAGCACAAAAAAATGATATTAACATGAATGCAATTGCGTAAGAGCGAAATATCAAAACTAGGCAGTTTTCTGTCAGTTGTAAGATGCGTAAAACACATAAACTTTTATTATGTGGAACTTAGTGTGTACACAGTGATTTAGTTCACAACAACAGTTTTCTCTGAACGATTGTATCTGATGTGATAAACCGCCGCTTTGTGAACTTGATTGTGAAATTTTATTGAAAAATTATGTTTTTAAAAGGTGCCCGAAGTGTATAAAAGCTGTGGTTTCGCATGACGCTTAATGTGTTTGAAGTACATAATGCAGTTTATGTGTCTGTAGGACTAGCGTGTTTTTGAGACTTCAAAATGTAGGCTACTTACCAAGATAGACCAGTAATTTCTGTTATTTACGCAATGACTAAACAATCACCTCTTCATACCGGGATTTCCACAATGGTCTGTAAAAGGCGTGATCGGAACATTTTCATCATATTTTTTAATAGTAATATACTCGTGCTCCGATTTCCTGCGAGCGCAAGGAAAGCACGCGGAAGCTCATGAACGCGTTTGTTCCTCTCCCGCCCTGTCAATCAAAACGGATAAACTTTGGCCATGTCACAATCCAAGTTATTTATTGTCACCGGCCCTAAAGAGAAGTTATTAGTCTTGCGTTAGTCACTGATATGGAAGGACGCGCGCCAGGAGCAACTGGGAACACGAGCGCTGGTGAGAAAGAAGATCTGCTCGTCCATGTATTTTTGAGCACACACTCAGAAAAGTCTGATGTAAACACATGTGTTGTTTCTCAGGGCATGTGATCCCTCGCAGCGGCTGGAAGGCTGTGAATCCTCGGAGTAGGACTGAAATGAAGGGTCCAGCTCAGACAGTGATCGTGCACCACACCGCGCTCTGGTCCTGCGTCCAGTCGCGTGACAGTCTCTCTCAACTAGCGCACATCCAGAACATGCACATGCACGAGCGGGGATTTGATGATATTGGTTACAAGTAAGATTTAAAGAACAAGCCTGTGTCCACACCTTTCATTGCTTTCATTACAATGTATTTCACTTGTGGTGAAGGATTACTAAAATGTACGTGATATCCTTTAGGACAATTGTTTTAGTGAAGGTGCAATATATTTTATTATGTATTAAAATACAAATATTGGGATTACACTGTGCTTGTAAAACCACAGTAAATGTGTGGTTACTATAGTTTTATAATAAAACCAAAAATGCTTAGGATTGTATCATTTGTGTTCGTATTGCAGTTAACATAGGCCTAGTTATTATCAAGAACCAGGCGTGTATGGTCATTTTTATTGTATTATGTAAAAGTATGGTAAACGTATATAAACGTGGTACAAATTAAGTTTCACAAGTACCCTTATATTGACGTCCGTAGTGACTGCTGCCACCAAATTTTAAAACAATGTGTGTAGACAGTTTAGTAATAGTTTTATGCTAAATTTAATATTACAATTGTTAATAACAAATGAATGCACACTTACATGAAGTCTGTCTGTATTAAGTTTTCTGATATCTGGAGATGGGGCGGTGTATGAAGGACGCGGATGGGGAGTTGTGGGAGCCCATGCAAAAGCGCACAACTTTGATTCTGTTGGCATCGCCTTCATGGGAAACTTTAATGGTGAGAGCAACAACGTTATCACTTTCGTTTCCACCTTGTCCATTTTTCTGTTTACACTAGACTTATGCATATATTATGACACTTGGCGTTGGTTTTGTTTGCAGATGAAATGCCCACTTGTGCGTCACTGACTGCTCTCCACGGACTTCTGCATGATGGACAGCTTTCTGGACATTTTCGGCACGATTTTGTGCTCGTGGGACACAGAGATGTGGGAAAAACTGAATGTCCGGGGGAACATTTATACTCAGCACTTCCCAAACTAAAAGACCAATTAAACACCCCTTACTGACCCTTTCCAGGGATATTGGTTGCTTTGAATCCCTATTCATTGCAGTATGTGAATGTATATAGTTTTCTGTAGTTGTGTATTAAAGGAATTGAACGTGTTTATTTTGGACTCTATTCTTTTTGTATGTTCTCTAAGATGCTTGTTAAAAATGTTAGTATTTTAAAAGGCTTCCGAGCCTTACTAAAGCCCCATGGTTACTAAAATTTCCCCATGTATTGCGTCACATTATGGATGTAGGGCTAGTTTGTAACTAATTTGGATGGACTCATAAGCATAATCTGAGAATTAGATAAGTAAACCAATGAAATTAAGAAGCGATTTCTTTTTTAATTAGTTTAGTCAGTAGGATGTTAGGCCTATTTCATTCTTTCAATGGTTTTGTTCTATAGGATCTGTCTGAATTTTACGTGTCAAATACATAAAAGCATTTATAGTTTTTTACCAATTAAATATGTTGAAATTATCGAATGAGCTGCTATGTCCAGGTGAATGGAGGCTGCGCCTGTTCCGTCTATTCGCAAATGCCTCTTTATAAAAAAGCTTTCTGCCTTTTATCTGTCTTGTGTTATTAATAGTAATGCTATTTTTTATATATTTTAAGAGCAGGCTTCTATGTGTGTCATTATTTGTTGTACCAAAATTTTGCTGCTTTAAATTTTCAAGTGACTATCAACTTGGCTTTGCAAGTATTTTCTTACAGTTTTAAATATTGTGAGTGGTGAGTTAAAATAACTTAACCAAAGTTGAAATTGCCTATTTTGGTGTGTTAAGTATTGTCAAAAAAAACTTGAAATGGCCTGTAATGCCAATTTGATTGAAGCTACTTAAAATTTTAAAGCAGCAAATAATTGTTTGCAGTGAATAATAATTTAAGCTAAAAAGAATAAATAAGTCTATGTAAAAAAATAGTATTAAATAAGATACAGTCCGCCTACAAGATCGTAAACTCGCGCACATGGAGCAGAAGTCATTCTCAAGTCTCAAGAGATCAGGCATCTTGACCGACCTAAGCTGTTTGTTTACTCACATTTCTAAGTGTTTTCCTATCTGTGCTCCTTAGCACAACGTCAATTTTGCCTCCCTCGTTCTTGACAGGCATTCAGACAGATGAATGTATAAACAGATTGGACGGACAGGAGCTAAGAGGCGGTCTAGGTGAAGGAGGCTTGAGTTTCACGAGCTTCCGAAGTGTTATAATTGAGCCTTTGAGTTCATTGATCAGTCAGAGAGATTGGCTGTGCGGGAAACTTATCAGATCTTTTCTTCTAAGCACTTTCTAAAGAATGAATACACCGTCTCTGGCTGGTGCATGGTGAAGCTCAGGTGCCACTTTGTTTCATCTTGAACTTTCAAGTACTTTGCTAGTGTTTTCTACGCGTGCTTTGTATTGTTCGACATGGAGGAGGCAAAAGCCCCCGTAAGTTTTTTTCACAGGTCCTCCTTCAGCATCAGCAGCTTATTGCTTCGACACGAGCGCGTGATGAGCGACTGTGGCCGCGCGCCCGACGTGCCGCACTTGCGTGCTGCGAAGCCCCCCGCCCGCTCCGACCAATCCGCTGGGGATATCGGAACATTTTCCGATTTTAATGGAAGATCCGAAAAACCAAAACGGAGTGAAGCGACTAGACACGACACAAAAGGAAAAACGGACCCTGGTGGTGTTGGAGAGACAAAAAGCGAAGCAGCAAATGAAAAGGGCAAGAAGAACAAACCTGAAAAACCACCGTTTAGTTATAATGCGCTTATCATGATGGCCATCCGCCAGAGCCCAGAGCTACGCCTCACCCTCAACGGCATCTATGAGTTCATCATGGGCAACTTCCCATACTACAGAGAAAACAGACAGGGCTGGCAGAACTCCATCCGACATAACCTGAGCCTCAACAAATGTTTTGTGAAGGTCCCAAGACATTATGATGACCCGGGAAAGGGCAACTACTGGATGCTGGACCCGTCTAGTGATGATGTGTTCATAGGCGGTACCACAGGTAAACTCAGGCGCCGCTCCACAGCTGCGTCCCGGGCCAAGCTGGCCATGAAGAGAGGTGCGCGACTGTCCTCCACCACAACCACAGGACTGGCATTTGCGGGATCTTTTTATTGGCCTGTTGCGCCTTTCATGACGATCCAGCATCCTCACCCTAACCCGGCGGCAACACCTTACATTGGTGCTCACCACAACAATTACGCAGCGTCGGTTTTGTCCCAGAGTTCACATCACTATAGTGCCGGTGCTCAAAGACTTCTCCAGTCGGGTCAAGAGGCAGCTTATTACGGAACAGGCGGAGAGCAGTTTATTACCGGACAGCGCCGGCATCATCACCAGAATAAACCCTCCTCCTCTTTTACAACAGCCTCTGTTCCTCTGGCTCTCTCCGCTCCAAACTCTTTTAATTTACTCTCCAATCAGTCCAGTTACTTTTACTCGCATCAGGTGCCTCAAGCAGCTGGACTTTCCCCGTGGACGAAGGAGGAATCTTATCTCTCCAAAACATCTCCTTCTGGACAGTATTTCCCTGGAAAACCCTCTTCTTCTGAATACATCGGAGGACTATGCACAGACATGAACAACTATTTTCCACCTTTTAACACAGCCAGCTCCCTGCACTGAATTGTAGTCTGTCGATTGTTTTGCCTTGAAGAAGCATATTTCAAATATCATGAATAACTCAAATAGAACATTAAAAAAGTCGAAACTGTCATTTTATAATTGTTCAGGCATCATGTTTTGTTCTGGCCATAAATGTTTCTGTTAATAATTCCTAATGTGAGCACTTTTTTAAATGCCGCTGTGTAGTTGGATAAGATGTATTACATGTAAAAATAACTGCATGATTCTCTCTAATGCTTTTCCATGTGTCAGGTGTCTTCGTGATGTTTGTATTTAATCAGTTGGTTAAAGATGACACTACTATAAGAACAAAACACATAATTTAATAAAACAATCATTTCAAAAACATGGCTTGCGATTTTTTGTTGTTGTTGCCCAAACCCATGTATTTGCTAAATTAAATCCAATAAATGTTTAGAAGAAACAGACGTTTGTTTAATCCATTTTTTCAAATGATTTATTTTGTAGAGAGATCTGAAACAAAATTGCAGGCGTATAAAATAAGTCTATATATTTAATAAAAAATATACAGCCTATAGATTTCAATAAACCTTTGCATTATAATTTATACAAAAAATGTATTCATTTTACTCAACCAATATAAGTGAGCAAGATTAAAGTGTACATTTAATTTTCATGAATGTAGTTTATGTCTGAAAATTGACTGATCTAGTTTTTTTTTCTCCCACAGAAAATCAGCAGCTTTATATAAATATCTTAAACTGTGTAAAATTGATGTTTTAATCTTTGCAAACAGGAGAGAAGTTACTTAAGAGGGCAAGCAACTACACTGTAAAATCTAATTAGTTGATCTTACTTAAAAAAAAGCATGCAAACCGATTGCCTTAAAAAAACTAAGTAAAGTGAAATGGTATTGTTGAGTTCAAGTAACTTAAAAAATTAGTTCAGATGTAATCTTGACTTAGTGTGGGGTACTCAGAATTAACTATTATTACCAACTTAAGAATTTCCATTGGATTTATTGCATCCATCATTAGAGGTTTATGTTCACTAATTCTTTTTTTTTATTTCACATAGATGTGATTCTAAAAATGCATAAATCAAACACCTTTACTTGTGCAACACAAAATGAGCAAGAGGAGACTGATCTCAGAACTGTATGCACAGACTATGCTCATAGGTAAAAAACACACCAGGTTCGTAGACGCTAATCACATGCACATGTCTTCTAAACAGTGGTAACCACAAAACTGAAAAATATGTCAAACTCTTCTAAATATCTAAGAGAAGTGAACATTAAACACTATCAAGTCTTTAATTTAACTAAAAACATATAAAATAATCATATTTTTAAAATTTACTCTCCTAATGCAGTCTGGCGCAAAGCATGTTGGGAATCTTTTCTGCGTACAGGCAAGATCTGCTCTCCACTGCCTCTTGCTGGTGTAGTAATGGCTTCGCTTGCCGCTACTTGCTTGATTTCAGGAAAATATACTAAAGGCGAAAAGTAAGTTGTTTGATTTCCCCTGCAAGTAATCGTAACTTAATAAAAACTAGTAACATATATACATTTTGACAACTGAGTTAAGTTAACAAATAATTTCTAAGTAAGGAAAACTATTGGATTTTACAGTGTAGCTGTCTATACAGATCCTCGTCTCATGAATTAGATTATCAACAGATTGATTACTTATTCAGAGGAGACCAAAAGGCTATCTAGTCAATGTAGAAAATACATGTTATGTGTATTTGTGCGTAAGGGAATTTTGAGTTCAGCTTCAGTCTATATACGTACATCACTATAAAGACACAATGATTTTCCTCTGTTCTCTCGCTTCTCTCTCTTGCACACACACAGAATGTCTGATGCTCCCTAGAGTGCGATCGCTACCTCAGCTCAGTAATGAAGTGGATCTCATTTTTCAAATGGCTGAGAAGCAGAGAGATAAAAAGAGATGATTGGGGGAAGTCAGAGAGAAAGAAAGAAAATTCAACCACAGCATGCTAGAAATAAAAATCACTTTCATCAGATTACACCACTTCAAATAGACACAAGTGGTTTTTCGCACTTGAACAAGTTGCGGTAATTGAGTGAGCTAGATTAAAAGTGTTGCCCTTGAACCAAGGAAACCAATGACAGATCTCATCCCACAGAATAATCGATCTATAGCAGACCTTATGTGCCCTCATCATTATCACCCGTCAGGGATTCTTTGCTTTCTCAAAAAGCAAATTTGATTATGATTTTTAGAACATTTATGTATAATAAGTACAAGTAAACCATCCTACAGGAGGCCGTAGGGTGAATAATAGGTTTATAAAGTGTCAGGGATATAGCACACGGATTCAATATGGTTAACAAAAACATGACAAAATCAAGAAGGGTGACGCAATACTGTAGGTACTGTAGTTCGTGGGGGACAGCAAGAGGTGGCTCACCCAGGAGGGAGAATAACCGGTTGACCAGTGGGCAGGGGGAGGTTTGGCCCAAAGAGAGGAAGGTGACTGCCGGGTGCTGAAAAACCGCTTCTGGGGTGCCAGATCTGCGTGGAGGGGAGATGAGGCGCTGGGAGAGAAAACGAGGTTAATCGGGTTTGCAGGTGGAAATCTGGAAAACTAACTGAAGACAAATCAAAGGGGGCAAAAAAAAACCTAAAAGCCAAAATCTGAACCAAAACGAGAATGTTAATAAATCCAAAAACAGGGAAAGTTAAACATGCAACAAATGAAAGGGGTAATAATTCAAAAAAGTCTAAAGCATGATAGGGTAAGAGAGTTCCATCCACAAGACAAGGTTTGAGAGTTATCCACAAGACAAGGGAAATTAATTAGGAGACGAGGCTAACACACATGCAGACACCGAGCACATGGTTGAACTGTCAAAACAGAGCCATATGCTTGGCAACACGCATACTCACAGAACAAAGAAAAAGCAGACAGGTGGTAAGACCCGAGACCTAACAATAAAGCATATCACCAAACACGTACTCTTACTGTTCCTAAACTATATCCAAATAATTAAAAACTTTTTTTTAATTGTTGCTAAATGTAATGTTCCTTGTATGACCTTGTGTCTCCAGTAATATGGGAGTTATATCTGCCAAAAAAAATTATTGCCTTTCTTGTGACAATTGTCCTAATCTGACTGCCATGAGATAGTTAAAAAATAGATTAAAGCAGTTTAATAACTGTGCCCATTCTCTCAATACAATATCTTCCCCATACTTGTTATTGTACTGTTCAGTGTACACACTTTACTGAAAACACGATTCTATTCCAAATGTATTCCTTGTTGAAAAGATAAATCTGGGAAAACAAATCAAATTTTCTGAATGCGCAGTTGCAGTTATATTTTGGAATATAACATTATTTGTCAGCAAAACAGTTATATGGGTACATTTTTAGAAATTGAGGTTATAGACCACCTGAAAGCTGAGTAAATAAGCCTTCCATTGATGTATGGTCTGTAAGGATAGTACAATATGTGGCTGAGAAACAACTATTTAAAACTCTGGAATGTGAGGGTGCAAAAAAATCTAAATATTGAGAAAATCTGCTTTGAAGTTGCTCAGATGCGCTGGAGCAGGCTGTTGCTAAGAAGAAACAGGTTTGTTTTAATGCTCTCTTTTCAGCTAACTGCTGTAATGATGTTGTGGAGAATAGATGATGAAATTCTGAGCTTTACATGTCATGCATCACAGGGGGGACAACCCAATTGTATGCAGCGATTGACACAAAACAAATACCCACGTGGGGGTAAAACAATAATGACAGGGGAATATGAAACAGGCAAATACCACAGGAACGTAATCTTACTAAAACTGGACAAAACAACACTAAACAAGAATTTACACAGACTAGACTTTACTTGATTTGGAATAACAACCAGCAGGAACAAGACGCAATGTCACAAAGAGATAGAACGAAATGAACTAGCACAGGACAGAAAACAAAAGGGCATATAGGGAGACTAACAAAGGAAGATAACAATGGACAGGTGTGGGTAATGGGACACAGGTGAAAAGCTATACGAGGAACGAGTGGGGCTGGGCCAAAGATGAGACCCGAGAGAACACATATTAAGTCATGATTGAGAATAATATGATTCTCTCCACACAAAACCCAAGGCTTTGTCATGACTCAAGATCAAGAAAGACATGACATGGAGAGGCAGAATCATGGCAGAAGCCCCACCTTTAATGAACACACCCAGGTAATTACCAAGGGGTAGACTAACGTGACAGGACAGACTGAGACAGTGACAAGAACCAACAAAACATAGTTAATGAAATCAAGGGCAAACAGACAAACATAAAACTTGGGTTGGGATGACAAAGTAAAAAGAACAAACATGGGGGGGGGGTGGGGAAACGGAAGAGTCCATAGGGGGAGTACAAAAGGCTTGGGACTGGGGGGAACAGTCTTGGTCCCTGGGGATGCTCGAGAGCGCGGAGTCCCGGGGGACTTTGTAAGACTGGTTTTGTGGTCCAGGGTCACATATAACTGTGAACTCTGTCTCACCTCATTATAACATCTGATACAAAAAAAGGAGAAAACAAAGATTGTAAGATCCCACCCAAGACAAGCCTCTGAAGCCTATTCAGACAAAGAGAGCTTTATGAAGTCATGACATTATATAAGGTCCAGTCTCTCACACACCCAGCCGACTGCGGTTAATAGACAAACATTGGTGTTTTCAAGCACACGGCACTGAGAAAACCATTGAAAAACTAGTCTTTGATGCAGAAGATAACTACAATATACGATCACTGAGTAATCACAAAAAGTGTCTGCAGGTGAATGAAAAAGAGAGTGAAACAGAAGTGAGCCTAAAGGTAAGCTGATACTTTCTTCCTTGAATCTGTGTAATAAATAACATCCTCTCTTTGACAGCAATTCCCACACATCTCAGTCACACCATGTACAGATTTTTGATCATGTGCTCCCCACATGATGTCCTGAGGTAGGAACAGTATACGTGTCCAAAAAACTGCAGGTAAGACCACACGCATTAGTAATAATGAATTAATCGTTTGTCATAATTTGGTCTTGGTTGTTTTTTTATTAGTACTAGAAATGTGATCATCGATCATCACTGATAGGGCTACGTCTTGGGGAATTTGTCTATAACCATGGCGTAGACCAAATTTTTATGTTTGGGGGCATTTTAAAATGAAGGGGATTCTCTATATTACATGTAGGCAAATGTCTTCATTAAATGTGCGTGTTCGTGTGGACTGCGTGTGGAAGCTGAATAGCAGATCGCGTGTACTGCATAACAGGCTTAAATGGACGCGACGGGGCGATCACTTGTAAGAAAATTCTTCAAATCCTTTTCCGTCATACTGACAAGTCATTCGAATCTTCTAAGTGTCTACATTTTTTGTGTTCATTCACAGTAACAACAAAAGTTTTGTGCTGTAAAATAATGAAACCAGTTCAAATAGAGATCAAATATTCTCAGATTACGTATGAAACGTGCATATTGCACGTCCACCGCAGAGATGACGATTCATCACTGGGCTTTATTAACATTTTTTTTTATATTCTGCCGAAATGAAAAAGATCCGTTCATTTGGATTAACGAGATTCAAGATCGAAGTCAATTAAATAGTCCGAGATTCCCATCACTAGATGTAAATTCCCTACTGTGCCCAATAATGTACAGGACAAGTATTACAGCATCAAATATATACTTATAACATATAATAAGCAGATTTTCAGTCACAATACTTAAATTATAAGCTTCATAGCCTGTATAAATGCTTAAGTCTTACATTCTGTCTGATACAAATATTTCCATTTCTGTGTCTATGTAAACATATGGAAATGTGGAACTGCTGGAACCAAACTTTGAGCAAATACATAGACAAGTGATCATCACTTAAAATGAATTTATATTTACAATTGATTTTCCTTAATATATGTATATAAATTCATCTTTTCTGCGTACATTCTTACAACGCAAATGTCGTAAGCATGTGAATGATTATAAAATAATGTTATTCAGCCAATTACATAGAGTTACTTCAAACCAAAAAATGTTGTAGACCAATTAACACTAGGGCTGTTAGACATTTCTGTAATTTGTACAGTTATTTACTTTATATCGCCCAGTATACTACAGCAGTTTATCTATACAGTAAAAAACTTTAATTTCCATTGCATTGTGGGAATTTTGTGTGACGTCAAACACTAAATACAGTGATTTACTGTATTTTTTTAATTGATGTACTATACTGTATTTCCCCTAACGGTCTTTGGTGGTCTTCAAACACAAAGTAGTTATTTTGCTCGTTTCTGAGGGACAGCGGCTTTGCTCTATACGTTTTGAAAAAGGAACCCCACCGCAGAACGGAGAACGTTTTACCTGGGAAGTATATTTGAGTGGCACAGTTCCTGAAAACACCTGAAGCTGAAAATGTAACGGTGTGTTTTCGGCAGAGCTGAGAGAGACTTTGACTTTTAAATTAATATTTTATACAAGAGGTGTAACGATACACTCAGCTCACGATTCGATACGTATCTCGATGCTGGGTTCATGATACGATACACATCTCGATATTTTGAACAAAATTAAAAAATGAAACTGAAATTCAAATAAAATTTATTTTCAAAATATTAACAATTTAGTAACTTTTTGTTGTACAATACAATTGATAAATAATTAAAAAATGTTAAGGCTTAACTGAAATTAGAATTAAGATCAGTGTCAATTTTGACAGCAAATTTTGATTTAGTTTTAGTCATAGTCTTTTGACTAAAATGCTATTTAGTTTTAGTCATCCCAATCATAGTCTAGTTTATAGTCATATTTAAGTCTACTTTTAGTCTACAAAATCTGCTTTATATTAGTCCACTTAAATCTATCTGTATTAACTCATTTAATTGGTGTAATTAAATGTTCTATACAAAAATGTAACTGTTTTGACTTAATTTACTTTACCTTAGAATTAAATTAAACCAGGTCATTACCTTTATTTTTCAGAAAAGTTCAGTAACTACTGGATTTGCATTGTCGCAACACTGAGAATATTAGACCATGAACGACATATACTACAGTCGTGGCCAAAAGTTTTGAGAATTACATAAATATTCATTTTCAAAAAGTTTGCTGCTAAACTGCTTTTAGAACTTTGTTTCAGTTGTTTCTGTGATGTACTGAAATATAATTACAAGCACTTCATACGTTTCAAAGGCTTTTATCGACAATTACATGACATTTATGCAAAGAGTCAGTATTCGCAGTGTTGGCCCTTTTTTTTTCAGGACCTCTGCAATTCGACTGGGCATGCTCTCAATCAACTTCTGGGCCAAATCCTGACTGATAGCAACCCATTCTTTCATAATAACATCTTGGAGTTTGTCAGAATTAGTGGGTTTTTGTTTGTCCACCCGCCTCTTGAGGATTGACCACAAGTTCTCAATGGGATTAAGATCTGGGGAGTTTCCAGGCCATGGACCCAAAATTTCAACATTCTGGTCCCCGAGCCACTTAGTTATCACTTTTGCCTTATGGCACGGTGCTCAGTCGTGCTGGAAAATGCATTGTTCTTCACCAAACTGTTGTTGGATTGTTGGAAGAAGTTGCTGTTGGAGGGTGTTTTGGTACCATTCTTTATTCATGGCTGTGTTTTTGGGCAGAATTGTGAGTGAGCCCACTCCCTTGGATGAGAAGCAACCCCACACATGAATGGTGTTAGGATGCTTTACTGTTGGCATGACACAGGACTGATGGTAGCGCTCACCTTTTCTTCTCCGGACAAGCCTTTTTCCAGGTGCCCCAAACAATCGGAAAGGGGCTTCATCGGAGTATATGACTTTGCCCCAGTCCTCAGCAGTCCATTCACTATACTTTCTGCAGAAGATCAATCTGTCCCTGATGGTTTTTTTGGAGAGAAGTGGCTTCTTTGCTGCCCTTCTTGACACCAGGCCATCTTCCAAAAGTCTTCGCCTCACTGTGCGTGCAGATGCACTCACACCTGCCTGCTGCCATTCCTGAGCAAGCTCTGCACTGGTGGCACTCCGATCCCGCAGCTGAATCCTCTTTAGGAGACGATCCTGGCGCTTGCCGGACTTTCTTGGATGCCCTGAAGCCTTCTTTACAAGAATTGAACCTCTTTCCTTGAAGTTCTTGATGAACCTATAAATTGTTGATTTTAGGTGCAATCTTAGTAGCCACAATATCCTTGCCTGTGAAGCCATTTTTATGCAACGCAATGATGGCTGCATGCATTTCTTTGCAGGTCACCATGGTTAACAATGGAAGAACAATGATTTCAAGCATCACCCTCCTTTTAACATGTCAAGTCTGCCATTCTAACCCAATCAGCCTGACATAATGATCTCCAACCTTGTGCTTGTCAACATTCTCACCTGAGTTAACAAGATGATTACTGAAATGATCTCAGCAGGTCCTTTAATGACAGCAATGAAATGCAGTGGAAAGGTTTTTTGGGGATTAAGTAAATTTTCATGGCAAAGAAGGACTATGCAATTCATCTGATCACTCGTCATAACATTCTGGAGTATATGCAAATTGCTATTATAAAAAATTAAGCAGCAACTTTTCCAATTTCCAATATTTATGTAATTCTCAAAACTTTTGGCCACGACTGTAGTTCATTCAGTGTCATTTTGACTCAATTGACTCCTTCGTGAAGGGGTAGTCATTCGGTACGTTCAACCAATGAAACGCTCTGACAGAGCTCACACTCAAACCCCATTGGCTAATGTCTTTGCACGGTCTTTGCTTGAGACGGTAATGAATGAGAAATATCTAATCTTTCAAAAAGACAAATTACATAAACTGTATTACATTTCTTCAATTATGCAAATCACATACTTTTTTTTAGCAATGTTATTCAATCTTTTAATATACATTACGACTCACTTCATCACTTCTCTGATCGGAACAGTGGTGTCTTTTGGCTTCCTTTATGTTGAATATCACGTTATGCAACAGCTCACGTTAGCGGATAAATTAATATTGGCATATGAACACGTTTGTGCCTGACTTTGAATTCAGTTTCGTGGTGACTCGCCTGCAGTAACGCTTCAAGTTCGCTGTGTTTTACCGGCGATTTTGAAGGAAAGTAAAACGACCTTTAAAGCACGTGAAGAGGCAGATTGTGTCGTGTGCTTCCTCTTTTTCCAGAGACCTCTCTCTCTATCGCATATGTGAGATAAGCACACGTGACGCGCTGGCGCAGAGTAGGTAGCGTATTGACCGCTCAACGAATAGAATTAAACATATCGTAAAATATCGCCATCTCTCCACGATGCGCATCGTAACATTATTGTATCGCGAAATATCGAAATAAGAAATATCGTTACACCCCTATTTTATACTTGAGAGAACCGCACGTTTTCGACGGAGCTAAGAGGACGGTGCATTTTCAAAGAATATTTAATACCTTAAACCTGGCTCAGATTAGAGGATTCTCGGCCAGATTTTACCCCGATTTCCCCTCCCGAGAATCTTTGAAAAAATCGGGCCCAGAACCTCGGCCCAGATTATCACGTAATGTGAGGCGTTCACAGATCGAATTTTACAACTCCCAATCTGCTTCGAGAGAAATGACGTTGGTACTTTCGCTACAGCCAATGAAAGACAGATCCGAAAGTTGACGGAGATTACTTACAGACCTTTAAAAATGTCGACCGCAAAATCCTGCAAGGGAACGTTGTACAGCGAAAATGGAGGAACAACTTGTGGCAACAACATGATCGTCTTTATAATGTATCCTCAAAACCATACCACAACCGCATAGATAAGGAAAAGTCGCGTCGGTTTTAAATGTACCGCGTAGTTTAACTGCTAACGCGCAGCTTGTAGTTTATTCAACAGATTGTTATTTGGCTATAGGCACACATATAGCATTGGTTTATGTGTTTGTTTTTATGCTGTATCTAATAATCACATTGGCATTCATCTTTATTCACGGCAGCGACAATTGTGCGACAAAAAAGCGACAAATCCTGGAGCATTCCAGGATTGAATGTTACATACATTGCTACAGTTTTGCTTCAAAAAAGTATAAATCCCTTGCTACTAATTGCTACAGAAACATTTGCTTTTCACACTCTAGACCTGTTGCAAAGCCGCTGAATTTCCTTCATCAATTCAATTCAATTCAATTCAAGTTTATTTATATAGCGCTTTTCACAATGTGTATTGTTTCAAAGCAGCTTTACAGGGGCAAACAGGAAAAACAGAAAAGTTAAAACACAGCACAGTGCATGGTATTCATACAACGAGTAAGATCATTCTAATAAATAATATCTAATTTCTAAATAAATAAATAAATGAATGAATGCAGTCAATCAATCGTGGAAATACACTTTTTTCATAATAGGACAAATAGATCACGTGAAATGAACTGCGATGTCTCTATGTTTACTTCTGTCATAAGAGGCGTCCTCTATTATGATAATCTTAATATTATCCTGTATTTGAGTGTCTTAAGATGTCTTTTGGTGTGTGTGGCAAGGGGGGCGTGGTCTAGCGGAGTCTGGAGAGAGAGAGACAGGAAATCGGCGGTAAATAAGTAGGTCAAAGACCGATTGTAAACACCTGTCTGTATTTACAGTGATTGGCGGGAAGAGGATAAAAGCCAACACGAGGGGAGAATCAGGAGGACACGGAAGCAGAAGAAGCACTGACGCTGGGAGAAGAGGCGAATAAAAGATTCCTACGTGCCAGGAGGCAGTAGTTAAATATTATTTCCTTTTACTTTGTGTTTTATGTTTATATAGAACACCGCCGCGATGCAGAACCCGCCAGCCTCACCGTTTGCGGAGGTTATTAACGCGCTCGCTGGTCTCCACCAGGAGCAACACCAGGCCCTGCTGACGCTACAGGGGGAGCAGGAAGTATGCTTCGAGAGGCTTCTCCAAGCTCAGACGGATGACCGCGAGCTGTTCCGGAGCGGGATTTTGCAGGAGGAGCAAACAGAGGGCATACCAACGGCACCGCCTCCTCGACTCCTGTGCTGCTCCACAAGATGGGTCCCCAGGATGACCCGGAGGCCTTCATAGACCTGTTCGAGAGGTCCGCGGAGGTATCTGGGTGGCCCCTTTAGAGCTGGGCTCCCAGCTAGTCCCATGGTTGCTCAGCTCGCTGCTCAACAGCTGCCAGTCCAGAACCTCCTGGATTACACGGACCTCCAAAAGGCAGTCCTCCAGCGGGTCGGGCGGACCCCTGAGAAGCAGCGAATGCGGTTTCGGTTGCTGAAGCTCGGGAATGGTGACCAGCCCTTTGTGTTTGCCCAGCAGCTCTGGGATGCGTGCCGCAAATGGTTGCTGGATGATGTCAGCGACGTCGATACGACTGTAGAGAGGGTGGTACTGGAGCAGTTTGTGGGATGGATGCCTGCCAGGACTGCCCAGTGGGTCCACTGCCACCGGCCGACATCGTTGATACAAGTCGTCCAGTTGGCGGAGGACCACATGGCAGCGTGCCGTGTGGTCGGCGATTCCCAGACCTCTCTCCTCCCCTCTTCCCCTCTTGTGTTTCCCTCTCTTAGGCCCCGTCCGGTGCCGCAGACAGCAGCTCCTGTCCGGGGCAGTCCTCCAATCCGGTTTCTACCGGACGCAAGGGCTGAACTCTGGCGTGGGGGAATGACCAGTGGGGCAGCGCCCTCCCGGTTTTCCCCCCTTCCTCTTCCCGCCAATCCTTTGGCCCGCTTCCGCCTACCGGGGCAGCGGGTAGGCCTGGGCCGGTCTGCTGGCGCTGCGGGGACCCGGACCACTTCGTCAGATTGTGTCCGGTTATGGAGGTTGGTGCGGTGATCCGGATCCCCGACACCCCGCGGACCGCCCTCGATCAGGCGGGGTTGTACCAAATACCTGTGAGTATTGAGGGGGGTACTTATCAGGCCTTGGTGGATTCAGGTTGCAACCAAACCTCGATCCACCCAGGCGTGAATCAAGCCACGGTATTGGATACGGGCCGCGAGGTAAAGGTAAGGTGTGTGCACGGGGAGGTGGTGAGCTATCCCTTAGTCGCCCTGGCGATCAAATTCAGGGGGGAAAAAAACATACAGTGGAGGTAGCTGTTAACTCACACCACCGACATCCGCTAATTTTGGGGCCCCTATCCTACGCCCACATGTGGCATATACCGCTGCTTACTTGTATGACATTGTCATTTATAGTAATGATTGGCAGCGGCATATGCAGCACCTAAATGTGGTCTTGAGTTCGCTGAGAGGAGCGGGGCTCACGGCAAACCCGAAGAAGTGTGCAATTGGGCGAGTGGAGGTCAGGTATCTGGGCTTCCACTTGGGTCACGGGCAGGTGCGTCCTCAAATTGACAAGACAGCAGCAATTCCAACCTCCCCGAGACCCAAGACCAAAAAGGAGGTGAGGCAATTCCTGGGGTTGGCAGGTTATTACAGAAGGTTTGTGCCGGACTATTCGACACTCACCAGCCCCCTGACGGACCTCACTAAAAAGGAGGCACCAGATCCCGTCCAATGGTCGGAGCTGTGCCAGCAGGCTTTCACCCAAGTTAAGGCTGCTCTGTGTGGTGGCCTGCTATTGCACGCTCCTGATTTCTCTCTCCCCTTTCTTTTACAGACGGACGCATCGGACAGGGGGCTGGGAACGGTCCTGTCCCAGGAGGTGGAGGGGGGCAGAGCGGCCGGTGCTGTACATCAGTCGCAAGCTCTCTAGGAGGCAGACGATGTACAGCACCATTGAAAAGGAATGCCTAGCGATTCGGTGGGCTGTTCTCACCCTCCGCTATTACCTCCTGGGGCAGGAGTTCACCCTCTGTTCAGACCACGCACCCCTCCAATGGCTCCACCGCATGAAGGATACCAACGCGCGGATCACCAGTTGGTATTTGGCATTACAACCCTTCAAGTTTCAGGTGGTCCACAGACTGGGGACCCAGATGGTAGTAGCCGACTTCCTCTCCAGGTGGGGGGGGGAGCTGCAGGCCGGATAGGGCCCCGGCCTGAGTCGGGCGGTGGGGGTATGTGGCAAGGGGGGCGTGGTCTAGCGGAGTCTGGAGAGAGAGAGACAGGAAATCGGCGGGAAATATGTCACCGATGTTAGGGCAAAAGGTAAATAACCACACTCCGGAGGGGCAGACACCAGAGGACACCAAGAAGCGGATAACAAGAAGTGTAAGTAAAGGGTAAGTATTTTATTAATTTAAAACAATAAAAGCAGTAATGCAAATGTTCGTGGGTGAGAGAATGGGTCTCTTCGTCTCCTCGGATGTGCTCGTGAGACAGGCAAACGACAGTGCTCAGACTCAGCTGGTAGATATGTGTTCGTAGAACAGTCAGTGGGAGGACAGAAACTTCTCCTCTTCCCCAAGGGACAGACAACGACGGTGTTCGGGCTCAGCTGGTGGGTGTGTGTTCGTAGAACAGGCAGTGGGAGGACAGCAACTTCTCCTCTTCCCCAAGGGACAGACAACGACGGTGTTCGGACTCAGCTGGTGGGTGTGTGTTCGTAGAACAGGCAGTGGGAGGACAGCAACTTCTCTTCCCCAAGGGACAGACAACGACGGTGCTCGAGCTTGGCTTGAGTCTGTCGCCACACCGGGCACAAAAGAAAACCTGGACACAGCTTTAGGCAGATCAATTTAAAGAGATCTTCATATTCGAACGTCAATTTTCATTCATACCAGTTTCAGAAGATACATAGTCGTTAGACCTCACCACACTCGTGCATATATCACTCTTAGAAATCCTCACGCGTGTATATTTCACTCTCGTAGACACTGCAAACTCACTTCATCTCCACAGTGATTAGTCGACCAGTTTCTCCTCTCACTGTAAGGTGAATGACTCCAAGGATGGCGATCTCAGAAAATCGACGTGAACACATCAGCGATCCTCCCAGCTGTTCCCATTGCTATGTTTCGGTCTCTCAACAGGAGAACACACACTTGCCCAGAACCACACGCTTGCCCAGATCCACCCCCACACTTTTATGCCCCTTGTCCTGAGCGCGTGCTTCAATGAAGCGCAGCTTAATCCCCTTCAGCTGCCGCTCATGATGGTCAGCAATCAAGCACAGCCAGAGTTGGGACCAATGAGGGATTTTTAGGTCTCTGGGTTTTTCCACCCGGTGACAAATACGTAGGTCAAAGACCGATTGTAAACACCTGTCTGTATTTACAGTGATTGGCGGGAAGAGGATAAAAGCCAACACGAGGGGAGAATCAGGAGAGAGTACTTTTTTTATGTTTATAAATAAACAAAAACTCTTACCAGCCACGCCGACCCTATCTCCTTCCTTCCACAAGTTCCGCATTACAGTGTGCAATTATGAAATAAAAAAACTTCCAATTAATCTTTCTAAATTAGTTTTTTGCACTTGTTACCTTTAGTCTTATTTATAAACACACCTTTACCGCCAACGTTTTCTTCTCTTGACATTGGACATTTCACATTCATAAATGCAAGTTTACAAAGGGCAAACCTATTTTTGTAGTGCTTGAATAAGAAATTCAAATGTAGATGTGATGGCAGGTTTAAAATTTTTTTTAAACCGTACATTTACGAAGGAGCTGATAGAACCGCACTGTTACGACGATGCTGAGAGAAACTTGCATTTCCAATGAAGATTGTATTCCCAAGAGAGAAACAAGCAAGGTTACGTATTACTGCTACTTTGTTGAAAGCATTCCTTGAAAGACTGCTAACAATATGTATTTCTGTAAGGTTTGCAACCACCATACTGACAGTTTTAAAACTTATTTTGCCCATGCTAAAAGTCATAGAAACCTAGCTAATTACAGATTTTCATGTGGCATAGAACATTCTCCTGGGAATTTCAGAACGTTTTCTACATTGAAGTCTCACATGTACAGAAATCACACACCTCGTCTGTCACAGAAACCAAGCACGTTTCAGTATATTGGTAACCACAAATGCTGTGTTCATGAATGTGATTATGTGGCCGATAAAGTTTCCTCGTTGTGAATTCATTTTAGAGTACATATAACATTACGGAATGGTAAAAAACGTACTTGTCCTTTTGAGGGATGCACAAAATATTTTAGAGTGAGGTCGTCCTTAGCCACACACATATCTAGAAAACACTGGCAGTCACTTGTAGCACAGCCACATTCACCACAAGATACTCACGTGATTGATGAAGTTCCAGACAGCCAAGTCCACGGTGACAATGTGGGCCCATCTCATAGTAGTCATGGAATTAACCAAGATTTGAGCCCTGACATATTTGTTAAGGATCTGGCATTGTTTTATTTTAAAATTACAGGCAAAACTGCTTTTGCCAGCCACATAGCCTCATGTCATCTTAGCTGTGTATGTCAGCCAAACAGAGTGCAAGTGATTGTTTACCCAAAAATGATAGTTCTGTCATCATTTACTAACCATCTTGTCAGTGCAAACCTGTATGACTTTGTTTCTTCCACAGAACACAAAAGAAGATATTTTGAAGAACATTGGTTGCTGGTACCTATTCATTGCATTGGTTTTGTGTTCATACAATAGAAGTGAGTGGGTGCCGCTGCTGTATTCCTACAGGAATACCGAAGGATTTTTGTGATAATTTTCCTGTAGGACACTTACAGGATCAGGAGTCCAAAGAAAACCTACAGGATTTCGTTAGGAATGTAATGTATCCTATACTATGGGTTTTTATGCTCTAGTGGTTAGAGAGTTGGACTCGTAGCCAGAAGGTCACTGGTTCAATTCTCAGTGCCACCAGGAAATGACTGAAGTGCCCTTGAGCAAGGCTCCTTACCCCTCTTGCTCTGCAGTGATAGCTGCCCACTGCACGCTACTTGTATGTCGCTTTGGATAAAAGCATCTGCCAAATGAGTAAATGTTATGCTGTTCTACAGGATTTTCTATTTTTGTTTATTTTATTAAGCTATTTAAATGATTTTTCTTCACATGTTAAGTGCTTTTTGATGCAGTTGATGGTGAATTCCATTTAAAATCTGTTCTGTTTGTATTCCCTATACAATTCTATAAAATTTATTTTCTTTACATTTCATATTGTAAGTTAATTGTGAATTCCATTTTAAATCAGTTCTGTATGCATTTCAGATAAAATAATTATTTTTACAATATACAGTACAATATTTTTTTTACTTTACATTTGATAAAATGGTTTGAATGACAGAAGTGTTCATGCATTCCTGCAAATAAGATTAATTGTTTTAAATATTTTTTGTGTTTAAAGCATTTGTAATGTTTAAATTAATTTAAATAAAGAACACTTTTTCAATATTGTATTGGGAGTTATTGTCATTACATGTGTTGGATAAAAGTCAATTTTATATAAATATTTTAAAATCTAATTTATATTTACTTCAAACATAAACAGTGAGTTACTGTAAAAACCCTTTGAAATGTCTTAAAGTGAGTAATATTGATATCGTGTTATCGCAATAGCAAAATTGTCTCAATATTACCGTGGTCAAACGATAGGTCTTCCGGGCCTAACATAGAGATTGTGTTACGGTACGCGTAAAGAACCCAGTTGCAAGGCAGTAACGGTGAGTAACAGATATTTATTAAATGAATAAATACAAAGAAAAACCCACAATGGGGGAAAAAATAAATGTTAAAACAAGAACAAAACACTTCCCACGAGGGGTAACAAAAGTGGATTAAACAAATTACTATGACTATGACTAACAACAAACTAGAGGACCACTATATACAACTCATCATTTTTCATTTAAAATATTGCAATAAATATTGTACAGTGGACTTTATACCGAGGTATTACCGTACAGTGAGATTTTTATATTGTTACATCCCTAATTAACACAGATATTACAGGCCGGACGTCAAGCTTACACTTTTTGTCTTGGTTAGACTCCATGCTCTGGATTCTTTTTGTAAGAAGGATCTAAAGATGCTCTGTGGAAGTTAAGAGGAAAACATTCTGAAAGGAAGGAAGTGAGCATGAGGCCTGAAAACATAAGCTCATGTACCTGAAGCTCAGTATACATTCCCTTACCATAGCTGAGCTTTGTAAACCAATTCCACAGACATGATCTTCCATTCTCCACACTATAGGGTGCGATTATCCCCGGCAAACTCACCACCCTGTGAAATCACATGGGTGGGATTCTGTTTTACGGGCGCCCGCCTGTCTCTAAGCAGTAAGCCAATCCCTTTGAGTCTTAGTGTCGCACAGACACACATCTTTGTCCCTCACAAACTTGCTCAATCATACAGCCGTCTTCCCTGTCAGTCATGACACATAACAAAGAGATGTCTGTTTGGTCTACAGACCTGACCTGCTGCCCCATGAATATTGCCCCATGAATATTACCCCACACTGCAGCTAAGAGGCCAGGCACATTCTTCTGTTATCTATACATGAATACTTCAATACCAACAGATCGCCTGATCGGACTACTACACTTCAAGACAGCAAAAGATTACAGAAACAAAACGCGTGTTTTACATTTTTTAAAACGAATCTCATCCATTAAAACCCATAATATCTGAAAGGAAAAAGTAAATTCTAAGAAAAGCTTTTCATCGAATTGTTGACAAAAACGTTATTTTCCCACTATTATTGCCCAAGAAAGAGATACATGTCAAGTATCACATAATCATCAATCATGAAAAAATAAAAAATGAAGATATATTATTATTTTGCCCAACAAAAACTGTAATTCTAGTTTAAGACATTATACCCCAGTAAATACGCAACAGTGTGGCGTGACAACTAACCTGGCTTATATAGATAGGTGTTTTTTTCAGATGTTGGGATTTTAAGAATATCTCTGTTAAAGTAGCCTAACGTTTGCCACAGTTGTGGTAATAAAAAATCTATTTACAAAATGTAGTTAATTTTTTTCAAAATGTAATCTTGTATAAATAAAGCGATACAATTTTTGATTGTTTTTTAACAGTAGCAAAAAAATCGAAAAAATATAAGAATAAAAGCGTGATAACAAACTACATAAAAATAATTTCAAATGATTACACTATGAAATAATCAATAATTCTTGTATTAGCGTATAAATGCAATAACATACAAATAAATAAAAATGAATTGTTCATGACAAAACATGTAACTAATATTTATAATTTGCTTTTTAATAAAAACATTTTTTCAATAAACATGGTTTCTTAATACGATTATGTATACATTAACATAAAATTGATAAATGTGTCGATTCTGTCTCGGCGCGTGAAACCCGGAAGTTGTTCTGCGTGAGGTAGTTTCGACCCGGAAGTGATATTAAACGTTGTAGAAACGTGAATCAAGTGGCAATTCTGTTGTTGTACGTTTGAGCAAATTTGACTCCACGAAACTTTTTCAAAAATGTAAGTTCACTGATTTTAAACTATAGATTGTGGCGGATATTGTAGTCAAACGTTAGAGCATTGAAATACTGCATGTGTGTTTTAAATTCAGCGGTTGAACTGTAATTTGGTCACACTAATGCTAATGTTAGCACACAATGAACCGTCTTTCATACCGTTCCTTATGATTTTGTTGCTTAAATCCATAGAAATAAATGTTTTTCGCGTTATCAATCAAAGTGTTCTTTTTTGTGGACAAAATAATTAAAGTTGTGCTTTTCTTGGAGTCTTAGTATGTAGCGTGTCTTTGTTTTGAAACGAACACACTGTTATAATCCACCTCGTGTGTAACGTTACTAGTGAACATAATTTTGCAGTGTAAACGCTAGGTTTCATCTCGGATTTATAATTATGTGTCTCTTTTAGGAGTTTGTTAAACAAGCCCAAATCTGAGATGACTCCAGAGGAGCTCCAGAAAAGAGAGGAGGAAGAGTTTAACACCGGCCCCCTATCTGTCCTCACACAGTCTGTGAAGAATAACACACAAGTGCTTATCAACTGCAGAAATAACAAGAAGCTTCTGGGCAGAGTCAAGGCATTTGACAGGTATGTTTTAAATGAGTAACCTACTGTTAATTGTATGTCCAATTTCTCCAAGGCAGAACTGTGTTAGTTTTTCTATTTTGGTACGTTTTTTTTAACGCTACATGTTAAAAGTCTATGGTTAGTTCAACACAGACTGTTCAGTCTCTTTTCAATCATTTGGTTGCTCAATTTACAAGTTTGTACAATAGTTTATACTATTATGCTATATAGATATGTTTTTTAAGTGCAACTGAATGTGCTATGAGTTCTTTGCCTTGTATACTTAAAAAAAAGATCACAAACCCCATTTAAAGCGATACTTCACCCAAAAATGAAAACTCTTTAATCATTTATTTACCTTTGAGTTGTTCCAAGTTGTTATACATTTATTTGTTCTGATGAACACAGAGAAAGCTAACAGTTCTAGGTCACCTTTGATTACCATTGTGTTTTTCCTACTATGGTAGTCAATGGGGGGCAAAATCTGTCTGGTTATACGCATTTTTTCAAATATCTTTGTCTGTGCTCATCAGCACAAAGAAATGTATAAAGGTTTGAAACAACTCAAAAGTGAATAAATTATGACAGAATTTCATTTTTGAATGAATTATCCCTTTAAGAGCGAGGGGGCAGATATGAAAAGACCACAAAGCATCTTAAAATCATATTTTATATAGAAATCATATTTTATATAGTTTTGTATCTTCACTTTCTTTTCTCTTAATTTGCAGGCATTGTAACATGGTGCTAGAAAATGTTAAAGAGATGTGGACCGAGGTGCCCAAGAGTGGGAAAGGCAAGAAGAAGTCCAAGCCAGTAAATAAGGATCGCTACATCTCAAAGATGTTTCTGAGAGGTGATTCGGTCATTGTTGTTTTGAGGAACCCACTTATCACTGGGAAATAGGCTTGATGCCTGAAACCTCAGTTCTAGTACAGGCATCCTCCTGGGACGCTCAACTCTGATTGACTTGTATTAGACCATTCAAGAAGCAAATTCTTTTATACTCAAAACAGTACACGTTTGCCACATTTGCATTGTGCAGTGTCACGTGAAAGACACTCATGAAAGGTTGTCTATTGCCTGGGCTGAAATATGACAAAATTTTCCATCTGTATTTTTTTGTTTGTTTGTTTTCAAGCTGTCATAGAAATGTACTATTGTTTAGTCATGCAGGAATTGTTTTCTAAATAAAGTTTTGGTTATTCAGACCTCTATAAACCTGTTTCTTGATGATTTCACAATTTAACTATTTACAGTTAAACTAAATAGTTTTATCTGTCAAAAGTTTCACATTGCTGTTTGTCCTCATTTTCTTTTACTGTCTGGTGACCCCCTCCCTTCATCTGATTGTCGTTTGGTAGAGTCCCCCAGCAGCAGCTTGGATGTCAGTGTAGATTTCAGCAGGCAGCACTCAATAAGTGACAAACTGCCGTTTAAAGGTTTCTGCATTATTAATGTGACCAGATGTGCTGACTGTCACTTCACACCCCTGCCCTCCACTGTGGGCTTCACTGACCCCTCGTACATGGTGCCTTTTTTAAAGAATTAGTCTTTTAAAAACACTTATAGAATTATGTAATTTTAATAGAAGGTTTGAAAGTTGCTTCTGCAGAGTGTTGGTAGTAAATTACTTGGAATATTTTTTCCTACTAATATACTAAAGGGTTATCTCGGGACCTGACCTGAAAGGACAGTCTCAGGAAATCACACAGTCAGGTTGCTTAAATATTCAGTGGGTTGGTGAAAATTCATCACTGGATCAGTTTGTGTCATTGCATTCCAATAGGATCAGGTTTATTCTATTTGGTAATTTCTTTTTATTTGTTTTAAAACAAAACTGGACAAAGAAAATGTGAACTCACTACACATTTTGGGATAAATTATTAACAATGATACTTTTTATACTTTACCTATCAAGTATTAATATGATGCATTTCTCTTTTATGGCTTGTTGAGGATTTTACTTTTCTCAGCAACCAAACCACGCTCGTAACAAACTATAAACTTCCTTCACTATTGTGGTAATTTGGTGCCTCGGGGGTTTCCTCCGGGTACTCCGGTTTCCTCCCCTGGTCCAAAGACATGCATGGTAGGTTGATTGGCATCTCTGGAAAAATTGTCCGTAGGGTGTGAGTGCGTGAGTGAATGAGTGAGTGTGTGTGCCCTGCGATGGGTTGGCACTCCATCCAGGGTGTATCCTGCCTTGATGCCCGATGACTCCTGAGATAGGCGCAGGCTCCCCGTGACCCGAGGTAGTTCGGATAAGCGGTAGAAAATGGAATGGAATGGAATATATATATATACGTATTGTTTTTTATCTACAGTGTCTTGAGAGATTGACAGGCAATAAAGTTGCAGAGAATGGATGTTGTTTATATTTAGGAAGTTAAAATGTTCTCAATTAAGTTTCTGTTTGATACTCATTTCAAATGTTTTAAGACTTTTTTAAGACTCCTGTGTTCATGTCAGAGTAGTCCTAAACCTGAAGGCACTCTAGTTTTCCCTGTCCAACAGCGAATTGCATATCCAGCAGTAGTCTTTCCTGCCCTGGGCCGCTGCACCTGGAGACTGCGTGTGGCAAGCCTGAGGTTCTGTAAATGCTAAGGTGACACTTCTATACCTGAGATCTTATCATGAGCTGGTGTCTAATTTAAAGGCAAAGGTGTGCAATGTTTTGTCTTGTTTGGGGTCATTTTTGGGGTGAACTCTACTGAACCATGGTTTGTTTATACAATATGATATTTAAAACAAAAATAAATAAATCTCTCTCAGGATGACCTGAAAACAGTTTTTCCTCATTGTGTATTTGCATTTGTGTTGTTAGTACAAATACATTTTCTGGACAACATATTTATTGTTCCCTTAAAACAATGCATGATATTTTAAAGGAGTATGCTGATTTAAGTTCAAAATTTCCCCCAATTCACTTTCCACAGTAGGAATAAAAATTACTTTTGAAGTGAAGTAGTCGTTGAAAAACCCACCTTAATAACACAATCTAATTGATGACCTAAAAACACAGTTAACTCTTAAAATCATAACATTTTTACCACCATTGTGTTGTTACGATAAATTGGATAGGAAATAAATGGGATGAGCAAGTTTGCTTTACTAAAATATATTATGGTAACCATGGTATTTCTGCAAAAATACAAGGAGATTTCAGATGAAACAAGTTCCTATCAAGTCCACACAGGTGCGATGTCTCAGCATAAACACAGGTGTCCTCACAGGTGTAATTCTAGAGATGTTTCCTGTTTGACAGAAACAGAAATAGTTCAATTTTGGTTTAGTCTTGAGCATATAAATTGTTAAATTATTACTTAAACATGTTGTAAAGTTTATATGAAGAGTTTCTTTCCAATATGAGATACACTGTAAAAATCTAATCCAAAATTTTCTCCCCACAAAGAAAAATAAGCAATTTGATATTTATAGCATTTTTAGTTTAAAGGAGTCAAATGATTGTTTTGCATACTGAACAAAATTTACCTAAACATGTTTCTAACAAAGATTATGTTGATTATGTTGTCAAGCAATATTGCAAGACATTGAAAGTTCCCAAGATGCATTGCAGCATGTTCAATTCTGTGTTTCTTATTTGTTTTTCTTTTAAAGATTTTCTTGCTGGTTTAATTTATTCTTTAATATGGTTGTTATCTTTATTATTTTGATGAATGATGGTTTTTGATTGTTACCATGGTTGGGATTTGTGTGTTCAACGTTGAGGTGTAAGTTATTTGATCAAAGTTTGGGTCTGTTTGAGGCAGAATACATTTACAATTGTAGTAAAAAAACAAATACATTTGTTAATTTTTATATTTCACAGTACTTAAAGACCCCTTGGAATATTTCATTTTGCTAATTTAACATTTTTCATCCACACAACAGAAATATATTAATCTTCACGACTACAGTAATTGGTGTGACAAAAATATCTTTATTAGAAAAATAAGACAGCATTACATAAACAAACAAATTTTAGTTGGCTAAACAAAGTATCATTACTTCGAAGAATTAAATAATATATGTTGAGTCAGCACCAAAGTCTTACTGCATCAGGTTGCCAAATGTTTTTACGTTGGCACAATTTTTTAACACTGTAACTGCGTTTAAAAAAATAAAAACAGTTTTTTTACTGTGCATTTCAATTAATATATATCAAACTGTGGTTGGTTTGTTTTGATTAACGCCATTATACTTAAAAAAAGATACAGCTAAATTTGAATCTTATTTTGGAGCCAAACTCTACAAACAAGACCATCGATGTGGATCAAATTAAGAATTATTATTTCAGATGTCAATGTTTTATTGCAATTTAAAGGTTACATTTTTAACTACTAAAAATATCACACTGAATTAAACAAGAAATTAGAATTTTATCATTTCAAATATGGTTACATAAATAATGGTCAAAATGATTGAAAGCCTGTTGGATATGAAGGATATTTAACATTTTTGTCTTATTAGTGCAAAGGATAAAAACACATTTATCATTTTTTTGATAAATATTGTCCAGAATCCTTCGTGGCATACTTAAAAGTACAAATAATTTATAAGGTTAAAACTATTTTTATATTATCGTTAAATAATAATATTTATGCCTAATCAAATTAAGTTAAGTCTGTTTTCATCATTGATGTTTTGCCTCTTCAATAAACCTCTGTTTAACCTTCAACAACCTGCAACATCTGCGGTAGGCTTTCATTTCTATTCAGTAAATATTCCCATATGTCCCTTCATACATCTTCATATCGGCTTAATATCAATCTCACCAGATCGTAAGGGTTAGTTTACTCTTATCACAATATCCCAGTTAAGTGACTAAAGAGGTATTTTTCTTTGGCCTTCATTTAATCCTTTGTTTATTGCCAATTACTTTAAAGGGGTTTCCTACTGTCGCCCACTGTTTGTCATAATTTACATTTAATTTATATAACATCCCTCTTAATTCCTCTCTGAAGGAAGAGGTGATAAAATCAGTGTGATAAAAACGGTCAATTTGCTGCGATTCCCATTACAAGTGTATACAGAGCCTTTCTGCCAATTATATTATTTTTGAAAAATGATTTTATAGTGTGAAATTCCAGTCCATTTCAGCTTTCTGTTCACTTCATTTTTCTTAGAGTGTGTGATATGAACTTGAATAAGTTTGTTTGGGGTGACAGCTCTTGGCAGGAGAGTGATATGTTTTATTCAGCACGGTGAGGTGATAAGAGAGGAAGTGTGATTATGATAGCGATCGGTCACGCGTCGATACAGTCTCCCCCGCGCGCGCAACGCGATACTGCCGCACAGAGCGCGGGGCCATCGATCGCTCGCGCGCGCGGTAACTCGACACGCCGCAGTTTGTTTCCAAGCAGCATTACAGACGTGAGATCAGGTGCACACCGAAGAGCCAGAGGTGACAGGACACTTCACATTAACAAACTGCCCTTAAACTTAGTTGCTCTCTAAACCCTCTTCCCACACAACTGATCCTTGCGCAAAGCCTCTCGCCATGTTTGTGTAATAGGCAATTCAACAAATACAGTGCTGTTTTTCTTTCCATTTAAAAAGCGATTTTTTGTAATGCCATACCCCTTTCAGCCACTTAATTAAATATTGTGGACTGCTTTAGAGTAAGAAAAACAAGACCCTATCCCATGACATATTACACAATCAATTATACAGGACTATGCACAGTTTCCAATTCGTTTACAGCGTGTGTGATTTGTGTGACTTGATACTTACAGTAAAACGGTCAAAAACACATTCAAAATGTGGTTACTTTCCCACTAAAATGTATGTCACTTACTGGGAAATGTTGTCATAAAGGAACTAGATTTGATCAATATAAACAATTGCCCAAAATAGAACATTTCCTTTACATTTAGGCATTTAGACGCTGTTCTCCTAAGAAATACACAAGGAAATTATAACAATCAAAGCACAAAAATAAATCAACCTGAAATAATGATGAAGTCATTTGTAGAGATGAATGATCTAAGATCCACAGCATTTTGAAGGCTTCAAAAGGGTCCAAGAAGGATCTAAAAGTAACTTAATTCGATGTGTTAAATCGAAATATTGAATTATTACGATTTAGATCCAAACTAGCAACTAGTCTTTAAAGGAGCTGTTTGAAGCGATCAGACCTTTTTAATTAGATGAATTCTAAAAATTAGCAATTATGGCTACTTAAATTAACTGTAAATATATGGTTCGATAGATTTATACACGTATCATAATCCATCAATACTTTACTAAAATAAATGTAATATTAATAACTTTTTAAGTTTTTAAGAAATATACAGTGTTGAGAGTTGTATTCCATTAGGTATACATCCAACAACACTGCTTCCAAGACAGTGAATAGATATCGGACAGCTCCTGGGCACAAAACTGAATAAAATTAAGTATCAAACGTGTAAATGGCACTTACAGTGATCATTTTACTGTTGAGTTATTTTTACCCTATTTTTATATGATCTCACTAACGTCCAAATTACAGGTTGAAACTGATATTTTTGGTGCAAATGAATGTATCTTACTTACAGCCCCATCTGCTGGTAAGCAAGAACATTTCGTCACTAAAATTTCTGTCAAAGTATATCCAAAGACTGTCCACTAGGTGTCATATAATAACCACGCATGATGTGAATTCACCATTATTTGAAAATGAATTTGTAAAAATAACTTTTAAAGAGAAAAAGGGGTGTTTTTGTATGCACGTTTTGTGTCAACAGAGATAACGCACAGATGGATTAAACACAAAACTAAATATGTGCTTTTAGGCCCTATTCATGTTTATTTTCTATAAGCTGTCTGCCACTGACAAACATAAACATGGCTTTTTCGTTTAAAATGACACTTTATAATACATTGCTCTGTCTTCACTTTCAAGTCTTAAACTGTCACAACATTTTTCAAGATTGTAGAGGAATATTAAAGACCACAGCAGAGTCCGAGCTTCAGAATATCCTGTGTTTTCTGAACAAGGTCTAAGGAAACTGTGCCATGTGACAGAGCCTGAATGGGAGTATGTAAAAGTATCTCAGCGGAGGAGGGGTGAGCCTAAAATTACAACTCACTGGTTTCCTTTTGATTAACATTCTTACAAGGCAGTCAGATGCAAAACATACTATACACGCACAAACACACCACAGATGCTTTTGTTGTGATAGTTCATGCCCTCTTTTTCGGATGTTTTCGCATCTGAACTAATAAAAAAAAACTCCTTCACTGAGCAAAATCTGATTATATATTTATCAAAGGATTACATAATTAAATGTGTTTTTATGTCTGTAAGGCAAGTGTTTATTAGACACATTCGTTTATTATTTGGCATTTGACTTAGAAGATTTTATTTATTTAGGCTTCCAGAACATTAATTGAGACAAAATGTACCATACATTATGTGCCGGGGTAGGGGTGGATTTTGTAGGGTTTACATTTTTTAACAGGAATCTAAATATGTATAGGCTTATGATGAGGAAGAGGTGAGTTAACAATTTTTAACTTATACCACTTTAAGAGACATTGTCACTTTTGAATACTTTAAGTGGCGCGTAAAGATGATGCCTAACGCATAAATGTGTTTGTTATCGTATATTATTGTGATACTTATATAATGGTATTTGGATACATTATATGGATACAGACTGTGTAGTCTGCAGTCTGTGGTTCCTTTCTGACACTAAAAACACAGTAGCCTACTACATACATTTCACATTATAGCATAGAAATATTGTACAATGTGGTGTGGAAAGGACAGTGGGCTATAAATATTAAATTACAGTATTCTGTGAGGTAGGCTACATGGGCATACATAAATGATATTTAAAAATCTCCGTTTGGTATTATTATATTAATATCATGTTAATAATTGTAATATAATCATTAACATTTAGGCATTAAGTAGACCCTGGCTTTATCCAAAGAGATGATTCATCTAGGGGAGGCAATAAAATAAAAACTAGTATACAAAGTTTTATAAATTTTATCCACAATACTTTTTGAAGTTTAAATTGTGTGATTCCCTTAATTTATCAAGCTTGGCTGGAGTTTTGGATCTCGACCGCTAGGGAGTCGGAAGAGTTTATTTCTCTTCCCGTTTCTCCGCTCGGGAGGGGGAGACAGACGAGAATGAAAGATTTTCCTCATAGTTGAGGTACAGGTTGGGCTGCGGTCACGAATGAACGCTTACAGACCGGCGAATCACAGTGTGTAAAAACTGAGCTGCTTCGATACTTTACAAACAGTCGAGCGTATGGAGACGATGTCGACATGAAGCAGGATATGTGTGGACTTTACTGGGATTTTCAGAGAGACACGAGTCCTGCAGGATACTGATTAGAGTTGACACCAGCCCAGCTCCAGTAGCAACTCTCTCCACACTTCACCTCCAACCCCCTCCTTCACTCCTAAACCAGGAAATCAACGTGCTGTGGCGCTTATCCGTCTTCCCATAGATTAAACAAAAACACCACAGCCCGGAGTGGCTTTATCGATGAATATCTCTTCGATATCGTCGTTTTTCCTCCTGTCGTTGCCTTCGGAAGTTCGGCTTTACAACTGAAACGGATCCGCACTGTCTGCGAACAATGAGGTAAAGCGTGTCAAATCAGATTTGTAACCCGCGCTTTGTGTGCTGTTAGTTCTTAGCGCTACAGTGCAACACTATAAACATTGTATTTGCCGCCATAACTATTGAGCCATGTTTGAGTTTTCACGAGTTTATTCACATTCTGTGGCTACTTCTGTTTACTTACTCGCCTACAGTATGTATATAAGTATGTTACTCTTCATAGACTCATTCTGAAGGTTACAAACGGGAAAATAATATCGAGCCTTTGTTTTGACAGCCTGTCAGGTGTTTGTTTGTTGCTTTCTTCAAACCTCTTGTTGTTTTCGATGCTGTATGGGGTCAGTAAAACTGTATTTAAATAGTTGCGCTCGTTTTGCGTCACATTTGCTATCAGAAAATATAATTGGCCATTTATTTAAAAAAAAATAGTGTTATGTGACACTATTTATGAGAACGTTTTCATTTGAAAACCAGTTTTAATAATAGTTAAAAAAAAAATAAGGTGCACCTGCAGTAGGCTATACACTGTGTATCTTTCCCATAACAAAAACGTGTTTTGTACGTAAGAACAAGAATAAAATAAACTAGTGTAGATAACTGTGTCCTTAGGCGTTCGTTCTAAGTGTTTATTTTACATGTTGAAAATGATGATGTCAAACGGTTAATTGAATACCTGGTTCTTTGGAACACGTAGCCAGTCCTCTTATTTGAGCCCTCCCTTGTTTTATTTAAAATGTGCTCGAGTTTATGCGGCGCTGCGCAGACCGATCGGCCTGTGTAATCAAAGTACCGCGAGAGCGATTCGAGAGTTGTGCGTTGTGTGATGTTATACTAAGGTTTTCCTTCTGGGAGTTAGGACAGACGCGATGCCATAGTAGGATTGGCGGTCAGGGCTGTACCCGGAACTAACCCACATTTGTTCCATAATATAGTATGGAGCACTGGAGTCTGATAAATCCACTTTCTGCTCTGGCCTGTGTATTGCAGTTAGATAGGCTGAGTACTAAAACTGACAGAGTTGTATTTCTAGCCTAAAGAAGAAAACAATGCAAACAATAGCGCCACTAATAAATAACAAATTAATATTTTATATTTATGTTACTCCGCTACTCATAACCAGTGTGCTCAATTTATTTGTTTAATTTAAGCTTTTCACACAGTTAAAATAACTCAATAATTACTTCAATGAAAACACAATATATTATCTAAATTATTTATTATCATTTGGCATTTATGATTATTAATTGAGGCATTGTAAACAGTTTTATAAGACTACTGGTCGCAGCAATTATTTCATGTCATTATTTTCATACAGTTGTTTTCTTTTATGTCTTAAATGCTCTGCAATCACAGCTTGATAATTATTTGCTTACAAATGTTTTACAAACCTTTTAAAAAAGTATGTTACTTTTAAAGTCCCAGTGAAATAAAGAATAACAATGAAATATTTTTTCATAAAATATTGCAGCGTTTATTGTAAATAGTTTATCAATGTGCGTCTTTCTCTTTTTAAAATTCATAGACCCTCATAATCTTCAATTAAAATCTGAAAATGCACTTCCGCCCCTTTAAATCTGCTGCCAGTTTAATTTCAAAAGCAATACAAAAACTGTTTTTACACATCCATGGAATTTGCAATGAAAAACGCAAGTCGCGCCCACTAATTTCTTCCTTTTGAAATTCCTTTTAACTCGGAAATGTGTCAGAATACGGAAGTAAAAACGATTGCAACTTCTGGTTCACGGGGTTCTTTAAAATCCGTGTGCCCTCATAATCTCAAATTAAAATCTGAAAATGCACTTCCATCCTGTATTAAAAAAAAAAAAAAATGTTCCATTTCAAAATGCAACGACTGATTTTATACATCCAATCAAATCGCAGAGAAAGTCTAAAGCCACAGCTTCTCATTAGAAATTCCATTTAATTTGGAAATGCGTCAAAATACGGAAGTAAAAACGATCGTAACTTCCGGTTCAGGGGGACTTTAACAAACACTGCTGTAATGGAGTTTAGTGGTATTCTTCGGAAACCAAAATGTTTTATTTATGGCTTAACCTTTTAACCGATTAAGTGAGAAGATGTGAGGATGTTAGATATTGGACAAGTATAGGTCAAGCAGATTGTGAAACAGGAAAGTGTCTGTTCTATACAAGTATATAATATGCTTTGTAAAAGGGGAAATGGCTACACTAACATTTAAAATACTTTTGCGATGTCCACTCCACAACAACCTGTGTGACAAGTTTCTTTGTCGTTGCGTCACTGTCTCACACACTTAAAATGCGTTCAAATAAGCAGATGCTTTAAAATCTTTTACGTCCATTCAAATTACAATTTTGTAGAATTATAATGGCCTGGATGTCATGTTACCATGGTGTCACACAGGAAACTAGACTGGGGGAGGCTTCCTGGGTCCATGCAAGGGCAGCAGGGTCTGGGCTGATGTACAGTCGTCAGCATACTGTTTGAATCTGCTTGCATAATAGGTGAGGAATGTTGTTGTGTTTACAAGTTTATTGTCCTGTCATGTTGAGTGTTAACACCAGAACGCAGTGGAACGCAGTTTTAAATTTCGCTAGGCCTCCCAACACAACAATGGCTTTTCAAACTGACCTTGTCATTTGGGAGGTCCAGCATTGAATTCATGGGAACCCAGGCGGTGTCATTGACCTGCAGACATTGGGTTAAATTTACTAAATAATCATAGTTCCAATGTTATTTCAACACAGCATTCTTCTTTAAAAAATGGGAAGCGTGTAAATTCTGAACCACTGAAACAGCAGTAAATTCAATTTCCAGGATTTAAGGAAAAAAACATCTTGTTCAGCAGTTTTTTTCAGATTTGTGCATGTGCAACATTACCAACATTGCACTGGCCGTAAGAAAATGTGCAATGAATTTTTATATGTGCCAGGAAAAATGCATAAAATGTTAGGTTTGTTATGCATACCTCTATAAGAATAATAAATAAATAATTAGCAAAAATAGCAGGCACTAATTTTGTGATCACAGGAAAGTCACATCAATACTGCTGTACACAACACATGATGAAATACTCTACACAACATTAGGACTAACACAAGTAATTCTAAGGTATAAAGGCACATGTACATGATCACCGAATGTAAAATAGTAACAGCATATTTCTGGGAACTTTCTCACACAGGCCCAAGCTTTTTTCTGGAGACCTGAATGAAATTTAGTCGGGCATATCTACATCGGCTCCTGTGGCATGAGTTTGCAGCGGGTCTACATCTTTGCAGTTGTGACTGGGGAAATGTCTAAAAATTGCTTTATTTTTTAAATTCTCTTTTATGATGCTACTGGCTAAGACATTTCAAACATCACCTTTGAATTACAAGACCAGCACACAGGTGGTCCACACATGGCACTGACTGCTTCCTCACTCCTGTTAGTTCCTGTGTGAATTTTTGTCACTCAGACAACATGTCGCTCACAAAGTGCTTGTGTGATTAATAAAGAGCGCTGTGATTCACTGCTGTTATCGGTGACCGTGAGGGACTCGCCCAGCATGTCTTTATCTAAATGACTTCCACACTAGTGCTTCTCTTGGCCAAAGGGCTTTTGGGCCAGATGCTTCAACGCTGGCCTTCTGCTGCCAGTATTTAATTTATCATAATCCAGTGTGTTTACAGACCATTTTCAGATACAGAAATGTTACCGCAGATGTTTGTGGGTAGTATGGGTTTTTCAGTGATTAGTATTGATATATAGACAACAGGATATTATACAGAGTATAATAACAGAGTAATATTATCCACCTCCAATTTCTCTATGCAGGAAAAACCCTGTTACTTGAAATCAATGGCTCTTGGCAGGTTTCCTAATCACCATGTGACTTATAAGAAGCTGCATAGGTTTGTTATGATTCAAGCTAAGGGTACAATTCGATTAGGACTTCCCTTAATGCATATACAGAGACAAATTAAGATTAATCTGTTAGTAAACAGACATTAAGATTTATTTTTGAAACCAAAAGTGGACATGAAGTACGAGTGGCCAGTATCACTAAAATCTTAAATCACGGTCTGATGAACTTTACATGACACTATTGGGATGCATTACATCCCATCAAGTTGTTTTAGATAGAAATCGTTGATAAACAGTTTTATAAATGTTAACATTAGAAACAGTTTTAGGATAGGCTTTTTTCAACCCAATACTCGGGAAATTTAAGGTATTATGTTCAGGTGGTTATGTTATATTTTTGGAGCACAGACCATTTTACATCTATATTATGTGCCACAGAAACTAAAAGATAAAGTTAGGGCTGCAACTAACGATTATTTTGATAATCAATTAGTTGGACTATAATTTTTTCCATCAATCGGATACGATTTTTATTACATCTTTTGCTTATAATATGTAAATCAGATTTTGGAAAAGTATACACAACTGAACTCATTAGCCTTCTCCCAAAATGTTGTGAATGTCTTCATAATTAATACACCTGGTGAGTTGATTAAGGTGTGTCATATTCGTTTTTTCAGGCAATTGGATTTTGCACGGGGAAAAAAATATTAATCCTTAGGCGTGCTGTATCATCATCGCCTTTCGAACTTCGTCGCATTTTTGATCACGTCACATGTTTGAGTCGCTTTGCATGTGAGGCACCATCTGCACCACAGAGTAACAACACCTGACGTGAAGTTAGACATTGTTCGCTGGCTTGGAATGCCCACTTTCTCTCTGATGCACCGTCAACGAGGTAATGTGCAATGAATTTACACCACAATTGAAGTATCCCCAAGTACAAGGGAAGAAAGGTCTAATGATCAGGCACCGAAGAGAGCTGAAAGCCACCAACCACAATTACAGAGTTCAAGAGGTTAGGAATATAAAATTATAATGTAAAATTATATTTTTCTATGTTGCCTTGTTTTAATATACATTAAATGTATATTAATATATATTATATTAAATTATTTCTATTTGTTGTCACACTGTGAAAAAAAGAGGTGCCCCTGCTTCCCACCTCTGAACTAAATAACCACCAAATCAGGGTGTTTAGCCTATTAGGTACTTTGCAAAGTGCAAATGCCACAAATTGGGTTTTACTAATGTAATCTTTAATTTGGTCATTTAAAACACATAAACTTTAAAACGCAGCTTGCAGAGATGCATGCAAAACACGTCTGACTTTAAAACTGATCACCTCGTGCTGCATGGAGAGACGTTTGACTTTAAAACTGCACGAAGAGATGCATCCACGGAGAGACACGTTTGACTTTAAAACTGCAAAGCTCATGCTGCACGGAGAGACACATCTAAAACGGTAATTAACGATAATGATCAATAAAGTATTCATTTAATAAATAAATAAGTCTTACATCATTGCAAAAATAGCTTCAAAATATGTCACGCATTAGTTTAAACCAAATGCAAATGTGTGACACAGCTGTGAAGGTTTGGCACAAAAATACGACTGTAAATGAGACGTTGTAGGCAGTTTAGGAAATTGTGTTTTTGCTGGAGTTAAACTCCCTTTGGCGTGAACTTTGCAGATTGTTTACTTGCACAAACATTTACATTACACACAAAAGCACGAAACAAACAAAACCTTAATGTACTGTATGTATAATATATAAATACATAAAGACTTATTGTATGAATCATGATCTAAATAAGACTAGTAAAATACACTGGCACATTTAGCACTGTACGCATGGTATATACTGTAATATATAACCAATACATTTGCATCCTAGTGCTTAATGAAACGGATTCTCTACAGATTCTCTTGACAGTTTTGGTAAATAAAAACATACAACGTATGTGGATAAACAAGACACAGCTTGACTTTAACCATAGTACGGTTGTAGGGCCTTTGTAAAGTAGTAAAATTATGCAAATGCTAATGGAGGTGTCCAGTCCTTTTTACCAGAAGCGTTAAACCTTTTGGTTATTTGGCATAAATGTCAGTTTACTATTGTGTTCAAAATGATTGTATTTCTTTCAATATATCAAAGTAGTTCTCAACCGGTTCTACTTTAGGATCCAGATTTTACATTAGACACAACAGAAAATGTCTTATTGTTCAGAATCGAATGAAATTGTTGTGACCCTACCTGAAAAACCATGCTAATCTTATTATGAGACAAATTTTAAGTTTCACATCAATCATAAATTTATTTTAATATGATTTCTCTATATGGTCTTACTCAGTCAATATTAAAGATATCAATGTTATATTTTTATAGTATGAACTTTATATTCTGTAATAATGTAATAATTGTAGAAATGTAGAAAAAAACAAATCACAATATATTACTAGATGGGTCACAATTGTCTTTATATTCAGCACTGAAACATTATGAACTGCTTTGGCCCAAATAAATAGTCAGGCACAGTTTTATTTCACTATTTAAAAAATGTAAATTGTAGTATTCTGCTTCATCAGAGATACTTGCTTTCGGTTCTCTGTCAGAACACGGCTTCAGATGACGGTTTAAAAAAAAAAAGTTTCATAACTGTTAGATTAGACTGATTGAGGATCTTTGGAATGGGATATTTCTGATAAAATGTTTTAGTTATTTAAGATCATTATTTGTTTAGTATCTGTTATTTACTCATTTACTAGATCTATAGGCTTTGTCCACAGAGCTATAACATCGAATAATAATTTTCTCTTAAAATTAAGTATATAAAGCACTGTTTTTCTCTGTGACATATGCAACCTAGCGCACTAGTTGAGAACCACTTGAGTATCATATGCATCCTCTCTTCACAAAACTGGGACAGACTTGGGGCAACCACTAGAGCTCATTTCGTGTCCATCAACCCCAAGTGGAAATTACTGAATGTTAATCATCATTGCAGTATTTTTGCTGCCAAGAAAGACTAATAAAGGCACAAACCTCAGCACACAGTTCAAGCCTCAGTGACGCAGAGAAATTCCCATCATAACATCTGACGTTACGACCAAGACTCATGTCTGTTTTAAGTCCATTGAGTGTTGTAGCGGACTCGCTTGAGTAAATATAGCCTTTCTTGTCTTAGCTTGTTCTGATTCTCTGTGGTATTTTTTATGATGTTTTTTCGTCATAAATCCTGCAAAATACAGCCTAACTCTGAATCGCACTCAGGGATTGAAAGCTCTCAATGATATTGATCTGACTGAAGGGATAATTCAATCAAAAATCAAAAATGATAATAAAATTAACAGTTCACCAAAATAAACAGAAGAATATTAAAGCAAAGATTAAAAAGTTGAGAAATGTTGCTATGATCTTTGAAATGTGTCTTACATTTGAATCCTTATCACAAAGATATCTCACGGTTTTAAAAGTCTTTGAATATGACATACAAGTAATATTGGCCTTTTTTACTGTAATTGAATTGAAAGTAAGTAATATGAGGTCTCAGAGGTGCTTTGAAATCGATGTAATGTGTGGGTTGTCGTACACCCTGTGGCGGGTGTATGCTCACTGGTCTCCGTTCTGTTTGAAGCTGGGCATCGTGCCAGAGTCATACTGCTTAGTTTGGATTTACAAAGACTTGGTCACGCCCTTGCCATGTTCTGATTGGTTCATTATCCATCTTGATTGCTTTTAAATGGCTGGTGAAATGGTCCTTGTGTGGGATTAGCTGCACAAATTGCCACAGTTGCCTACAGAAGCCTTTAGCATTAAACGTTGGGAAAATCCATCGGTTTCAAGCTTATTGAATGTTGGTTGTATCGTACGTTGCCGTATTTTCGTGAGCTTTGAGTTTTCTGTAAACAAATTTGCGAGCAGTGCAATCATATGAACCCTCCCTCTCGTGAATCACCATCCTCCTTCAAAACACATGCGCACAGACCAGAAGTTGAATTAAAATGGACACATGACATTTCATTGCCCCTTGGACTGAGGGCAGTAAGTGGTCCAACATTTTTTGACCCTATGCCTTTCACAGAAGATTTATAATTATAAAAATACCAATGTTTCTTTTTAGTTATTGATTGCTATAAGGATGTACCAGTGTGACAAAAAAACTTTTCTGGACAGGATTGCCTATTCAGCGTTTAAAGTTTTAATTTCCCCCAAATAATATCAATGCAAAATGTTTACTTTTACTCTGTAATTTAGTTAACATTTCCTGTAGGATCAGTCAATGTGGAAACAGTAACACAAAGTTTGTATTGCAAAGTTCTGACGTACTTACAAACAATACATATGTATGTATATGTTACTTATCATAATCCTGACCTATGAACTTAATTTGCATGTAAATGATAAGGAACTGTTGGCAAATAAATAAGTAAAAAGGGTTGCTCAGAGAATAATAAAAAGTGTTAGAGCCTGAGCCACATTTACACACAGGCGTCCAGGAAACCGACTCCTGATCTATTGAACAGCTGAGTATGAAAGCTGATGCTTTAAAGTGCCAGCAGAGCTTGATTGAAACTGTAACACTGTGTATTCACTGCTGTCTGCTTTCTTAACAAGACATGGCTGTGAACAAATGGACTCCGAGAACAGAAAATCACTCTTTATTACATTTTTAGACACTGCATCAACTTTGTAGATGTATTTGTTTAAAAGATATCAGCAAAATGCTAAATGGAGATGCTGAGCCCCAGGTGCATTGATAATGGCAGCCGGTTCTGTATGTTCACAGATGATGGACTGTAATGGGGTTTAATGGACCAATGGTAGATTGTGGTTTATGTGATTAGTCTTTATTAAGATAGACCTTGTGTCTCTTGAGTGTGTCTGGACAGATGCTAAGAGATCCAGTAACACTGGAAAATAAAGCTTGTTGGTTTTGGGCATGTGCTGGTATCACATTTATATTATAACAGTCAGCAGGGATATAGGACAGGTCAAGTCACTTCAGAAGCGTTTCTCTTTCAGCTGTGTGAGTTTTGTTTGCAGTGTCGCTCTCACAGATTACACACAGAGGTACACAGATTTGTAATGCTATTTGTGCTATATCAGCACATAGGAAAAGATTGTCGGGGCCAAGTGTTTATGCTAGTTTTGGACTGACGCAGTTCTCATTTTCAGGTCCTGCACCAAGTTGTTTAAATAACAAATTCAACTCACCCTGGTCTAAAGTCCAAAGTCACGGCGCAATATGTTTTTGGTTATTTAAAGAGTGTGCTAGTAATATGCGCCTATAGGCGGGTGCATAGCGCTCATACATTCTGCTTATTACACACAGAGGGGACACGAAGCAGCACAGAAACATGCCAAATATTAAAAATAAATTGACTGAAATGTAAAAATTATTTTTGTGTGCGTAAAGAAAATAAATCTGGCTGGTCCTGTAGACTGTCTGCTCGTGGCCGTCGTTTCCTTTCTGGTGAAGCGTCTGGTCTTTGCTCTTGCGAATTCCGCTGTGTAAATAGCATTTCCACCATGGCGCGAATGCAACTGGCTCTTAAAGGGAATAGGAGATGAGACTCTGATTGGTTTACTGCACATTTTGCCCAAATTTCTGCATTTATTAAGAGAATCGGAATAACCCGTTTAGACCATGCGCTGACTGTTTTCCCATCGTTAAACTAGCAAAAGTGGATTCAGACATGCCCTGAGTGAACCTGCGCCGTGGCACAGGCGCCGTGGCGTAAAGTCATTAATCTTGACTTTTAGTTTTAGCTTTTGTATAACAAAAAACAAACCATGGAAGTGAAGACAAAATTACATTTACTTTATTTGTAATTGTAAAATTAATCATTTTAAATTAATTAAATAGAAACCTTCTTCAACAAATTGTATTCAATGATTATTATGTGAAATAATTGGCATAAACAACTGGAATGAGTCATGGAAACTTGTTGGTCAAACATGTCTGTAGTACTACTTAGAAATAAGTACTATCTATCATCTGAACAGGTCACACTCGGAGGAAAGTTTATTTTGGTCGCTGTTTATGTAAAGTGTTGATTGTTTGTATGAAAATAGAATAAGCTTCAATGTGCATAAATTAATTCTGGTTCTGATTCTGTTTCCATTTTATGATTCAATTTCTGACCAATCATATACTGTTATTTTGTATGTAAACTATAAGTCCAACTGTCCCAGGAGGCTGATTAGTTAGATTAGAAACATATTGTTGGACTTATATACAAAATAACAGTATATGATTGTACACAACAGAATTAATAACTTTTGCGGTTACGCAAGTAAATCTGGAAGCCCAGTGAGAGATTCAGTGAAAAAATGAGGCTTTAGACTCAGTTTATGCTAAAGATGCTTTGCAACAATGCAAAATTGTAAAAAAGTGCTATAGAAATACAATTTAGTACAATTAAATTGGTTAGTTTACGAATTTGACTAAGCTGGTCACTATATATTTTTGAAAATGGCAAGAATGAGGATATTCATTTTACTTTGTATTATTTCATAGCTTATCAGACTTTAACTTGTCAACAACAAGAATGGGACAACAGCTTGTCTCATAGTCAAATGAGAGTTGTTAGATCTATATTACAAATGTGTTTGTGAGGGTGCTGCTGTCATAGGACGTTCTGTATGTGTGGCAGTCAAATGCAGGGAAATGGACAGTGTTGTCATGAGATGTCTGGTCCTTGACTTTAGCTTTGGCTGTGGCTCTTTCTGTTTTGTTACAGATGTGTCCAGACCAGACAGTTCATCCCCTATAGATCTCCAGTAATGAGTTTGCATTTGCTGGATTATTGTCTCAAGGAATTTCATATTAGATATCTGTTCCAGTTGCTTAAGTTGGTCCCATTTGTTTAAAGTAAAAGAGCTCCTAAAGAATTGCAGATGAACATGTTTGGACAGAAGAGACCTGAGCGATTTGCTGCCTCATCTCGACTCCACCTCTTTGATGAAAGGGGGGCTCTCCTAGGAATAATATGTGTCGGGGGGGATGTGTACCAACCTGTAAAAGGAATTAAGAGCAAAAGCATACTGTCATGTTTCATCAGCCAAATATGGCTATGTGGAGTGTCAGGCAGGGACGTAGAGGAGGAGGAATGTGTTTGTTTCAACACAGCCTCCAAATGTTCAGGAAGCGATTTCTTAAAGAAATAGTTCAGCATTTTTTTAAATCACTATGCTGGCATCCGGGTTTGACGTCAGTGACATTTGGATTTGCTTGAACATCAAAAATGTTTAAGGTTGAATCACTGTTAACCAAACCTGATGCACACATCTAATAACACTAACAGTGTATAGTAAGCAGTTCTGGTCAATACCCGAGATGACTACAATTATTTTGAGGATACTGTTTTTGTATTTTTTTATTTTAGAGTTTGACAACCCAAGTTACTATTATAAACTATGAAAATGTCTTCCATTGAAGAAAGTAATTTAAATTGGTCAGAAAAAACGGGTGAGTTAAACAATTAAAGTGTTAGGATTCTTTAGGAAATATAGCTTACCTGCCTGATACAGAACATATGACAGACTCTGAAAGCTGTAGCCTACACCACTTCTCTCACAAGTTTTGACTTGTTGACACAAAAATCTCCAGAAAGAAGAAAGTTACTTTAACTTCTAAGCTAAGCTGTTATAGCTCTACACTATATATCTCCCTCTCACAAAAAATAACCAGAAGGTTTGATTTTTGCAGTGAAAAACCTTTTTATACAGTAACAAATGATAAAATATAGCTAATTGCAAAACATTGGAATATTAGTATTTTTCACAAGGGTGAGCCTGAAGCACAAATTAGCCAAAATGTTAAGTTATCAAACAGTTAAATGGCAGTGGATTTTTGTGGTTTGATTCTGTGGATACTATGTGAATATGTGTGCCTGCTTGCCGATGACCCTTATGTTTGCCATCTCAAACCCTTCACCATTGAGCCACCTCAACAGGCAAGTTATTATGTAAGGGATAAAAATGCTGTTCTGTGTCTCATTGATATGAAAATATGGATAATGATAAACAGAGTGGTTGTCGTGTTGCATTGTAAATGTTGTACGCAGAAACATTCAAATGACACAGATCTGTGTGCTGTTGCAGACGGGTGTTTTTCTTCAAGATTAATCTGAAGTAGCTTCTTTTTAAATAGCTTTTAACACCACTAGACAGGGAAAAAAAGTTTTTGTTTGTAAAAGGGGAATTTAAGGGCTTCTATTTAAGCTAGGCCATGTGGTATGTAAACTGCCCGCTGTATTTATGAGTTATGTCATTTCCTCTACACCCCTGTCCGGTCGATGTAATAGATTCCAAGACACACTTGCATACTTTCAAAGAACTTGCATAAGTGTTAACGCAGATTTAGAAATTCTGCTAACGGAAATAAAACTGGCACTTCTGTTGCATGATGCACTTATGTTTATTGTTATTACACTGCATGTAAATTAAAGGTATTCAATATTTTATGAAAAATGCCTTGATTGGTTTAAACTAGATTTTTGTTGTATTTTAATTACTGTATTAAATACTTTGTACTTACTACAATGAAATAATAGTTTTCTATGACATATTTACAGTGTATGTGTGTATCTACACTACCGGTCAGAAGTTAAGGATCACTTGAAAAAAGTATTTCTCATTAATCTGAAGGTGCGTGCTTCAACGTTTGGAATCACTTTTCTAGACAGAAATATGATTGTGCCAACATATTAACTTATTTTATTAGAAAGTTTAATTAAAATATATATATATTTGAAATGGATTACTCAGACTAAATAATAAATAAAAAGCCTAGATGGAAATTCCTTCAGTACTGTATAAAAAGCTTCCTAGGTTGAGACCTCAAAGCGTTTGATTCTAGTCAAAGGGTGGCTACTTTAAAGATGATAAAATATAACAGATTTAATTGACTTTGGATGCTTTCAGTAACAGCATAATTGCCACAGCTACATTTGTGTTATTTCATGGTTTTGATGGGTTTATATTATTCTAAACTGTGGAAAAACTTTTGATATAGCTATATCAGTAGGCAATGTAGGTAGCTTCATGCCAGTAGGCCAGTGCTCTCTATATCGTGAAAAGACTTGAGGAATTTATCTGACTGATCATCCAGCTCTGATTCTAATTTTACGTTCTGTAATTTCCTGTAAACCCTGAAACTAGGGATGGGCGATCTAGGGAAAAAAAATCAAATCACGATTTTTTCTAGATATATCACGATTCACGATTTTTCCCCGTTTTTTTTCCATGTTGGTTTTAAGACTATTTTGCAAATGACAGGGCTAAAATACAGCCAAACTAAGGTCCCCATATAAAAACATACTCTTTACCATTTATATTTTCAAGAATATTTATATCAAGTTAATATTTAATGCAAGTGCAAGGCCATAACACAGATGTTGTAGCAAAAAACTTTACATTTTGAATTTTGTTTTGCATCTTGTTGCGGCACTCGGAGTAAAGCTGTGGAATGGCCGTGGAGGAAAAATATTTGCGGCTGGGTATTTCGTAAACGTGGATCTACGACTTTGAGCAGTCTTTTAAAGCCCGCATTTTCCACAGTCTTTACGGGAATCATGTCTTTGGCCAGGTAAAATGTCACTGCATGAGTTATATCTTTCCAGCGCTTGCTCGTTCTGTCATTAAAGTCCTTTGTTTAAGCCTTGTAGTTCCCTTTCTGTCGGTCTCTCGACGTTGTGTCGAGAACGACAGATGGGGTTTGCCCTTGAGAACCAATCAACTCTGACTACTATAGAAAAGGCCAATGAAATTTGGCGAATGAAATTTGCATGCCGGTCTCCGCCCCCGGATGTCCGGTATAAAACGAAGCCGGCTGACTGAGCATTCTCCAGCGCGGCATGTCCCGCTGTTCTCTTGGGTGCGGCACCCTCATCGAGGAGGGGGATGGACACGATCGCTGCATTAGGTCTCTGGGCGTCCCGCACTGCGGGCAAATTGTCATTCAGAAGTTGCGGTCACGGGTGGCTGTCTTCCTACGGGAACCAGCCACCATTTTGTCTGCTACCTGGGCTGTGACATCTGTGGCTACGGCCCCGATGACCACCCACGTTGGCGGCGTTAGTGATATGGGGAACTCTGCGAACGTAAATCCGCCAGCCAAGTGCTCACGGGCCGATTGCACCCCGATTCGCTCTTCTAAACGTTCCCCAACCGGCAGTGGCATACCGTCCGGATCCTCACGCACACACTCGGAAACGATATGTGACGTAGATGAGATGTCGCTCGGAGCATCGGAGGGAGATTGACATCCGACTCTGATGAATCCGAGCTCCACCCCCAGCGGTCGAGTTCAGGAGGAAGCAGAAGTGATGTCCCCGTGCTTACCCGGGGATACGTGGTTCCTGAGGTCGGAGCGTGGTGCAAACCGCGCCCACCCTGGGTGCCATGTTTTTCCCGGAGGTGCATGAGGAGCTGTGAAAAACTTGGAACGCTCCACTCACGGATCGTTCAAGTGAAACCAGCTCCGGCTCCCTTACTTCCCTCGATGGTGGGGCAGCCAAGGACTATGTCAAGATCCCCCGGGTGGAACGTCCGCCCGCGGTGCACCTGTGCCGCAGACGGCTACCACCTGGGGGGAATCGGCCACGCCTACCGCCCAAAGCGCGTAGGACTTCGGCATCGCTGGTGTCGAAAGCTTTGCGATGCTGCGGGCCAGGCTGCCTCCTCTCTCTATGCCTTGGCCATCCTGCAGGTCCGCCAGGCCAAGGCGTTGAGAGAGCTCCACGTGGGTAAGGCCGACCCAAGTATAATGCAGGATCTCCGTGCCGCCGCTGACAGTGCTCTACGGGCGACCAAGGCGGCGGCACGGGTCCTGTGTCGGACGATGTCCACGGTAGTGGTCCAGGAGAGAGACCCCCGGCTAAACCTTGTGCAGAATAGTGACACCAAGGAAGTCCGCTTTCTTGATGCACCCATCTCGCAGGTTGGGTTGTTGGTAACACCGTCGAGGACTGCGCTCAGCAGTTTTTGACGGTGAAGCAGACAGTGGCACTTAGCCACATTTTTTTCATGCCGCGACTCGGCCGCCTAGAGGCCTCCAAGATCCCACGTGACGTCTGCTTCCCTGCAACCCAGGACCCCTTCGACATCGGCTCCGGTTCCTGTGCCCCCACAGGTGGCACCCCGGTAGCAGAGGTCGAGGGGGAAACCTCCACCCTGTCAGCAACCTTCTCTTGAGAAGGGACACTGACGGGAAGACCCCAGGCAGAACAACATCGGGCCCGAACCTTCACAGCCACGGCTCTGATCGGTCGGTACGGGACGGCTCCTGCCTCATCACCAAAGCCGGACCCTTTTCAGGGCCTGGCGCCCACTTACTCAGAGAGTTTTTCGGTTCTCCCCGGGTGTACTAGCAGCCGATCACACACTCCACTGGACTGTGCCCGGCAAACCCGACCTCACGCCCTGGCGAGGCGTAGGGTCGTACACACAAGACAGCTGCTACCACTCTCAAACCGACAGTGCGTGCAGCTGTCCCGCCAGGCAGGTAAGTAGGCGGAGCCAACCTTCCCTCCTGGGACCCCCGCAACATGGTTAGCTCCGCCAGCCGACGAACCACCCCCAGTGGGAATGATGAAGCAGACCGTCCCCTTGGTCACCCTGTCACAGTCCCTGGGAGCTCGAGAGCTGTCCACACTGTCTCGCTGGCCAATGCAGGCTTTCCGTCTTGGGTACTCAATCCAGTTCGCCAGAGACTCTCCCAAGTTTCAGGGCATCATCTCACCCTCTGTCAGAGGTAGGGACGCCTCCATACTTCGGGTAGAGGTCACCACCCTTCTGGCAAAACAGGCATCGAGTTCGTCCCTCAAAACCAAGATGTTCTGTGGGTCGTGACCAGCACTTCATCGTTCCCAAGAAAGACATTGGGTTGCGCCCCATAGGTCTGCATACCCTGAACTAAGCTGAGAAGGCTCCGGCCTCTAGTGAAGGGCCAGCACGTGTTGGTCCTCCGGGATAGCACGACAGCCGTAGCGTACATCGCCAGGGTGGCGTACGCTCACGGCAGCTAACTCAACATGCCCGACGCCTCCTGAACTGAACCAGACAGCCGACGCGCTCTCTCATCAGTATACGCCTTGATGAGAGTGGCGACTCCACCCCCGGTCCAGCTCATTTGGGTTCTGTTCGGACAGGCAGAGATAGACCTCTTTGCCTCCCGCGACACCACCCATTGTCTGCTTTTGTACACCTTGACCGAGACCCTCCTCGGCACGGATGCCCTGGCGCTCAGCTGACAGGAGGAAGCACACCTTTCCCCCCAGTAGCCTCCTTGCACAGACACTGTGCAAGGTCAGGGAAGAGGAACACAAAGTGTTGTCGGTTACACCGCACTGGTTTAAACACACTTGGCTTCAGAGTTGATGCTCTGGACAGCGACTCCCCCTGAACCATTCCTCTGACAGAGGACCTGCTCTCTCAGGGGAAGGACACGTTCTGGCATCCCAGATCAGACCTCTGGAACACCCATGTCTGGTCTCTAGACGGGATGAAAAGATCCTGACATGGCTACTCCCCCTGTACGGCAGAGACCATCACCCAGGCTAGGGCCCCATCTACTAGGTGGTTACACACCTCTAGACGGTGCCTCTTCTCGTCCTGGTGTCTCTCTCAGTGAGAAAGACCCACTGAGGTGCTCGATCAGGATTGTGTTGTCCTTCTTACGAGACTGGAGACTAACATCTCCCCTCCAAACTTAAAGTGTATATAGTCGCTTTCACCACTCAAAGTTTCTAGGGCAACACGACCTGGTCACCAGGTTCCTAAGGAGCGCAAGAGGGCGGAATCCGCCTCATCTTCGCTCCATACCCTCTTGGACCCTAACGTGGGTCCAAGAGCCCTTCGGAGGTTCCGATCTTCCTCACCTGAGTAAGACGGCCCCCCTGTTGGCACTTAAGAGGGTTGGGGACCTCCGGGCATTCTGTGTCCCCGGATTGCCTTAAATTCGGCCCTGGTAACTATCACGTTATCCTGAGACCCAGGCCCCGATACGTGCCCAAAGTTCCCACTACTCCCTTTCGGGACCAAGTGGTGAACTTGCAGGCACTCTCCATCGGGGAGGAAGACCCAACCCCATCCGTGTTTTGTCCTGGACCGCACGCAGAGCTTCAGTAGCTCTGACCAGCTCCTTGTTTGTATTGGAGGACAGCAGAAGGGAAGGCTGTCTCCAAGCAGAGGCCTGGCGCACTGGCTTGTGGATGCCGTTACGACGGCATTCCGATCTCAGAATCTCCCATGCCCACTGAAGGCTCACTCCACACGAGGTATAGCCTACTGGGCACTGGCCAGAAGCGCCTCTCTAGCAGACATCTGAAGAGCTGCGGGTTGGGCTACGCCCAAACACCTTCGCAAGGGTTAACAACCTTCGCGTAAACCCGGTGTCAGCCCACGTCCTGCGTGGCGACATGTAGGACTGGCATCCGGGGGGGTATATGCCTACGAAAGCACCTTCCCACCCTCCAAGAGGTTGGGTCAGTGTGCTATCTCCCTTTCTTCTTACCCAAACACATGGTTAAAAAACTGGTACCTCACCAACCTTCCTTCTTACCCAGACGCTGGTTAAGAACAGGCATTCCATCCGTCACTAAGCAAGCACCCCCCGGACGGCCTCTCGCCAGTAGAGAGCTAAGGCCCCGTCCGTGAAAGGTTACCGGTCAGGGCTGTACCCATCTTTCTCCAAGAAAGCTCTGGGACCCCCCGACCACCACACTGGAAGGTTACAGTTTCACAAAAGCTTCGAGCTGACACGCCCCGGCTTGTTACCATCGCTTCGCTGAGATTGTGATGCGAAACAGCGTTGTGGCGTTTTCCATAGGCAACCCCATTTGCCATTCTCGACACAACGTCGAGAGACCGACAGAAAGGGAACGTCTTGGTTACGTATGTAACCTCAGTTCCCTGATGGAGGGAACGAGACGTTGTGTCCCTTATGCCACAAACACGTATCGTATGCTGCTGCAGTCGTGAGAGGCTCTCAGGCTCTTCAGAACAAGAGGTAAATAAATGCTGCATCCGAGGGCGGAGACCGGCATGCAAATTTCATTCGCCAAATTTCATTGGCCTTTTCTATAGTAGTCAGAGTTGATTGGTTCTCAAGGGCGAACCCCATCTGTCGTTCTCGACACAACGTCTCGTTCCCTCCATCAGGGAACTGAGGTTACATACAAGACGTTTCTGAATTCTTTGTTGTACCTGATTTACTTGCGTGGGGTGCCTTTATAATTTGACTGTTGGCATACTCTTTCAGGTGCTTTCTTTAGAGGTGGCTTAAAAGGTTCGTTGTGTTGCCATCCGACGTGCGAATTTTATCATTGCAACATTTGCAAATAACTGTTGTTTGGGCCGTGTCAGTTGGGGAAAACCCAAACCATTTCCATATTACTGGTGTGTATTTTTTTTTTTAGGGACCGACTCCTCCATGTTTCCTTCCATCGTCAATGACCGCGTCGCTTATTCACACTGAATTCACAAGCAACGTATACGAGCTTGTTAACATGGCGCCCTCTATCGCAAGGATGTTGACGAATTCAATAGAACAGCAACGGATATAACATGTCTTGCACTATATAGGACGATGTAACGATTATTCAGAAAAAGTGGATAGTGCAGTCATTTTAATCGTTCGCGATCAAATATCGTCATATCGCACACCCCTACTTGAAACGTCCTGTTGAGTGTGAAGATTGAAGTTTTTTTAAAACCTGTAGTGAGTAAAGCAAGATCTGACAGCTTGTGTACACATCTATAAAACATGACACATTCTGCTAGGGAAAGACCCTTAAAGTCCCAAGAGTCCCCTGAGGTCACATTCTTATTCTTCTTTGTCCAAACACTCATCTGCCAGTCTGCTTGTGCTGTATTCAGAGTGACTCACTTGTATTTACACCATGACTCTTCAACATTCCAATTGTGTCGTCAGTGAGATTGTAAACCAGGTGAAGAGAGAGGAACAGAGCACACCTGTGCCAATAAACTGGTGAGGAAGGAGGAAGAAAGGCTTTGAGACAGATAAGTGGGCTTGATTCTGCATGTTAGTGTTCAAGGGAAGTTGCTTTATACAGACATTTCTCCAGACGTTCATCCAGGCCCGCTCTACATATTTTACTACTCCTTTATTGTTAGAAAGCTGTGGCACCATTTGGTGTTAAGATGAAGTTTCATGTGCTTTGAATTAGTGGTTGACTCATCTGGGTTTCAATTCACTTATGATGTGGGTTTCGATTAGTATATTTTTGTTGTTGTTTAAAAGCATTTAACAAATGCTGAAATTAAGGAACAGTTATTATACACAATCATTTACAAACTCATTTTTCCCACTGGTCGCGCTGGTGCGACCCACTTTCTCAGTTGGAAACCAACTTACAATTTTGCCGCACCCTTTATTATAGTAATCATAATAGGGCTGCAACTAACGATAAATTTGATAATCGATTAATTTGACGGTTATTTTTTTTCAGATGAATCGATTAATTGGATAAGATGTAATTACATCTTTTGCTTATAATAAGTTAATCAGATATGGGAAAAGTAACATAGCTGAACTCATTAGCTTTCTCCCAAAATTATTTTAAAGGGGTCATTTCATGAAAAACAGACTTTTTCCATGTTTAAATGCTAAAATCGGGTCTCTAGTGCACCTGCCAACTCAGAAAACGTGAAAATGACAAATCATTAACTTTTTTAAGTGAGCCTATCTCTGCAAGCCTTTGAGAAAACGAGCGCTTCAGAATTTGTGCTCTTACTGACGCAAGTAGTCGTTCTTATTATAATATTTCCGCCCCTTGTTCTGAATGTGTCCACACTTTGCGCCGACGCCATTGTTGTTTTCACATGTGTGAAGTTCCAACACCATGGCAAAAGTAGCAAAGTTTACGAACTGTTGTGTTGTTGGCTGCACAGAACAATGTTCCCAGCCTTATGGGAGAAAAGAGAGAATGGATTAATTTAGTTTTCAATGGAAATCATCCACACGGAACGAGGCAAAGCTGCAAATAAAGACATTGTAAGTACCGGTATTTTTTAAGTAAAACCCCAGGGACCTGCGTAACTTAAAAGTAGATCAAATGTCACTGTGACACGTTTGTCCGTTCACTATTAGAAAGCAATGTTTGTGGCTTGTAAACATGCGACGGGATTGTTCTGTGTAACGTTTATTTGATTTGGAGACATAGCGATGCGTTTGTCTTGAGTATCTTTACTTCAGAAAACTGTGTGATTGGTTTGTAAACACGTGACGCGGTACTCTCTCCAAACAGGGACCGGAGGGGCTTCGCGAATGGCCCCGGGGTTAACAGGTGTGCTTATCGAAAACAATGTGTTTGGTGTTCAAAGACGAGAACTTGTTTCTCGATCGCTTTATGTGACCATACTTTATTGTTTTGTCGCTAGAAGCACAGGCTCACACAGCACGTTTTCTGCTCAAAAGGGGCGGAGACTAGCAGCTCTCTTGCATTTAAAGAGACACAAACCAAAACAGAGTGTTTCTCCTCACATGCAGAAGTGGGCATGTAGCGCATGGTATATTAAGAGATCTGTGGTGTTTTTTAAGCTTAAACTTCACAAACACACTCTGGGGACCCAAGAGACTTATTTAACATCTAGTGAAACCATTCGAACAACCTCTCCTTTAAGCTTGATGTTCAGATTTGCATAAATTAATTTAGCAACATTTATGTATAAATTGCTCGCAAATAGGAGAAAAACCAGGATAATGTTATTATCAATAATAATGTAATAGATGAAAAAAACAAATCACTCTATTGAGAATTTTTTATCTGCATTTATGTGTCTACCAAATTCTAAATGTTTTAACTGATATAGATATTATTATTTATTTATATTTAAAAATTGTTATGTCTAAAATCCTTATAATCATTGACCCATATAACAATATTTGCAGTGCTGCTAGGAGTCTGACGAGACACTTATCCCTGAGACTTGGTTCACGAGAACGAAACGAGACTAGAACTTTTTTAATTAAAAAAAAAAAATCCTCAATGATGAAATATATAGGGAAAAAAATAATTTATTCACCTTAAAACACAAAATGCAAAAATGTAGGCATTATAAAATGACCTTGTGCATTATGAAACAAATTAAACTTCGCTTTTAATGAATTATATTATGCAATAATAGACAATATGTAAATAAATACTGCAAATTGTTGTAAAAAACTCAACTGACAGGGAGTAATTGCACAAAAAATTTGCTTAGTTTTCTTAACAGTCGTAGCTTTAATGCTTTTGTATAGTGCTCAACAGCATGTGTTAGCAGATATGGCGATTATATCACACTGTCAATCCTCCTTCCTCCACTGACTTAAGTGTAATAGCCTTTAGAGAAACAGTTAAAACTACATATAAACATCATGATGTATGCTTGCATTGAACATAAGTAAGAGACAGATGATATATTTTTGAAGAGGTTTGCCTTTGAATGTATTTAAAATAACGAAATGTGAACTTGCAATTGCTGTACTGTACTTGTGGTGCTCGTCCGAAAGCACTGCTGACTGCGGGAACCACCATAAACACTCTTGCTTCATATGCACGGGAATGTTGAAACCGTCTTTTTCAAATGTATGTTGTAAATAGGGCTGCAACAACGAATCGATTTAATCGATAAAAATCGATTACTAAAAGAGTTGGCAACGAATTTCATTATCGATTCGTTGTGTCGCGCGACACGGAGACGTTTGATTATAAAAAAAAACTTTATTTCAGCGCGGAGCGGAGTGAACACACTCTGTCTCTCTCGCGCACTGATGCTAGCAGAGTTCGGCGCCTCATACACAGGGCGGAGCAAAAATAAAATAAACGAGCGGAGGAAAGATACTTGACTGAGGCAGAGAAATCCGCGCGACCAAAGTCATCCAATGTGCGGGAGCATTTCACACTAAATAAACAGAAAAAGTGTGTTAACTGCTAAGTGTGCAAAAGCGACATGGCGGGAGCAACACGGCAATGATCCAGCACCTGAAACGCAAACATGTGGTAGTCTTTGATGAGGAGGAAGGGAGTTCAGCAGCAGGTTATGTCACTACAGAATCCTAGTTTTGTTCCGTTTTGAAGTGAGGAACGTAATGTCTCTGGTGCGGATGTTTACTCGTTACCTAGCTTGACTAGCATGACAAGTTAGCGTTAGCTCGTTAATAACAGAATAAAGCAGGGGGGGTATAGTGCACAATGCACTTTGCATTGCAAGAATAAAGACACGTTTTTATTCACTAGCCTTTTTTGAACCATTCATTTATCAATCTGTTGTCATGTATAGCTACACTGCAAAAACAGCTTTTCTTACTTAGTAATTTATTTCTCGTTTCCAGTCCAAGTATCTAAAAAAAAATCAAGATTACTAGACAAGAAAAATGGCATGAGAAAATTAATTGATGCTTAAAACTTCTGTTTGAAATTAATCTCATTAAGATTATTTTTCGTACCCCATTGGCAGATACTATTGCTTGTTTTAAGAAAACAATCACTTTATTTTGAGGTGTTTTTTCAGAAAACAAGACATCATTTCTTATGCTATTTCATGTGTCTAGTAAATGAATCTTGATTTAAGATTTTTTTTTATATTTGGACTGACAACAGGACAAAACTACTAAGTTAGAAAAGCAATTTTTGCAGTGTATATTCTGTGCTTTGTCCCATATAGGTTATTATTGACAAACATATTTGTGTGTGTTGTACTTTTTAATTTAATTTTAAAGTTCTTTTATAGCACTCGGTCATCTTAAGCTGTGTTTAAATGTGGTGTATAAATTAACCTTGCACTTACAACAATGATGGTAATAATTTAATGAATAAGCTTCAAGTGAACTTGAGAGAGAGTGTGTGTGTGTGTCAGTGTGAGAGTTTGTGAGTGTGTGTGTCTGCGTGTGTGTGCTTCTGCAGTGTAGTGTAGAGAACAAGTTCTGACATTCAATCAAATCCTGTCAAATTTTCTGATTTGTATTGTTCTTTATTTTTTATAAATTATTTATTGTTCTGGCAGCTCAGGTGGCACTTTATTTAAAAAAAGTCTATATATTTGGCAGATGTAAAGCATACATGTGTATGTTTTTTGTATTAGTCCATTTTTATTTTATTATTATTATAACAGCTCAGGATAGTTCAAGGAGCAACATGTTTGTGCAGTTTCTAAAGATTTTAGTTCTGATTTTGAATAAAGGGTTGGAAATGAATGCTTTTCTTGGTTTATGTTTTTATCCGATTCATCGATTAATCGAAAAAATTATTTATAGATTAATCGATTATTAAAATAATCGTTAGTTGCAGCCCTAGTTGTAAATGACAAAATTTCGTAGTGGTTTTAGATCAACAAGTACCTCCTACTGATCAAAGAGCCGTAGTTCACGGAAGAGCTGTGCAAATATATCGAATTGATATCAGAATCGATTTAGGCATGTGTTATTAGCGTGAACCGCAATATATATCGCCCAGCCCTACTCCCAAATATATTTTGACGTCACACAGTTTAAATTTAGGGAACATATGCGATTAAAATGCTTTGAAAATTCGAGTTTGACACCCCATCATGCCGATTGCGTGAGGATATTGGGTCTCATTCGCTGATAATTGCGTAGATTTTTCGTATTCATACGCACATCTGGAACTCCCACAAAAACTTTCTGCCTAATTTACAACATGTGCATACGCAGATGAATTTGTTCTCAACCTTGTCCTAATGTTAGTGAATTTGGAGAATTCTAAATGAGCGGCTGCGTGCACGAGTTTAATCATTTGCATAAAACACACCCAGGCCATCTCCATATTAGGGCTTTCCGCCTAACCTTTCCTTTACCACCTGTTGTCACTTAAGTCAAAGTTACTCCGGGCAACCCCATGTGACAATGTCTACTGACGCGCTCTCGCAAGTAATTCCAAGTGCACAGTCCTCAAAGTCAGTTCATGCGCAATAAGACACCTTTTATACAGACACGCAACGCAATTTAAGGAGTTTTTGAAGGCTGGTTAACCTGGTTAGCAGGTTTCATGCACAAATTTGTGCGTACGCCTGCTTAGTGAATGAAACCCATTGAGATCTCGCGAGACCAGTCGGATCTCGTCACACCCCTAAGTGCTGCAATACAAAATGAGTAATAATAGTAAAGCAGGATAGAGCTCCACATTTGTTGTCGTCTTTGTATCAGTGTGAGAGAGACATGTCATTTCATTAATAATTCACAACACATTCAGTATGGTCCCTATTTCTAGCGATTACCATGTATAAAAAATGCATTATATCCCATAACAGAATGGCTGTCTGTCCTGTCTAATCCTTGTGTTTTTTTCTCTTGCATACTTTTTTATCTCTCTGTGTTTTCTTTCATCAATTCTTTCACCCCATATGATTATCCTAAGCCCATCCAATAGTAAGCATCATTTGGACTGTGTGTGTGTGTGTGCGTGTTTGTGTAAGCATGTGCTCAGAAGTACATAGTCTAAGTCCTTATTCAGCCTTTCTGGGAGCAGGAAGTGGGTTGTGGCCTAAGCATGATGTCACAGGAAAGAGATTGTATCACAGTTCGGAGACTGAAATTAGGGAGAATGTATGAATAATGAAATGTCAGAAAGAAACTGTTGAGTGTCCTTTGTGGTTTAATAAGGATAACAGCTATTATATGAGTTTGTTCAACTTGAAAAGCACTTTTAGTTTTTTTATATATAAAGGTTTAAGAAAACATTTTATTTTGCTCTATGCTACATCACAAAAAAACATTAATGGATATATTTTTTATTTAGTCAAATACCTGTTAAAATGCCAGGAACAGACAATTTGGTTCAAAGCGATGATTTAATGTTTCATGCACTTCTTTACAATTTTAATGGTGCTGGCTTCTCATGCTTAACATGGTCAACTTGTCCCAAAGTGAGTTGGACGTATTACGTAGCATTTCTGTGCTCCATACACTCTTACAGCTGTATCTATCTTTTATAAATGTGATCAAACTACATACTCTTCGAAGATACAAAGTATGCAATTCTACTCTATAGGTACTCAGGATTAATATGAGATTGGCAGAAACTATGCGTTCAAGTGGACCTATAGTCATATTGTAAATATTATGTCATATACTGTATTATATTAAAAGACATACTTGTATTTAATGTTTGTGTAATATTAAGATGTCAGTGTCAAAATGGTTTGCAGCATTTGATTTACCATGTGTTATTATTTTGACTGATAATTATCTGGGAATATCATACCTTGGAATGCAGCGATTGGCCAATCAGAATCAAGTATTTCAGAGTGCCGACTAATAGAGATGCGCGGATGAGCTAAAATGTCACCCGCAACTGCTGTTTCAAATAAATTATCCACCCACCACCCGCCCGCACGTATAATTTTCTCTGATATAGATATCCGCACCCGATCGTCACTTTCATTACTCTAATTCTTTGTTTTGAGCATGATGTTATCAGATTCAGTGACGTTAGAACTAATCTGCCAATCTCTGATGGTACAATAATACGCTGATCGTAAAATGCTTTTAATTTTGCTTTTTTATCACCCGACCCGCGGATCATCCGCAGCTCTCGCGGATTTTACCGCCATCCGCGCATCACTACTGTCTAATAATATACAAAAAATAAACGTTTAAGGGTGTGAAGTATGCTAAGGCTTTAGTTTATAACTCTAAATGGACCCAAAAATACACATAGTGACAAAACACCTAAAACATTTTTTATGTGTGTGTAGAATTGTTGGGAAGTGTGGTAGATAAAGAGATTTAAGGCAATAGCATTGAGGAATGTAGACATTAGAGTTTGATGAACCTTCTGTTTGTTTCTGATCCATTTCTCCAGAGAGACTAAAAACAGTACCGCCCCAAATGTGCAACCACATGTGCTCTCACTGTGCAACCTGATAGAGGCCGTTTCTCAATTCCAAGAACGCAAAGAACGGTCTTGTGTTCTAGTGGAGACGGTCTTGTGAGTCAGCCTCAGAAGAATGAATTTGGATGGAAGCGTCAGATTGACTGGATTATGTCATTGTACATGCAACAGCCTAATAATTTTACTGTGCATGCAACAGCCTTATGATGTCAATGTGCACAGAGAGGCCTGATGATGTCGCTCTGCACACAGCAACACATAGAGTCCTAATAATATCACTTGGCACACATTAGCCTGATGAAATCGATGTCTATGCAGCGACCTGATGTGATTGGTCTGATGGTGTAGTCTGCTGTGATTGGTCAAACGCGTTGGTAACGAGCAAGGCGGGACTAGAGCGAGTGATGATAAGCTGTATTGCACGGGTATCGGATCTCTTTGGAGCACATCGGAAGCATAAAAGGACGAGCAACCGGAGAGAGGACCAGGACTGGATTTTATGTTGCCGGCAGTCGACCGTGGGGGAGCTGCCGGCATTTTACTTTCGTTTTGTGGTTTGTTAATTTTTTATTAAAAGTTGTTGAATGCTCGCCAGTTCCCGCCTCCTTCTTCCCATTCCTTGAATTTGTTAAAGTGTTCATCATGTGTCGCAAATGGAGCGCCTACCATCATTGCTGGATTACAGTTTACAGGTTATATATTATATACAGTGTATAGATAGAGATGGCGGGATTTCACCTTACCAGTTTGAGCCCGAGTCTGACGAAGAAACATCCGAAGACGATAGTAGATAATAGAAAGACGATAATAGATTGAACACTTAAATTAGCCGAGTTCATAGATAGATAAACAAACTGTAATATACCAGAAATAACGGTACATGTTAACGTTAGCGTTATATATATTAACTAAACAGACATAAGGTACACAAATATTTCTTGAAGTTCAGACAAAAATAAATAGTCACACTTACAGGTTGTGATTCGGTGGAGCTATGAGGTCCAAATAAGGTTGGTATTTCCCCCTCTTTCAAAGATAGTCTTTACACATACCCTGCAGTGAACGTGCCAAAATTATTGAAGCAATCTTCGGTGAAATGACAAGCGCACCATAAACCCTGGGGTTATACTCCTTTGGTGTCATTTGAAAATGAATTGTAACCATTGTCTCCACAGAAGATCTTCCTTTGGTAGTTTAAATAAGACGCACTTACTTTCACAACGTAGAACACAGGTTTTAGACGGCACACGCATCACGAACGAGTGACAGTGTTTTGGGGGAGGAGAGAGTGAAGTTTTCACTGCAGTCCCAGCAAAACGTAGGCGAGGACTTTGTCTAGTGACGTAGATACGTCTCGTTTGAGTGAATCAGAGTCGACTCCCTTTTTTACAAACCAATAGCTTTGTTATTTATTCACCTTAGGACTTACAACTTGGCAGACTGCTTACTTTCAAACACAGCAACATAACACACTGCATGAAACGTAATTTTCATGATCTTATGCTACTTACTCTTTAAGGGAAAAAAAAAACATAAACTTAAACATCTTTGCTGTATTTCAAGTTATTCAAAGGGATTTAACATTTTATTCACTGAAATCTGTTCTGTGAGGGTCAAATTCTTGGGCATGCAGTTTAAATCATACTATGCCCAGATGTGTTATGCCAGGTTTGACATCAGTGTCAAAAAAAGCTCTCGTCTCATATCAGAATGTATTGTAGCATATGCATCATGGCAAGTTTAAAAACCAGGTGAAACCTTATAACCAACTGAGCTATCCCTTTAAGATCTTTAAAACAAGCTCCGTCCGTGAATGTATATCATGCATAGGTGTCACATGTTGTACTGTTAGTTTGAGGGGTCTAGATTCAGATGGAATGCTGAGCACTTCCGTTCTTTATCCACCTCCATTGTTGATACTCGCCAGGCCTGTTTCAATCAGACAGACGTCTCCTCCTACCTCACACATTGCTACACACACTTGTCTCTTTCTTCATTAATGTCTTGGTCTCTCGTCCCCCTCCTATTGTCATCTTCAGTTTACTCCATTGTTTCTTAAACCCTAGCAGTCTGAAAATGCATTTAAATTGACATGAATGGTGACACTGTAAATTATGTTTTAATGATATCTGTCTATTTTCCTCTTTCACATACGCAGTGAATCAAGTATCTGCCAGGCACGGGCCACCGTGATGATCTATGATGATGCCAATAAGAAGTGGGTCCCGGCTGGCACAGGCGCCCAGGCTTTCAGCAGGGTCCAAATATACCACAACCCAAGCAATAACGCCTTCAGAGTGGTGGGACGCAAGATGCAAACTGACCAGCAGGTGAGCAGCAAACATGTCCTGCTGACAAACAAACATTTTTATTAACTTTTTCACTCCCATAGACAAGTTATTACGGCAATCAGTGTTTGTACTGTTGTTCAGCAGGTGGCGCTATTACACACCTTTGGGAAAAAGTACAGAATCCCAGAACCTAGGACGTATATGTTTTAGTGGTTTTTCATGATTGTTCTAAGTGTAATCTGGGCGTAATCTGTGACAAAAAACGTTAATTATCTCAGCTGTTTAATCAAAGTGATACATTTTTGAAGAAACTTACCCACATGGAGTGATAAAAAACGAACAAATGAAGATAGAAGAATATGGTTTCTTTTGTTTAAAAGCTGAGACTCTGTTCTTTCATTTGACATATTGTTTGTCCATATATTCTTTACAGAAAATGCACTATGAGACTTTAAAGTTGGGTAAAAATGTTGAAAAACGCTGGCGTAGGCTGGCAACTTTTTTTTTTAAAGGCTGGCGGCTAATGAGTAAAGAGTAATACTGCAGTGGATTGACTCTTTCCGGGATAATTATAATACAACAATATTAGGTTTTGCTTTAAACTTTAAAATATTGTTTTCAAGAACTATCCCTAATATTTTTTTACAAAACAATAGTAAGACGCTGTCCTCCCATTGTCACACTGTTCACCCCTAAATTAAAATATTTGTTATTTACTCCGAATCTGTTTTTAAATCTGTGGTTTACAAGATGGTTTTGTATAGAAATATGTATCTGAAATACTGAATCAATTTCTCATACCAGAATTTATATTATTGACAATCTTTTTTCGAATAATTTTCGAACGAAAAAAGATTGACAAAAAATTTAGTATGAGGGTTTTTTATGGGTTTGTGTGAAAAGCAAGAAATTAGATAAAAAATTAAGTGAACATTAGGCCTCTGCTGTAGCTCTTACATTTCACGGATGACATCTTTCGTATTAACTGCTTTAACTGACAAAATGAGAGACTATTCTCCATTAGTCCATCACCTTCATCTCCATCTTGACTTCTGTCTGTCCCCCATTACCCCCGCCCCGCTCGAGTCGCCCCCTATACTTGCAGACACAACTGCTCCCCAGAGGGGACTCCTAAAGTGGATGCTTTTTCCTGTAAGATAGTTGGAACGCCAAATCATTTCCTGTGCCAGTTAGGCCCCCTCCCCCCATTTCCATGACTGTACCTCTTTTACTGCCCATCTGTCTGTTTCTTGCTGTCTGAATGATTTGTGTCACTTTCTTCACAACCCTGTTTGGGTTTGTGTATTTTAATGACTGTACATCTGTTTGGACATCATATTAAACTTGTTTAAGCTCTCTCTCTCTCTCTCTTTCTCTCTCTCTGTCTCCTCCGCTGTACTTGCTGGAATTCAGGACTGTAAAACAAACAGACAAATGTGACGTCAGCACATTTACTGGAGGAAAACTCTCTCACACACAGACACACACACACACACACACGCTCCTGTGTTGAATAGAGGTAGAGCCTCCTGCTGGATGAGCTGTGAAAGAAACATTAATGCTGATGGAATACACAAATATGTTTACAAATCAGTTTGTCACTTCAGGGTTGATTTAATTTGAGGGCAGGAAGAAGCAAATCTTTTGGTGTATTCAAAATTCAGTGACAAAATTAGGATTTTAAAGATGATAAAATCCCGCTAGAAATGTGATCTATTGATTCGTGTTGGTTGCATATGATTTTGAGAAACCTTCAGTTTTTTTCCAAAAAGTAAAAAAAAAAAACACCAAAGAAGACTGTTATCTAATTTTTTCTGAAAACTTGCTGACAATGACACTTAGTGTTACAAAGTATCACAAGGGTCTCTGTTTTATTTTTTTTGTCAATGAGAAATATTTTCCTGTGTTGAACCACAATTATTAGAAATTTATTATTCAAATATTTTAAATATACGTATATGATATAATGTAATATAATATTATGTTTATAAAACAATATGTTTGTATAAAATATATATACTGTTTCGTTATTATCGATTACATTAATGCAGTGGAACATAATTACAAAAATATTATTCCCAACAACAACAAAAAAAAACTTTCCATGCAAAGTAACCTCTCCTAGATCCCTGAAGTAATATATGTTTGCCAATTGTATTATTTAACCTCTCTCGAACAGGTGGTGATAAATTGTCCAATCGTAAAGGGGTTAAAATATAATCAGGCCACGCCCAACTTTCACCAGTGGCGGGATGCTCGCCAGGTTTGGGGTCTGAATTTTGGCAGCAAGGAAGATGCAACGTTGTTTTCCACCGGCATGTTGCATGCGCTTGAGGTCATCAGCGCCATACCTGACGCAGGTGACAAACACACAATTTCACACCAATGTGACAAAGCAAAACTGTTCATGTGTAATATATTGAATGAATTAGAACAACATTTTTCAGGATACCCCATGCGACCACTGTCAAACGGACCGTCTCCTGAAGAAGTGGAGCAACAGAGAAGGTACAAGAATATTTCTGTCGGTTTTATTGTAACCACATTAAATAACAGCACGTTTGACAGGGTTTTAATTTGCCTATATTTTATTTATATTTTTAGATCCTTGTTTGGCATCATGTGAACTGTGTGAATCTTTGTTTTCTTGTGTCACTGCCTGACCTCATTTGCACACACACACATACAAACAAGCAAACACTCTCACAGGATAAACTGGTTTTAACTCAAGTCTGAAGCTTTCCATGAGCCCCTGAAGTAATGTGGTGAAAGTCTAGGTCAAGACTTCTGACTTATCCTCTGCCTTCCTCATCCACTGTCTCTCTCTCTCTCTCTCTCTCTCTCTCTCTCTCTCTCTCTCTCTCTCTGTCTTTTGAACTTAAATATTGTCATTTTTGTTGACCCTGTTGTGAAGAAAGATTAAAGCATCATGTCATATACTAGATTTAATTTCTTTTTAAACATAAATGAATAAATCAGGTGCTTCCAACATCTTAAAACTTACTGCCAATCTGGATTTTCTCTTCAATCTGTGCCAAGATCAATTCAGAGAAATTAGTTTGATATTGTTGTCGGACCTTTTATGTCTAACATTTAAGGGATGGCAGGGGTCATGGGACTGGTTTTGTGAATAGGCCACCTCTCCCTTGGGCGCAATAAAACATTGTAGCGGGCTGTCCCTGCCACAGGCCCGAGACAATAACTCCAGTTACCTCCCCTTGACAGTTTTCAAAATAAATACCTCCGCAGAAAAAATTAAGACACCATTCCAAATTTTCATTCAATCAACATTTCTAGACTTATTGTTTTTATGTGCAATTTGAAGGCTGACAGCATGACAAGATACAAGATAAAACTGATAAAAATTTAGGTTATCACATTAAAAATAATTTTTCAACTTTTCCTAAATACGTACTAATTATTTTGAAATGGTCTTTGAAAATGTTCTGCAGCTGTGTATTTTTTTGGTCTGGTAGATCTACCTTGGTCTGGCCAATACATGAGTTTTGAGGCGAGGCTCCCTGATGTGGGTGGAGCAAAAGGCCTATGTGTAAACAGCAGCCGCTTGTACAGTTTTAACTGGGGCTATCCGCCTGTTAACCCTGACGTCACGCTCCACCAAGGTCATATACTTTTTCCTTGTCCAAATGCTCAATAAGATGCTACAGGCAAACAACAAAAAATGCTAATATACGCTCATGGCGAACTATAAAGCTATCAGAAAACCGCGATCCTAACCTTTATTTTTATAACGAAATCCCACATGGCCAGTCAGCGATTTTTTTTTTCTATAATTTATTCAAAAATTTATGTTGTAGATTCCGTGAGACTGGTGACTGTAGTGTATACTTTGAGTTAATATATGTTTCGGTTAAACATGCAATATGAGTAAACAGTGCTCATTAACAGCTGTTTAAACTGTATCCCCACATGAAATGAATAGATGCTTGGACCTGAAAAAGGTATTCCTTTCCGTGACAACTTAACAACTGAATTGTTACTGGAGAAATCACACACAGTATATTTCAATATTTGGACTTGTAACAAAGTAAAAAGAGTTGTGACCAAGGCAAAAAACATAATTTTGTCGTGAAAGTAGTCAATCTCTTGACTTCCCATTCCAGGAGTGGACAACTGAAATAATTTTCCAAGCAGCTTTTACGTGACCAAGCACCAGAACATGCCTGTTTGTCTCTCTCTCTGTCTCTCTTTCTCTGTGTTGTTATGGTAACCTTGATAAAAGGCTTTACGTGAAGTCTGTTGACTCATGCCTTGACTTGACTGACATTTTTTTGAATGGTTTACTTATAGACGTGACATAACATGAAACTTGACGTTGCAGTCTTGTACATGTAATTTCACAGAGTTTGTATTTGAAGTTGGTTTGGTCTGTGTTCTTTGGTATTTCAAACTTTGGCTGTACGAGTCAGAATTAAACTTGAATGTTATTTAATTTTTTTATTTGGTTGATTTAATTATAATATGTGTGCTCTTAGTGAAGGTGTGGGACTGTGTTTTCTTAGTCCTTCATGACACCCACTTGTAAATGTTTTGTGTTGCAATTAAAAGGGCTGTTTGCCGTTTAGGTGTGTAGCCGTAACTAACTGGGTGAAGGGTGGAAAGGACTCAGGACCCAGAACAATTCCAGTAGAAGTGACATTAAATCTATTGTGTTGAAAAACAATAAAAGTAATTGAAAAATCATGTTCTATGCAAACACCAATCTGACTCTCTGCTGTGTAAGCAAACAACGATAATTCAGCAGAAAAAAATCTGTTTAAAAAAGTAGAAGTATATCCATTAAAGAAAAGAAAAGCGAAAAAAGCTGAGTTACCAGGCGAGTCATCTTAAAATGAACAGACAGGCTGTTACTGTATAGATGGGGATAAGATGCCTGGGCCACATAGTTAACTTTTCTCATGTCATCACCTGAGAAACTTAATGAGAAAGACCTTTATTTTACATTCCTTAAAAACAGCCTTTTGCTCAGGTAAAATACTCAGATTTGTCTGACTGAATTTGAACATGTCTAAATGAAAATGATAAAGATACAGCTTTGGGTGTTTAAAATCTCCTTAACTGTTAGCGAAAAACGAAAGACAACACATCTAAATGGACAACGTGCCGTAATACCCCTGCATTTGTTCCATTTTGTTGTTTACTGTCTTGCTGTGTGAATGCCCCAGGTCTCTTTTGGTTGGCAACCAAGCATGACTAAATTTCAAAATTATATTCTTTTTACATTTAAAATGGTTTGATTTCAATGAAATATTAAAAATAATCTTAACTTGAAACCTTCTCAATGTCTGACCTGTACTGTAGATTGGAACAGCAAGAGAGAGAGAGACAAGAGAGAGAACGACAGGAAAGAGAACGACAAGCAGCCTCAGGTCAGTATCCCTCTTCTCTTTAAAATAAATAGTTTACCTAAAAAATTCAAACTTTCTTATGTGGAACACAAATGAAGAATATTAGGAACTAACAGTCACAGAAACAGATTTTTTTCAGTTTGTTTATAGTAAATGGTGACTGATAGAACATCTTTCCTGTGTTCCAGCATCTCCGTTTGTGTTCATAGAAGAAACAAAGTTGGTTGTTTAAGTTTTATGGCAAAGCTCTGTTTTTATTTTATTTTTTGATAAATTTAAATATGAAAACTGCTTTAAGTACCAATGGCACTTAAAATGATTGCAAATCATTCTCGCTGTCTATTCTTTTTTGTTTTTCTTAATGGTATTTATCATGAGACCCAATAAAACATTACAAACATTTATTTGTTATTCATGTACTTTTATTCCACAGTAATCATTCCTCCAGCACCACCTCTGGCCCCTGGAGGTCCTCCAGCTCCCCCTGGACCTCCACCTCCCCCTGGACCTCCTCCATCTGGACCTCCCCCACCACCTGGGCCTCCCCCCTCAGGAGGAGGAGCTCCGCCACCACCTGCTCCTCCATTGCCCTCTGCTGGAGGTGGTGAAGGTGGTGGTCGAGGACCAGAAGGCGGTGGTCTTGCAGCCGCCCTGGCTGGAGCCAAACTCCGCAAAGTGCCCAAGGTAAGAAAAACAAGGTCTTGAAGGGGTAGTTTACCCAAAAATGAAAAGTCTGTCATCATTTTCTCACCCTTTAGACATTTAAAACATGTATGACATTCAATCTTGTGCAGAACACAAAAGAAGATATTTTGAAGAATGTTTGTAATCCAAAACCGTTGGTCACCTTTGACTTGCATTGTATGAACGCATGCAACCAATGCAAGTCAATAGGGACAAACAATTTTTGGTTACCAGCTTTCTTCAAAATATCTTATTTTGTGTTGTGCAAAAGAGAGAAAGCCATACAGGTTTAAAATGTCAAACGGGTGAGAGAATGATGACAGACTTTTCATTTTTGGGTAAACTACCCCTTCAAGGACTATCCTTTTAAAACTTTTAAAATGTGTCACTTCCTGGTTTAATGTTACAAATACACTTGTTTCTCTTATTAAAAACATTTTGATTTAGTGTATTTACTATACTTATTAAAATACTAAGACTGATCTCAAATCCATATTTCAAACGTAATGCTGCCCCCTGCAGGATGATGCTGGCAGTGCAGGTGGAGGTTCTGGTGGTGGTGGCAGCAGCAGCAGCAGTGGTGCAGGCAGCATTCCACCAGCTCCTAAAGCAGACAGCAGTCGCAGCAGTGTGTCTATGCCCAGTGGAGGAGGTGGCCTGATGGGCGAGATGAGCGCTATACTGGCACGACGGTCAGTAAAATACACAACTGAAATCACTTCAATTTGTTAAACCACAGTTTCAGTTGAATACTGTATATAATAATGTTGACTTCCTCACAATAAGTTCAGAAAACGTGTTTAAGGTACTGCACATACAATATAACTTTATGGGGCCAGTGTTTTTATAGCTTATATTTTTGTTAAAGCACCAAAATTAAAAAGGAAATTTGGTAGAAAATGTAATTTGATGTGGAGCTTGTGGAGAGCTCTGATGTTATTTATGTTTACGTATCATACCCTAGTTATTTACTTTTTATATTCTTTCTTATGCTGGATTCATACCGAACGTGAATTAAGTGATTTGCGTTAGTAAATTACATGCAAAGTCAATGCAAAGACACGAATAGACGCAAACTCGCAGCAGGCGATGTGAATGACGCAAATCAGGCAGCACTTTTTCCGCGAATATGCGTCAATCGTGTCTTCCGCACAAGTTGAAAAATAAAAAAAGAAGCTCATTGACACCTACTGGATGAAATGTTTTATTTATTTGTTGTTGTTTTTGACTGACAGTAAAATTGAAAACTGCACAAAGCGGACTAGAACACCACACAAGTCTCATATTAATACTTTTCCAAATTTTGCTCCCTGCTTGCCTTTAATATCATCATCATCACTTTCATTACAGACTCGAAGTCCAATTAAACAATAAACAAATGACATAAAGCACATAAATACATAGAAACTGTACAGCATATTACTTTCATGTCATTTCGCCCTGTGATGAGTTTTTTTACAACAGATGTTTAAAAATAGCAAATTAGTTTTATTGGTTTGTGAGTACAAATGTAACATCACGACTGATCATTAGTACTGGCTGTTTTTATTGTGTTTGTTTAAAAAGGAGAAAAGCAGCAGATAAAGGAGAGAAGCCGCCTCCTAAAGCAGAAGAGCCCAATAATGTAAGAGCACCATCACCTTGAACTCATTATGGATAATATTACAAAAGATTATGTCAATTCCCAGAAAATGCATTTCAAGTGAAGTGTTTTAAAGACATTTATAGCTTGGCAAGAGACTTGACATAGAATATGGCTGCTATTAGTGTAAGTCCAAGTATAACAATTGAGTTAAGCAGCCAACAGTATTACTGAATGCTGAAAAAAATGTTTTTATCGTCTTCTCTCTGGCTCTGTCTGTCTTTCTTTTGCCTGTGGATCTTCAGGATGATTCTGACACCCAAGGCCCCGGAGGTAAGAACACTGATAATTAATGATTTATTTGATTGATTTCTAAATAATTATTGCAGTCCTTTCACATTATCTGTCATGTTTTTGTTAACAGAATTTAAGAGACCTTGGGAAAAATCAGCCACCATGCCCAGGTAAACACTTTCACTTTACTTTCACCGTCTACATTTGTCATAGATTAGAATATCTCTTTGGTTTGGTATTTGGTTTGATTTATGACTTCAAGGACCCCGGCATTTGAAAGTGAATGTCCATAGGGCCGTGTAGTTAAAAGTGAAGTGTATATACAGTACATGTTTTAAACAGGACCAATTCAGCACCCAGAGGTCTGGATTCACCCTCATTCTCATCTCTCAGGTACCTGTACTGCAGTATCTTCTTCTTATTTGGTTGTGGTTTAACGCTGTAAACCCTCGCAGTTCCCTTCTTTTACATACATTTACACTCATTCACCTGAAAATGTCAAACAGGAATAATCCACTGCTATTTATACTAGAATACTCTGCTTTGCCCTTTAATCTTTATTATGTTATATGTCAAATAATATAAATAATTAAGCTAATTATATAGTATGTCAAAAAATGTATAAGTACTCTTATATGTACTCTTGACAACATAATAATTGTCAATTATTACTTGTATTTATTAACATACATAATCAGTTATTGCTATTATTATCATTAAATATAATAAAAAACCTGGTTTGGTGTACAAGTGCATTTATCTGCATTTAACAAGGGCTGAATTTTAAAGATTAATAATGGCATATTATGTAAAATGACATTCATGCAGATCAACCCCAAGACAAGCATCAAATACACTCCCTAAGAAAACCTTTATCCATTTTAGGATAAAATAAATATCTACTTTGTTTGCAAACTAAACTTGTTCAGGGCAACTTTTCCCCCATTATTTAACTGGAGTTGGGTTTGTGATCTTGTTTGGAAATGTTTGTGCTGGTGTTTGCGCTTTTAAACTCTTTTTAAACCTGTAAAATCTCATTTTGCTTTCTTTAACATTGTCATATAGCGTTTCTTTATACAAATTGATATTGTGACAATTCTTTGTTTTTCTCAGGCATGGGGTTGTTTGTCAGTCTCCTGCAGTCCTCTTTTTGTCCACAGGGTGCTGTATGTTACTCAGTTTTCAGTGTCTGTACACCAACACTTCAAAGCTCTCTCAGCATCCGTGGCTTACATGTTAAAACTACAGTCATCAATTTCACTAAATACAAAATTCAGTAAAAATGAGATTCCCAAATCCTAGTAGTTTAACATCTTAACTCTACAAGGTTGTAGCTGAGGAACCCTAAATGGTGCCGGGAGTATTTTTAATTTCTGAAGTGTATATGGGACCATTATTCGATTTGAAGCCATAGAAGTGAAAAAACTTTGATGTTGTTTGGGTTCAAGGTAACTTCACATGTATTTTACGTTGGTTGGAACAGTTACTATGTTAATGGTTACTTTCATTACAGTCATTTTATTGCCATTTGGGATGGTGTGCAGAAGATTGCTTTTCCTCCTTCCCTTTTATTCTCTTGCCAATCTATTCGTGCATTTTTCCATCATTTCATTTATTAATACATTGTCTTCCTATTGTCACAGGATGAAACCTGTTAGCCAATCAGTAGAGGCCGAGAGTGCAGAAGGAGAGTCAGAAATGGAACGACTTAAGCAGGTCAGAATTGAAAATGCCTGAAATGCCTCGTTTAACCACACCCCCACAAATTTACGTCAGTTCGTGGAATGATTTGACTAAGACTGACCAAATGTATATGCAAGTAAGGTGGCCGTACCTCTGAGGATACTTTTTTACCTGAAGGGGGAGGGGGGTTCAATCAGACCAATCACAGTGCTTGCGGCCCGCCTTGCTTTGATGCGCAGTCACAATTTTTTATGAGTTGCGCGTCTCTGCCTAGGCTACGGTGTGGCTCAGACGCAGAAGTCAAAATCTTACTTTAGTATACTCCGTTCCCTTTCTGCCGGTCTCTTGACATTGTGTCGAGCCGACAGATGGGGTTCGCCCTTGAGAACCAATCAACTCTGACTACTATAGAAGAGGCCAATGAAATTTGGAAAATGAAATTTGCATGCCGGTCTCCGCCCCCGGATATCCGGTATAAAAGGAAGACGGCGTGCAGCATTCAATTACATTTTGTTCTTCAGAGCCATCGCTCATGACTAAGAACAAAGAAAATACTTTGAAGATTACATTGCCGGATCTACGACGTAGAGCAGCGGATCGTCCCAACCTGCAGCGACCTTCCCCTGGGCGTCTCGGCGGTTCCAGAGGTATTAGAGATATTTCTAAAAAGTCCAAGCATTCTCCAGCGCGGCATGTCAAGCTGTTCTCTTGTGTGCGGCACCCTCATCGAGGAGGGGGACGGACAAGACGCTGCATCAGATTGTCATTCAGAAGTTGCGGTCACGGGTGGCTGTCTTCCTCCGGGAACCAGCCACCATCTCGTCTGCTACCCGGGCTCTGACATCGGTGGCTAAGGCCTCGACGTCTGCTAGTGTTTTTCCTGGAGGTGCATAAAGAGCTGTGTAAGATTTGGAGCGCTCCACTCACGGCTCGCTCTAGTCAAACCAGCTCCAGCTCCCTCACCAGGAGGAAGAGCCAACCCCATCCGTGCTGTGTCCAGTACGCACTGCGCCTCTACTTGGAACGCACGCAGAGCTTCAGGAGCTCTGACCAGCTCTTTGTCTGTTATGGAGGACATCAGAAGGGGAAGGCTGTCTCCAAACAAAGACTGGCGCACTGGATCGTGGATGCCGTCACAGCGGCATACCGATCACAGAATCTCCCATGCCCATTGGCAGTGCGGGCTCACTCCACACGAGGTATAGCCACCTCCTGGGCACTGGCAGAGGCGACTCTCTGGCAGACATTTGTAGAGCTGCGGGCTGGTCTACGCCCATCACCTTTGCAAGGTTTTACAACCTTCGCGTAAACCCGGTGTCAGCCCACGTCCTACGTGACAACATGTAGGACTGGCATCCGGCGGGGCGTATGCCTGCAAAGCACCTTCCCACCCTCCAGCAGGCTGGGTCAGTTTGCTATCTACCTCTCTTCTTACCCTACCACATGGCTAAGAACAGGTATCCCATCCACCTCCCTTCTTACCCAACCACTGGTTAAGAACAGGCATTCCATCCATCACTAAGCAAGCACCCCCTGGGGGTCGGCTGGGCAGAGCAGCCTTCCCCCTTAAGCCGGGAGAACAAATGAACTATCACAGATAGCTCTAACCGGACCTAGTGCTACCGGACATCTGGAACACCCCCTCCGAGGGCTGTTCCGTCTGATGTATCCTCATGAGTTTGTTCCCACTCCTGGTAACTCATATCCTTCCCCAGGTGGACATCCACCTTGCGGTTAACTACTTAGTCAGCACGTTCCATGCGATCTCCCCCAAGGGCGAGACCATATCTACAGTCAGGTCCATAAATTGGGGCATTGACACAATTCTAACATTTTTGGCTCTGTACACCACCACAATGGATTTCAAATGAAACAAACAAGATGTGCTTTAACTGCAGACTGTCAGCTTTAATTTGAGGGTATTTACTTGTTAAGGGACCAAAAGTAATGGGACAATTGGCTTCTCAGCTGTTCCATGGCCAGGTGTGTGTTATTCCCTCACCATCCCAATTACAATGAGTAGATAAAAGGTACAGAGTTCATTTCAAGTGTGCTATTTGCATTTAGAATCTGTTGCTGTTAACTGTCAAGATGAGATCCAAAGAGCTGTCACTATCAGTGAAGCAAGTCATCATTAGGCTGAAAAAAAAAAAACCCCATCAGAGAGATAGCAAAAACATTAGGCGTGGCTAAAACAACTGTTTGGAACATTCTTAAAAAGAAGGAACGCACCGGTGAGCTCAGCAACACCAAAAGACCCAGAAGACCACGGAAAACAACTGTGGTAGATGACCGAAGAATTCTTTCCCTGGTGAAGAAAACACCCTTCACAACAGTTGGCCAGATCAAGAACACTCTCCAGGAGGTAGGTGTATGTGTGTCAAAGTCAACAATCAAGAGAAGACTTCACCAGAGTGAATACAGAGGGTTCACCACAAGATGTAAACCATTGGTGAGCCTCAAAAACAGTAAGGCCAGATTAGAGTTTGCCAAACGACATCTAAAAAAGCCTTCACAGTTCTGGAACAACATCCTATGGAAGGATGAGACCAAGATCAACTTGTACCAGAGTGATGGGAAGAGAAGAGTATGGAGAAGGAAAGGAACTGCTCATGATCCTAAGCATAGCACCTCATCATTGAAGCATGGTGGTGGTAGTGTCATGGCTTGGGCATGTATGGCTGCCAGTGGAACTGGTTCTCTTGTATTTATTGATGATGTGACAATGAAAAGCAGCAGGATAAATTCTGAAGTGTTTCGGGCAATTTTATCTCCTCATATTCAGCCAAATGCTTCAGAACTCATTGGACGGCGCTTCACAGTGCAGATGGACAATGACCCAAAGCATACCGCAAAAGCAACCAAAGAGTTTTTGAAGGGAAAGAAGTGGACTGTTATGCAATGGCCAAGTCAATCACCTGACCTGAATCCGATTGAGCATGCATTTCACTTGCTGAAGACAAAAGTGAAGGGAAAATGCCCCAAGAACAAGCAGGAACTGAAGACGGTTGCAGTAGAGGCCTGGCAGAGCATCACCAGGGATGAAACCACCTATGTGTCCAGACTTCAGACTGTAATTGACTGCAAAGGATTTGCAACCAAGTATAAAAAAGTGAAAGTTTGATTTATGATTATTATTTGGTCCCATTACTTTTGGTCCCTTAACAAGTGGGAGGCACATATGCAAACTGTTGTAATTCCTACACCATTCACCTGATTTGGATGTAAATACCGTCAAATTAAAGCTGACAGTCTGCAGTTAAAGCACATCTTGTTCGTTTCATTTGAAATCCATTGTGGTGGTGTATAGAGCCAAAAATGTTAGAATTGTGTCGATGTCCCAATATTTATGGACCTGTATGTATATCCACTACATTCCCCCCCACTCGGGTTGGAAGTGGCCTCTGCAGCGCATCCCTGATTAAGGAAGTCGCGCTCACCCGGTGTAAACCCAATCCGGACGGCCATTCGCCAGTAGAGAGCTAAGGCTCTGTCCGTGAAAGGTTACCGGTCAGGGATGTACCCATCTTTCTCCAAGAAAGCACTGGGACCCCCCGACCATCACACTGGAAGGTTACAGTTTCATGAAAGCCTCGTGCTGACATGCCCAGGCCTGTAACCGTCGCTTCGCTAGAGATTGTGACACGATACAGTCGAGAGACCGTGGTTACGTCTGTAACCTCAGTTCCCTGATGGAGGGAACGAGACGTTGTGTCCCTTATGCCACAACACGTATCGTCCTCTGCTGTAGTTGTTAGAGGCTCTCAGGCTCTTCAGAACAAAAGGTAAATGAATGCTGCACGCCGTCTTCCTTTTATACCAGATATCCGGGGGCGGAGACCGGCATGCAAATTTCATTCGCCAAATTTCATTGGCCTCTTCTATAGTAGTCAGAGTTGATTGGTTGTCAAGTGCGAACCCCATCTGTCGGCTCGACACAACGTCTCGTTTCCTCCATCAGGGAACTGAGGTTACAGATGTAACCAAGACGTTTTTTACATTGTTAAAATGTTTTATTGACTGATAAGCATCTGTGACCCCATCTTTGTAGGAACTGCTAGAGGAGGTGAGAAAAGAACTTCAGAAGGTTAAAAATGAAATCATCGGAGGTAAGAACTTTCATTGGCCAAAAAATATCTGATATCGTGACAGTCCTTATAAGAAATATAATAATCATGGTTGGATTGAAATAAACAATTCTAAGTATTTGTTTTGCTTTTTTGTTCATTTTGTTTGTTGTTGTCTTTTACAGCCTTTATTCAGGAGTTACAGAAACGAGGGTCTACATAGTCCTCTGAAATTAATGGAATCAGCTCCTGAGTAGCCCAGGGATATACATACATACATACATACATACATAGATACACACGCACACATGTGCCCCTAATCATTACCATTCAACCCAAGATAAGATTTATTGTAACTAGCTTTATCTCTCCCATCGTTTTGTCTTTCATATTCAACCCTTTATCCTTTCTCTCTTCATTAAGTCTTAAATCACATCACACACATCTCTCTTCATCACACATACACACACAGTTTTTTCTTGTAGTAATCCACAGCCAAAACATTCTCAAAGTAAACTCTGTAATTGGCTAAAGTTATTTGTATTCAGGGAATATTATCATATCACTTATCCCAGTGACTGTAATAGCCATATGCAGATCCCTGTATGACCGACATCCCTGTATGATCAGCAGCGACAAAAATACACGCGCATCACACAAACATCAATCCATCCAACACACTTTCTGTGACCAGACCACCATCTCAGGTCCCACTCTTGCGCTTTGAATTGGGATTTTAATATCTGTCCTGATTAAGCGCATGTTTCCTAGTTCTAAGAAAAAAACTATTTTTCTAACTCATTTGAAGGTCTGAGCTTTGTGTTGTGTGTATGGGTGTCTTTTATTCACATCATCTTGTGCGTGGTCTCCTGACCACCTCTTTCTGGTGGTCCTAAAAACTTTCTCATAATTTCTGCCATCATTTGAGATATGTTTTTAAACCTTGTGTTGCAAAATGAAATGTAACAATGGCCATGATCATTTTTGTTATTTGGCCATGCCAAACTGCCTTGGAAAATGCATATAAATAAAATATATATAAGATATATATTTGTTTTGAGGGAAAATGATAGAAGGCTTGAGATAATGTTTCTATTTTAATTGAAATGATTGGTGAATGGGGACTTTACATGTTTTCCTTTCAGAGATTATTATTATTATTTCGGGGGTTCTGTTATCGTTTTTTTTGTTTGTTTTTCTATAGAGTATAGGCTTTTTACACTGAAATATAAAGAAAAATGCGTAGAGACACTGGATTAGATGCCTTTATAGTCAAATACAGCTGCTTTCTCTACTGCACTCGCGTCTGCCTCATATTTGTACCATTATGCATCCACACATCGCAAGATGACATTACAGCCACTGCAATCTTATTTGGCTTGTCTATTAGCAGATTTTAAGGCCTTTTTTATGGCATTTACAATGTTTGTGTTGTTTCAGCTATAAAAGTTAGTTTTATAAAGGTTAACCTACACCCACATATTTTGTTAAGCAGTATATACATATGACATCAACTATATAATAAGTCCCAGGGGTTGAGGAAAACATGTAAGTAACAAATTGATTGTCCACATACACTGGGCATAATAAAAACATTCTTGTTATGAAATCCAGGAAACAATTTCTTTGACTATATAAATGTTTTGCAGCATGACCGAGAGAGAAACACTGGACAGATAATGAGCTGTTGTTTCCTGTTATGAAAAGACCCAAGCAGAGTTGTCAACAACTGCTGCTTTACAACCAGAGCCCTGATAAACACATTTAGATCTGGCTGAGGATCAGAATAACCTCAACAACAAGCCAGGCTAAGGGCAATAACAATACACATGTTACAATTCTTCAGATAAAATCTCTTCTGTATTTTTTAGACAGTTATGTTTTCTTATAATAAGCTTATTTGGCTCCGTTAAAACAACACTAAGATGAACATGGTGTTTTTTTCCAATTTACAATGGATTTATTATAGTAAAAGTGTAGCAGTTGTGTTTTTTGGTAGATGAATTAACATTTGTATAGTTAAACTATGTCGTTCATCTATGGTTCCTGTTGTGTGGTATGTTTGTTGATTTTACCACAAATACCATGTTCAAACTTTGGTTATACTGTAGTAAATATATGGTTATATTATTTATAGGGGTTGTACACAAATATGCTAAGCCACACAGTGCACTTTCAGGAACTTTTAGATGCTATTCTACTCGCGTGTTACTAAATAAATTAGCACATATTCTGCACCATATTTAAATGTATTTCCTTTAAACCTGAACATCTCAATAAGTTGGTAATATTACCATAGTAGTCAATAACATGATGCATGAAAGAAAATTATAAAATACATGATAGTATTATAGTTATATATATAACTAGTAAAGTCACTCAAAATATCACCATGACTAACAGAATACTCGATGGGTACTCTAAAACAAATGTACTCTAATGTTATACTCTTATGTTAAATACATTTATTTTTGTTATGAGTCATTAAAAAAATGGATTACATATCAAGGAAACACACAACTTTCCTCTTTATTGCAGTGACGTTATAATCAATCACTTTCAAATCAAAATATGCTAGTGATATATTTATAGATAAAAATATGATAATTTATAGATACTGTAGGTAAAATCTGCTATGAGATCCTTAAAACATCTATAACATTTAGCAACTACTATTTAGCTTAAACAACAACAAAAAATCCTTTAGCCCGTTTTAGTTTGTGAGAATGCCATTTCATCTGTGTAAACGTTTTTAAGTACAAACAAAATCAATACTTTTAAATAGTCCTTTTTTCTTCTTTGAAATATATCAAACATACAATATTCATAACATAATAATAAATAACATGATATAACATTTGCAATATCCACAATAATAAAATAAGAAAAGGAAAGAAAGGAGGAAGAAGAAAACTAAACAAAAATAAGAAATTAATAAAAGTGTAGAGGGTACATAAGACAATACAAACAACTTAAAAAGGGGAATTAAAAGTACTGTAGAAGTCCATAGTTTTGGCAGCTTTTCTGATTGCAAGTCCTGTAAGTGTTCTGAAAAGTACATTTTCATCTCCATTTTAAACTGGAAAATATTTGGTTTTCCTTTGCAAATAAAATAACAAGGTTTAAAATAAAAATATTGCTATTGTCCATTTAACTATTTGCATGGAATAAAAGACATCCATTTCTGTATGTTAACTTTTATCCCACACAATGACTCTCATGTTCTACATCAATCAATCAAAAAAGGTATACATACAATAAAAAATATATGTATAATATTCTCTGTACCAATACTACAAAACACAAAAGGCCCTGACAGACATTTTTTGTAGAAATTGGTTTGTTGGATAAATTAGATGTATAAATTAAAATATACTTCACTATCTTTATTGTTAATACAGTAGAGAAAATTTTCCAATTAATGTCGTAAAAAATGTTATTCCAATGTTGTTTTCTTCGAAATATTGAAGGACAATGAATTAAACTCCTGAATAATCTAATATTACATTTATTTTCATTTACACGTTTAAAAATATTTATTTTTTAAGGGTCGGCTACTTGTCAGAGTCCCCGTTACTTCGCCATAATCCTAAAAAAGCCTTCGGAGAATCCGTGAAAATAGTCCTTTTCAAACTCGAACGGTAGAGCTGACGTCACGCCGAGCGTGCTCTGAGGTAATTTCCTGTTTGTGCTCCCGTTGAGTCGCTAGACGGAGGCCTATCCGCGACACCAGTACCGCCGTAAAATCACACACAGACCTTCGACGAGGGTGAGGGTTTAAAGCGCTAAACGCGTCGGATAAACCCCGTGGGATGTGTTTGAGCGTCCGTGCTCGTGTTTTGGGCGCGTGAGGGGGAGCCTTTGAGGATAATCTGGCGGTTGGGTGTTGTTATTTTTGGGGCAGCTGAGTGGTCATTGGCAGAGTTCAGTACACACCAGCTCGCTAGAGGAATAAACTCGCACTTAACACATCTTAACGCGTTGTTTCCACCTGGCTAAATGGACTTTTGAGGATTTTACACAGCATTTTACCTACCCGACCTAGGAAAACACGAGTGGAGGTAAGGGAATTAACGTACACACACAGCGATGATTGATGGCTAGCGTGTTGTTTAGCCTAGCCTCTCTCTCTCTCTCTCTCTCCCCTCTCCCTCGCTTTCTCTCCCTCGCTTTCTCTCTCTCTCTTTCTCTCTCTCTCTCTCTCTCTCTCTCTCTCTCTCTCTCTCTCTCTCTCTCTCTCTCTCTCTCTCTCTCTCTCTCTCTCTCTCTCTCTCTCTCTCTCTCTCTCTCTCTCTCTCTCTCTCTCTCTCTCTCTCTCTCTCTCTCTCTCTCTCTCTCTCTCTCTCTCTCTCTCTCTCTCTCTCTCTCTCTGTGTGTGTGTATTGAAATAAGACTGTATATTTGACATTTGTTTTGCGGAACTGTCAGATGATTCCGTATGAACGTGTGTACCTTTGGGTTACTAGACAGATAAACGCCTTCCCCGTCATAACACATGTGCTCATCCTTACGTTCGCGTTATATACCAGTGTATTAAAAAGCAGCCCACTTGTAGATAAATGTAAACCCTGTGTCTTATGCATATTCCTCTTCCGCCGCTCTCAAATTGAGGTATTTTCAAGATATCCTTGGGAAAGTCCATTAAGTAAAAAAGCTGAGCTGATTTAGTGGAAATGGAAGTAGGCCCTTTAACGATACGCTGTACAGATGAATGATGGATTTGGATCTATAGGACCGACTCACTGTACTTACTGTATGATCTATCGAAGAGCTTTATTAATAGACTTGCAGTCCGGTTCTACATAACAACTGTGCATGTATGTTTAAAACATCGCGGCTTTAAGGTTAAAGTGGTTAGATGTTTGACCACTGTTAAACAGTTACATCCATCAAGTTTGAGAAGACGTCAAATTGGTGTGTGGATGTTATTGAGGTTGAGTGAGGTCAGGTTTAGGTTCTGGAATCTGCACTCAGCACTGAAAGTGTGTAATCATTAGTCTGTTGAAATGGCCCCTTCTCTTGTTTGTCTTTCTCCTTTGTACTTAAAAGTGTGTGTTTGTGTTTGTATCGGTGTGTGTGTATGAGGGTTGAATAAAACTGAGATAAAAGAGGAACGGTCAGGCAGACCACTGCCCAACTGATACACGCACACTAGTTGCACTAGTCGGCAGGGAGAGAGACAGTCGGTGTGTGTTTAATCCCTGCTGTGGAGTTGTGAAAGGGACTAGAATGGGGGCTGTCACAAGGTGGGGATTTTATATTGGAGGGTTAATCCAGCGTCGTGCCCATGGTGATAGAATATTATGCCAGATCTGTGTTGCACTACGATGACAGGAAACCTGGTGTCAAATACTGACTGTACTTTCATAACACAAAAAAAATAAATAACTTTTTTATTATTGTGTGTTTTTAACATGATAATGAAACCGTGGGTAACCTAATCCATTTTACTGTCCTAAATCATTTAAGAAAAAGTAGGTTTTAAAAACCTAATATAGTTTTGTTTACTTTATGAAGCTGACATTACATTAAAACCAAACCTAACAAAAACCGGTGTGTGACAAATTTCAGCGTCCTGGCATGAAACCTGCTGTACTTATTGAAAAAATTTTCTATGTCTATTTTCATGTTATTATATAAATGACTATCCCTTTAAAGGTGCAGTAAAATTTCCAAAAAAACACTAAGCTAGTGTTATATATTTTGTTCAGCTGAGTACTTACAATATCTCAAATGTTTTCCAACTACTTGTAAATCGTGAGAAAATCACCATTCTATACGGTAACACGGGGCTGTGCAGTCGCCTGTCAATGGCGCCATACACGCCTCGCCCTTTGTTACCGCCTTTACTAACCTAGAAACCGCATAGTGTCTTGGACAAATGCAGAAGTAGTGTCTAGCATCTGTCAAGCCACAAATTTGTTTCGAACAGTCACGTATTCATGCACCACAATTATTTGCAACAATTATAAAACTTTACCTGATCTGCAAACATGACTTGTAGTTCCTGTCTGATTGATGGCCATCAGCGGTGGAGATGAAGACAACAGATCCCATCATTCCACGCTCCTTCACAGCGTCATCAAGCCATCACATTGTTGTTGTTTTCACCATGCGCCCTCTTACCCTAACCCTAACTGCATCTTTAATATGGTTAAATAATATAGTATTATACAAAAATAGGGCCGTTCAGCACGATAAATTGCGCAAAGAATAAAAGTTAGTTTTTACATATGTCTGTGTACTGTCACTAACCATAGTCATTTTGTGTTTATAAACACATACACATATATTTAAGAAAAATCTAAAATTTAAATATATAATATAAACACAAACTTTTGCTTTGGATGTGATTAATCGTTGAACAGCCCATAAAAACAATCTAATTATCTAATTAATCCTCTTTGTCCATATGTAACTTATTATTTTACTGTCAGAGAATATTCAGGCTTGAAAGACCACCCTTATGTTTTTGCAAGTCTGCAGTCAGCAGTTTCCCGGACACCCAGCTGCTACATGCGTTAGCCATTCATGCACACTGTGATCTGGGTATAAGATAACTGTATGTTAAAAATTGTGCAGAAATGCCACACATCACATCCTGTGTAAATTGTTGTACCTCTTTCGGACGGTCTGACAAACTTGTCTGACTGCTGTTTATATGATCTTTGTCCGTGGCTTTATCAGTAAAGACTGGTTTGGGTTTAATGCAAGTTCTTTGATTATATCAGCATTTATTTTGCATGTCATGCACTGTGCTTTAACACTGTATATCTCATATTATTAATTTAGACCATTAGATTTTAAAGGTGCTTCCAAAAATGTATTGGTTATGTCGCAGGCTAGTATGTGTGATCTGGAGAAAGATGAACTAAATCATCACCTAAAATTGAGACCTATTACATATATTTTCACTTCAGAAAGAAGATGATTTGTCAGGTAGTTCAATTTAGCTTACTAGAGGCAGTGCTTTTAAATATCGGGCTGTTAACAGCAGGTGTCTTGTCTTGTTCAGCATACTACCTTCTGTACCTTCTGTTCACCTGCGTATCCAATGGGCTTCAATTACATCTAATTGTCATTAAAGTACAGATAGAGATTTGTTCTTCATGTGTTCTCCAAGGAACATTCCACTTTTTTCTGAAATATGCTAATTTTCCAACTCCCCAAGAGTTAATAAGTTGAATTTTCCATTTAGGAATGTATTCTGCCGATCTCCGGGTCTTGCAATAACACTTTTATCATAGCTTAGCATAGATCATTGAATCCAATTAGACCAGTAGCATCACGTTCAAAAATGACTAAAGAGTAACCCTATTTAAACTTGACTCTTCTGTAGTTATATCGTGTACTAAGACAGGCGGAAAATTAAAAGTTGCGATTTTCTATGCCGATTTGATCAGGAACTGAACTGCCGGCCATGTTATGGCAGCAAACTTCCTCGATTATTAGGCCGGAATAGGAGTATAGTTCATTAGGGCTGCAACTAACGATTATTTTAATAATCGATTAATCTATAAATTATTTTTTCGATTAATCGATGAATCGGATAAAAACATAAACCAAGAAAAGCATTCATTTCCAACCCTTTATTCAAAATCAGAACTAAAATCTTTAGAAACTGCACAAACTTCTTGCTCCTTGAACTATCCTGAGCTGTTATAATAATAATAAAATAAAAATGGACTAACACAAAAAACATACACATGTATGCTTTACATCTGCCAAATATTTAGACTTTTTTTAAATAAAAGTGCCACCTGAGCAGCCAGAACAATAAATAATTTATAAAAAATAAAGAACAAAACAAATCAGAAAATTTGACAGGATTTGTTTGAATGTCAGAACTTGTTATCTACACTACACTGCAGACGCACACACTCGCAGATGCACACACACGCAGACACACACACTCACAAACTCTCACACTGACACACACACACACTCTCTCTCTCTCAAGTTCACTTGAAGCTTATTCATTAAATTATTACTATCATTGTAATAAGTGCAAGCTTCATTTATACACCACATTTAAACAAAGCTTAAGATGACCGAGTGCTATGAAAGAACTTTAAAATTAAATTAAAAAGTACATCACACACAAATATATTTGTCAATAATAACCTATATGGGACAAAGCACAGAATATACACTGCAAAAATTGATTTTCTAACCTAGTAGTTTTGTCCTGTTGTCAGCCCAAATATCAAAAAATCTTAAATCAAGAAACATGTACTAGACACATGAAATAGCATAAGAAATGATGTCTTGTTTTCTGAAAAAACACCTCAAAATTAAGTGATTGTTTGCTTAAAACAAGCAAAATTATCTGCCAATGGGGAACGAAAAATAATCTTAATGAGATATAATTTCAAACAGAAGTTTTAAGCATCAATTAATTTTCTCATGCCATTTTTCTTTTCTAGTAATCTTGATTTTTTTTTTAGATACTTGGACTGGAAACGAGAAATAAATTACAAAGTAAGAAAAGCTGTTTTTGCAGTGTAGCTATACATGACAACAGATTGATAAATGAATGGTTCAAAAAAGGCTAGTGAATAAAAACGTGTCTTTATTATTGCAATGCAAAGTGCAAAGTAACTATACCCCCCCGCTTCTGTTATTAACGAGCTAACGCTAACTTGTCATGCTTGTCAAGCTGGATAACGAGTAAACATCCGCACCAGGGACATTACGTTCTTCACTTCAAAACGGAACAAAAGTAGGATTCTGTAATGACTTAACCTGCTGTTGAACTCCCTTCCTCCTCATCAAAGACTACCACATGTTTGCGTTTCAGGTGCTGGATCATTGCCGTGGTGCTCCCGCCATGTCGCTTTAGCATATTTTGCAGTTAACACACTTTTTCTGTTTATTTAGTGTGAAATGCTCCCACACATTGGATGACTTTGGTCGCGCGGATTTCTCTGCCTCCGTCATGTATCTTTCCTCCGCTCGTTTTTTTTATCTTTGCTCCGCCCTGTCTATGAGGCGCCGAACTCTGCTAGCATCAGTGCGCGAGAGAGACCGAGTGTGTTCACTCTGCTCCGCGCTCAAATAAAGTTTTTTTATATAATCAAACGTCTCCGTGTCGCGCGACACAACGAATCGATAATGAAATTCGTTGACAACTCTTTTAGTAATCGATTTTTATCGATTAAATCGATTCGTTGTTGCAGCCCTATAGTTCATAATCAAATAGTTCATATATAGTTCTTGAAACTCTTTGGTAATTTTTGAACGCGATGCTATTTGTTTTATTGGATTCAATGATTTATGCTAAGCGTAGCTTAAAGTGATATTGCCAGACCCGGAGATTGGCAGAATACATTCCTGAACGGTAAAACTCAATTTATTAACTCTTGGGGAGTTGGAAAATGAGCATATTTCCAAAAAAGTGGAAGACTCCTTTAAAACACATTGCAGAAAACAAGGGAAGAACTGTTCATAATTTATAACCGATAAAAATAATGTATTAAAAATTTAAGTTGTATTTTATTATCCTACCAAATTCCAACTTGCTGCGCACATATTGTGTGTTTAGTTTGCTGAGTCAATATATCTTCTTTATTTTATTCGAACAAATGTAGTAAAAATTAATTCAGGGCTCTAGAGTGCGACCAATTTGGTCGCAAATGCGACCTTATTTCTCAATGGTGCGACCTGGCGTTCGAGGGAGAAAAAACTCTGAAAGTCTCCCTGTGATTCAACAACAGACACACGTTAGGCCCATATCGAGGTCTAAACCAATCAGAGATAGTGAAGGGCGGACCCCCATCTGATTGGCCGTGGTCCAGATATTCCTGCACGTGTGTGTACCAGAGGCCACGTTAACCGAAAATCTGTCATTATCTGATTTTTTACCAGTGAAGGAAAAACTGAAGGCCGTCCGTCATTTTGGCGGATTACAATGAGGGTAATTTGTAAATCCCCGTTTCCCTTCATGATATGGTCGTGAAGCGACCTGCGTGTTTTCACCTGTCATTGTTACTGACTAGACATATGTGATGCGATCTGGGAAAACCTGTCGGAATGTTTCGCTGGGACGCGGGAAAGACAGTTCACCTATCAAAGTAAACCACATAACATGAAGAATGAAGGAGTATCAATGCACTTTCTGCCATTCCTGTGTAAACTATGGCATGCAAAATTTTTTATACAATGTTTTCATGAGATGACAGAGCTCCCAGTCTGCAGCACCGGGAGTTTTCCCTGCTCCCGCGAGCCGGACCGCGATCACAAAACATACAAGGGATGATCAAAAGTCCAGACACTATGCACATGACAAACAATGTGTTATCTTCTCTCATCATCCGCGGCTGCATCCACTCTGCTTAACTGATGGCCGTAGTCTATTCACCTTTCTCTGTCTGACTGCAGCACACGCATTTTCCAACGCATACTGTAAAAAACAACCTATAAAATCTATTCATTCAATTTCTAATAACATATCACTTCACTTTTACAAATTACTCCTTGAAAATCATACATTTAAAAAAAAAACATGGACTGCTGACACAAACATTTCATTTTTTAAACATTTAACACTAATGCAAGTACAAAAGAGCCCTTCTACATTCAAGTTGAATTATAACTATTGTTCACACTACAAATTCATGAAAATGTTCTATTTAAAAACTAATGTCTTTACTGGATGTCGGAATATACATTAAAAGCAACATTTCCTATACATACAACTATAACATTTTGTCCTTTCAAACAATAAGCAACTATTATCCAATGCATTATGATATATATGCTATATGCATTATGCTATAAGGACACAAACATGCATTTCATTTTTTTAAATATTAAACGCTAACTAATGCAAGTACAAAAGAGCCCTTCTACATTCAAATTCAAGTGACACAGAACTATTGCAAACTCATTTAAATAAAATATAAATAGTTTTCGCTGGATGTCAAAATATACATTGAAAGCAATATTCTTATTCTCAACATAAATTTTATTTGAGATCATTCGTAGTAATTATTTCTTGAACATTTTCCATCCAAAAATGCCTTTGTAGGCTAAAGCAAATTTACAGTAAAAAAGCTTACACTCTAAAATGTTTTACTGCGATTTACTCAATTTTTGCATTTACTTGTTTACATTGTATTTACCCTTTACTCTAAGAGTACTTTACAATGAATAATAAAACCAAGTTATAAAGAAAGCACCTGTGCACACATTATTTAAATTACAAAATGTATTTGTGAATTAAACATTTGACAATGTGAAATCTTTCTAAAAATCATCATAACATTGAAGTATTTTGCATGTTAAATAGCCTTAAAGACTTAACCTTACTGGTGAAAACCAACCATATCACCCACCTTTAAAGCAATAAATTAATAAATGCAATTGTAACTGCCACATTAGATTCAACATTAAAGGGATAGTTCAACCAAAAATGAAAATGTTGTCATCATGTACTCATCCTCAAGTTGTTCCAAACCTGTATAATTGTTTTTTTCTGTTAAGTACCGAGGAAGATATTTGAAGAATGTTGGTAAACAGACGGTTGGGCCCCATTGACTTCCACGGTAATAAAATAAAACTATGTAAACTAAATGGTGTTCATCAAATATCAGAATGTTACCAACATTCTTCAAAATATCCTCCTTTGTGTTCAACAGAAGAAACATGTTCAGGTTTGGAACAATTGAAGGGTGATTGTTTTATCAAAACATTAACATTTTTGAGCAAACTATCCCTTGAAGACAATCAATCTAAAAACATTTCAACAGGAATACCCATTCTTTGCGATGATCTTGAATAGTAGAGCTGTTCAAGATCAAGAACTATCACTTGGAGACAATCAATAAGAAAAACTTTCAAACAGGTACCCATTTTGTGGGATGATCTTAAATAGTCTATCCAAGCAGCTGGTTTTTATTCTCTGAACCTTAACAGACATTTTTGCTGGATCCAGTTCAAGAAGAAGTTTTTGGAACACTTCAAATGAGTATCTGTGAGTCTTGGGATATCTCAGATCCAGCGAGTAAGTGAGACCCAAAAGATAGCAGCAAGCTCTGATGAGATTGGCAAGATTTTTGAGGACAGTGATGCCCTCAATCACTTTTCCTACATCGGTGACCGCCCCATTGCTCTGCAGGATGTAGATTTTAATAGCCTCCTCTGCCACAATGATGGTATGATCAGCAGAATCCTGTAGACACATTGTAAAGATTGCTGGTTAGACTTCACCCTAACTTTCAGCCCGAATGTTACAAGACAGTGAAAAATACACAAAAACATAGCCTCCCTTCAGGGTGGTACAAACCATATTACAGGTGAAATCTAAATTTTACTGGGGAAAGTGTTACAACAATTAACAGCAATTTTCTTGTTCTCCATTGGGAAATGCATTTTTAACAAAAAACCCATGACAAACAAAGAGACCAACATTGAGCTTCAATGCTGTATAACATTAAAACATTTTTTACCTAAAAAAAGGATTAAAAAATCTTTATTTTTCTTAATGAAACACTAAATTATAAAAAAGTATCACGACAAATTCGATTATATATCTTTTTTTGTAAATAAGACTAAACAAAAGAGTAAAGAATCAAAAACCACTAGCTTGTTGTTCATTATTATTTTTAATGAAACAACAATAAAAATGGTACATCATCGAACTTCCTTATTTCAGAACATTTATAAAAAAAACGATAATATGACAACATTGTACCTGCTTTGTAAGATAAATACAATGACACTGTATTATTACAGTGTATTACACTGCTCTCTGGAATACTTGATTCTGATTAGCCAATTGTGAGATTCCAAGGTTTGATATTGGTAGATAACAACTGCTTAAAATGAATATATTGTTCCGGATAGGATTTTTTGGTACTGTGGCGCTGCATGACGTCACACAGTAACATATTCGTGACATCATTGCATAGTTCTGATTTGCAATTCGAGACTCTTGCAACTTATCAGCTTCTACTCTCTAAATATTCAGAGTTTAAACTTCAAAACAAACAATGTAAAACGAAATTACTGAAAACTACTGAATTAACCTCAAATTCCTTAATTAAGCCACATGCATCTTCTCCCAGATAGTCAATGAGGCATCGAATGACAACTTCACGTTTTTGGTGAATGGAGACTCCACTCTGTAAAACAGAAGATCAATTAATACAATTAAAATTCATAAGAAAATGAAGTAAGTTAGCCCTGGAATTAACCTCTATTATAAGATGACTATCTACTCCACAAAGGCTGCATCTCAATCTACTCCCTAGGTTGTGAATCAGAATATCAGGTACATGAATTTGGGCACTGGATAGGACAGTAAGGACCCTGACTCACTACACAATCAAAAAAAAAAATTTAGCTGCACACCTTAAATCACCCTGCAATGTAATTATTAGACTTAACTCACAGAAATTATGATGTGCAGTTTTATTTTAATTTCAGTGGGATATTACATTACTCAATACGAGGTTCATACGGAATCTTTATACACTTTTGTTAAATCTGTGCTTAAATTTTGGAAAATCTGCAGAATTCTGTGGAACAGTTTTAAATGTGTTTAAATTTGTACAGAAATGTAAATATGTGTAAATGTGTTAGAAAAGTTTTAAAGTACTACCTGTCTATGCATTTAACTGCAAGTGACAGTGGTCTGGGTTTCTAAACATCATTTAAAAAGAGGCAGAGCCTACAGAGAAGCTTTAAGAGCTAAGTAAAGAGACTGTTTAAACTCTGAATACACCAGACCAAATTATAACTGAATTAATTTGAACCAACAGAAAACGTCCATATCCTTTTGTATGAAAAGCATATGTATTATTGTTCATAGTGTTCAAGCAGAATGAAGGGCTCATATTAAGACTTTCTTATGATGATTTTACTGTGTATTGAGGACATTTACATTTTGTTCACAATGTTCTGGCAGTTTTCAGAAAGGTTCGGTTTCAGTGGACGGGTACTGCGTTTGCGTGTGGAGGAATTGTCAAACAGTGTAGAAAACACTGCGGTTTTGAAAATGTCGGCGTTTGTGTGTTCGCGTCCCCATAAAGTGTGAGACGCACACGATGAAAACTCCACAACGCCACTTATTCTCTGAGTCCAGTAAATCACACGAATATCAAACGGGCCCTGTTATGTAATGTCAGCCTATACAGTTGATGAGCTGGTGAGACCCACGTCTAGTTGTTAGACCATGATTAACGTTCCACAGGACGTTATACATTCAAATATCCCTTATTAACTTTTGTCGGTGAAATAATAATTACAAGGTGATTCAAAGAGTACCTAGTTACCCATTAAAAAAAATAGTGACTGGTAGCTTACACTACAAACGGCTGCGACAACATTGTGAAATGTTGAGACCTTTCAGCTTGAAGAGAGAGACCTTTCAGCTCTTCAAGAGAGACCTTTCAGCTTGCTCCCGCTTAGCCGCGAAGTGGAGGTTAGTCGATGTTCCTTAGCTGAAGTAAAATACAAAAACCGTTAATAGTAATTTCTTAATATTAAGCTATTTGATAAAGTACTACAAACATACGTATAATTAACGTAAGCCGACTAATTGTTACTTACCAAGATTTCCGAGGCAGATGGGTAGACTTGTTGCTCAGGAAAGCACGCAGACGTGGTGTGCACGTGATCACTTTAGCCGCGAATGTTACTAAATTTTATTTGTTGATGTTAAATCAATAAGACAATTTATAGGATTTACTTAATATATTTAGATTTTAAAACTGATCAGTACAAGTAAATGATCTTCAAATATATCTATTATATTTCACCTAAATATTAATGGTATATTAAATATATAAATTGTTAGTTAAATACTCATTTTTTTCATTAAAAAAACTTAAATATATGTACATTTTAGAAAAAATAACTGTTGGATTTTTAATGGATTTTTTTTAAATATGTCCTACTAAAAAAAACACTTAAATGATTTTAAACGATTTTAATAAATTAATATAGCTGTTTATTTTTGTGAAATTTACTTAGCTACTGGATTATTTTTTAGAGTATATTCCATAATCTTACGTTTAAGGGTTTTGTTGTGTAAATATTTGTTCTATAGTCACAGACTTAAAAAACAAAGGTCACAGTTTCATGTTTTTTAAGGTGACCACCCAGGTGCTCAAAATACTGTTTTTCTGTATGAAAACATGAATTACATATTATCCATTTAAATGCAAGGAGCTGGACAGTTTCACTGGTGTGAGGATGAAACCTGGACAAATGTGTCCTTAATGTACCCCAAGTCTTAAAGGTACAAGGACAATCAGTATGGAGGCAGGGTATGGACTGGTTAAAACTAAAATGCCCATGTTGCAATCTGTAGTGTTTTAGGAGGTTCAAACGTTTTGTTGATGCAAATCGGCATGTTTTGCACTGCCAGTTCATTTAGAATAAGGTACCTAAAGGTAATTCCTTAGGCCAATGTTTCTTGCGTATCCTTTAAATTTCTCCTAAAGAGCTTCCTAGGGAAGAAAAGAAAGTCAGATTTTAAAATTACAATTCAAGAGTGCTACAACAAGATGTAAACATCACATAACATAATTGCATTTCTTCTAATATCTTGACTGCTTCATATACTGCACATACATGAGGGAAGAATACTAGAAACACTACAAACGTAAATTGTTTTATTGGAGTACATTATTGAACAGTCTTATAAAATACATATTACATTATATGTAGATTTACTACGGACAACTTGAAAAATTGATGTAGTGGCCCAGTAAAATGAATTTCAGTGGCAATAGACAAACCCTATGTGGCCTAAACTTAACTACCGGTAGCTTTACACAAATAATCAACAACAACAGAGTCTCTGTAGAGTAGATTATTTTATTACAATTAATAAAAAACTAACAAATATGAATTAAATATAATATAAAGTGGTATATTATTAATGGAGTTCACCCCAAAAATGAAAATTCTGTCATCACGTACTTGTAGGTGTCAGGTTTGGCAGAGACGAAACAGACAGAATGGTAAGTTTATAAGTTTACTTTGCAGAATGGATCGGAACAGCGAAATAGGTGAATGACCGGTAAGATGACATAACAGATGGTAACTTATCCATAGTGTAACCAAGTCTCTCTCTTTATCTTGCAGATAATGCTGATGATGAATTCCTTTACAGACGGGATGAAGATATCCTGAGAAGATCGGGATCGTAGGTAGGAATGCAGGTAAGTTTGGTATAGAGTCTGTATCATGTGTAGACGAGATCAGACAATGAGTGAGTGTTGGTCTCTGGTATAAATGGGTGCACTGCTGATGAGGTCCAGGTGATAGTGATTAGTAATCGGGTGACAAGGAGCGTGTGAATGACAGAGTGGGTGGAATGAGGGAATGAGTGGAGGGAGATGGTGATGGTATCCTGACATTACCCCCCCTCCCGAGGCGGCTCTTGACGGCTGGGAAGAAGAGAGATTTTGCCGGCGACGAGGTCGACCACGACCCCTGGGAGCTGGGCAGTCAGGATGGTCAGCATGGAACTGGGTGAGTATAGCAGGATCTAGGATATCATCACGGAGTACCCAAGAACGTTCCTCTGGACCGTAATTCTCCCAGTCCACCAGATACTCCAGACGGGGACCTCGCCGCCGGGAGTCCATGATGGATCGGACTGTGTAGACGGACTCTTCTTCTACAGGAACGGGAGGAGGAGGCGCGTCATCCGAGGGTAAATCTGAGGGAACAGAAGAGACTGGTTCAGTGAAGGGTTTGAGGAGAGAGACATGGAAGGAAGGAGAGATCCTGTACTGAGGTGGAAGGTTGAGTCTGTATGTGACTTCATTCAACTGCCTTTGGATAGTGAAAGGTCCAATGAATCGAGGACTCAGCTTACGGCTGGGCAGGCGGAGACGAATGTTCTTCGTCGATAACCATACCTTCTGGCCAGGTTGGTATTGAGGTGTATCGGAGCGTCGACGATCCGCTTGATCCTTGTGTCTCCGCACTGCCTGTTGTAGATGTACATGAGCTGAGTCCCATACCCCCTCGCTCTGATGGAACCAAAAGTTGACAGCTGGAACCTCCGAGGGCTCACCCGACCAAGGGAAGAGAGGTGGCTGGTATCCTAGGAAACACTGAAAGGGGGTGAGCCCGGTGGTACGTTGAGTGAGGGAATTTTGGGCGTATTCAGCCCAGGGGAGGTATCGGTTCCAGCTGTCTTTGTACTGGTGGCAATAGGTCCGCAGATAACGTCCAATCTCTTGAATCTTCCGCTCAGTCTGGGCGTTAGTCTGCGGATGATATCCTGATGAGAGGCTGACAGTCACCCCGAGGAGCTTGAAGAAGGCGTGCCATACCCGGGAGATGAATTGGGGTCCCCTGTCCGAGACGATGTCTTCTGGAATGGCGAAGTTTCTGAATACATGATGAAACAATGCTTCAGCAGTTTCTAAAGCTGTTGGTAAGCCAGGTTAAGGTATCAGCTTGCAGCCTTTGGAAAATCTATCCACCGCAACGAGCACACAGGTAAATCCACCGGATCTAGGAAGGTCAGTCATGAAGTCCACTCCGATGTGTGACCAAGGGCGTCTGGGGATAGGTAGAGGTACAAGTTAACCCTCAGGTAGTTTTTTGGGCGTGTTGGATATGGCGCAGACTGAGCAGCCGCGGACAAATCTGGCGACATCCTCGGAAATAGACGGACACCAGTACCGCTGATTGAGGTGCAAGAGGGTACGCTTACTACCTGGATGTCCAGAACCCGGAGCTGTATGAGCAGAGTCCAGAAGGGGAGTACGGAGATGTTGAGGTACGAAAGTACGCCCCTCTGGACCTCCGGGCGGAGCAGGATGGCGAGAATTTTCTTGAGAAATTTGCTGATCGATGTCCCAGAGAATTGGACTGAGGATTAAGGCTGGAGGGAGGATGGTTTCAGTAATGATGTCCTCCGAAGATGAATGATAGAGTCGGGAAAGGGCGTCTGCTTTGCAATTCTTACTTCCTGGACGGTAGGTAACAACGAAATTGAATCGAGTGAAGAAGAGTGCCCAGCGGGCCTGGCGAGGATTCAATCTTCTTGCCTCACGAAGATATTCCAAGTTGCGATGATCTGTAATCACTTCGAACTGGTAATTAGCTCCCTCCAGCCAATGTCTCCATTCTTCTAAAGCCACTTTTATTGCTAGCAGTTCCCGGTTACCGATGTCGTAGTTCTGCTCCGCCGGGGAAAGCTTTTTAGAAAAGAAGGCACATGGATGGAGTCTGGGAGGCTCATCCTGTCGCTGTGACAGCACCGCTTCAACTCCTGTAGAAGACGCATCGACTTCAATGATGAAGGGAAGTTCAGGATTGGGATGGATGAGGATTGGTGCTGTCGTGAAGGCTTCTTTGAGGCGCTGGAAGGCTTGGATGGCCGTGGGATTCAAGGACAGAGATTTGGGTCGGTTTTTCAAGGAAGAAGTGAGAGGAGCACTGATGAGACTGTAATTCTTGATGAATCTTCTGTAGAAGTTTGCAAAACCGAGGAATCTTTGAAGTTCTTTAACCGAAGTGGGTAATGGCCAGTCCTGGATTGCTTTCACCTTCCTCTGATCCATCTGGATACCATGCTGATCAATGATGTATCCCAGGAACTGAACAGAGGTGATATGGAACTCACACTTCTCCAGTTTCAGATATAGCTTGTGTTCTCTCAGTTTCTCTAGTACTTGAATGACATGGTAATGGTGTTCAGCAATTGAAGAAGAATAGATAAGAATGTCATCAATATAGACGATCACAAAGCGGTTGAGGTACTCACGGAACACTTCGTTCATGTACCCCTGGAAGACCGCTGGAGCGTTTGACAGCCCGAAGGGCATAACCTGATATTCATAATGGCCGGATGGGGTGACGAACGCGGTCTTCCACTCATCTCCATGCCGTACCCGAATCAAGTTGTATACACTCCGAAGGTCTAGTTTCTAGAATACACGAGCCCCACGCACCTGCTCCAAGGCCGCTGGGACCAGAGGAAGGGGATAGCTGTATTTGACGGTTTGAGAGTTGAGATGACGATAATCGATGCAAGGCCTCAAGCCTCCGTCCTTTTTCCCCACAAAGAAGAAGCTAGAAGCGGCAGGGGAGGTCGAAGTGCAGATGAACTGTTGTTGTATGGAGAAATACAAAGATACCTGAAGAAGAAACCCACTGCAGTCCTCCGCCTCACCGGACAATGTAGCTGGTCGGGCCATGGGACACGCTGAGGCAGTGAACGAAGCAGCAGGCGTTTGAGGAAGTGAAACTGAAGAGGTGGGTTGATGAGAGGTGGTTGGATTCGCCGCGGGTTCCGAAGGATTCTGCATGGTGGTCTGATCTTCTGTCAGGTTTGGCAGAGACGAAACAGACAGAATGGTAAGCTTATAAGTTTAATTTGCAGAATGGATCGGAACAGCGAAATAGGTGAATGACCGGTAAGATGACATAACAGATGGTAACTTATCCGTAGTGTAACCAAGTCTCTCTCTTTATCTTGCAGATAATGCTGATGATGAATTCCTTTACAGACGGGATGAAGATATCCTGAGAAGATCGGGATCGTAGGTAGGAATGCAGGTAAGTATGGTATAGAGCAGTCGTCACCAACCCTGCTCCTGGAGATCTACCGGCCTGTAGACTGTAGCTCCAACCCTGCTTCAGCACACCTGTCTCTAGTTATCAAGCAAACTTGAACACCTTGATTAGATAGTTCAGGTGTGTTTGATTGGGGTTAGAGCTAAAATCTTCCGGACAGTAGATATCCAGGAGCAGGGTTGGTGACCACTGGTATAGAGTCTGTATCATGTGTAGACGAGATCAGACAATGAGTGAGTGTTGGTCTCTGGTATAAATGGGTGCACTGCTGATGAGGTCCAGGTGATAGTGATTAGTAATCGGGTGACAAGGAGCGTGTGAATGACTGAGTGGGCGGAATGAGGGAATGAGTGGAGGGAGATGGTGATGGTATCCTGACAGTAGGGATGGGTACCGAAACCCGGTACTTAATCGGTCTCGGGCTAAATTATAAAAGACCGAAGTATCAATAAGCTCTGACGTTAACGGTTCTGCTGCCGGTACTGGAGAAATTAAGAAAAACATTTCCTATTTATTATTGCTAAATAAACGTTAACTAGCATATTTTAACTGACCAACCATTTCTAATTTGCGATAATATTAAAGACATTTACCTGCATTTTCGTTATTCGCAATCTCGTACGCGAAATGTCCGTCTGTCCCACACTACACAGAGCTCGCGCGCACAAAACACGAGAGCTTGCAAGCACACAAAACCAAAGCTCACGCTTATTAGATTGACGATGGCGGAGAGAATCAAACGGTCTAAAGTATGGTTACATTTCAGTCGAGTGGATGCAGACAATGCTCGTTGCAACAAGTGCAACAAGATTTTTGCTTGTAAGAACAGAAACGCAAGCAGTCTGGCAAAACATCTTTCAAAAGTGCATTATGTGCAGACAGAGAAATGCAAAGTTTTCGACTGCCTAGCTACTAGTTCATCATCCACGTCCTCAGGTACGTATACTAGCCAAGCAGTCTTCCTAAATAACACCGACATAAACATTGCATAAGGTTTCTTTAAATTATTATGTAATAATTTAATAAATAAACACACATCACATTAAAAAATAGCCTACATATAAATCTTTAGAGTATTTTTTTCTGCAGTAGCCTAATTTAATTTTCAACATTAAAAATGCTTTCACAGTACTGCATTTTTATAAATGATGCTTAAGAAATTATAAATTTATTTTTAGTGATGAAATACATAAACTTTTTTTGTGTTTGTACATTGCAAGAGGTTCCAAACCTGTATAACGTTTAAGCCCAAACAGAGTTAACTACATTATGTGAATGTAAAGCTGCTGTTACAGTGTACCAATCCACTCCAGCACCTGGTCCAATTATGGTTATTATTAAACAACAATAAAAAACACAAACATACTTAGGCCCACATGTATTTTATTTTAATTCTCTATGAATAATAGGCGGGTATCAGTCATCTTTTACCTGCATTAAGATATGTTAGGTCAGTAAAGAATGTTTTAAATAGTGAAAACAACTCCAGCTTTAGTTTTGTCTTTCATAAAAAAACACAACAAAAAGTACCGATAAGAGTACCGTTAATGTACCGAACAACAATCTTCAAAACATATTTTTTGTGTTCTGCCCAACAAAGAAAGTCATACAGGTTTGAAATGTCAAAAGGGCGAGTACCTTAAATGATGACAGCATTTTCATTTTGGGGTGAACTACTGCTTTAACATCTAACCAGACCGATAAACACAAAATGTATGTTAACTTTGTGCCAGGCATGTGTGTTTAATGAAACTGTCTACGTGGTGAATTTACATGAATGCAAATGTTCTACGTTTAGAATTTTCTTCAAATTAAAAACTAATTTTCTGCCCACTTCAGCCAATGGAATTAACCAGTTTAACAAAATGAGAAAATATCATTCAAATCCTGCATTCTCTTGTAATTCACTGAGCTTTAAATGAATAGCTCCAAGTGTTCAAACGAGTCACGCGTTTGCAAATCTTTCTGACTACAATGTGCGTTTGGCAAACTCGCTGTGTACAGTATAACGCAGTTTCAACAAGTTAAGTGCACAGCTTTTAACATTATAATGATGTACAGCAGTTTAATGTCAGAAAACTTTTCAAGAAATTGAATGTAATTGGGTGCAAAAGAAAGTAAGAAGATTCACATGAACAGCAGTGATAAACAGCTGATAGTTTTGTTTATAGCTGCTAATAGCTCTTGTTCTGCGACTCGTCAGCGCCTCACTGGTGCTGATAACAAAACAGCGCTGCCATTGTGGCGTTATACCGCAACTGCATTTATAAATGACAGTGTTGAATGCACCCGACATAATTTTGGCGAGAGTCTGAGGCGGCACAACATTTTTTCGCTGTACCAATCGCCTAACGTTACAGGCAGAGGCGATTTTAGGTTTTCAATATTAGGGGGGCTCAGCCTCCAATGAGGATACATACAGAATATATATATAGCCACTCTCTAAGCACCACATATAACGTTACATTACATAAATTAGGCCCTGTCAGCCTGTGACACCGAGAAAATAGGGGCATTACACAGAATAGTAAAAAAAATTAAACCCAAAGAAAATAATGGTAGAGCTAACATTTAAGTAAGTACACATTTGCCTAAATGATAATATAAAGAAGTTGAACAAAAACTTACCGGCTGCTCCACAAATCCTGTCAGCGAATCTGAAGAGGATGCATCATGTGATTCCTGATTTCCCGCCGGGGCATTGATGCATGTGCACTCCGCAGTGCCATAGCTAATATTTTCGGGTAAATTTTACCTTGTTTTTTTAAGTTGCCATTATTACTCTTAAAAAGTAGGTAGTGTATCTAGAATGTACCCATTAATATATATTTTATTTTCTAACCAATATTTTAAGCTACATTTTAATGGGTTGTATTTAACACCCTCCAGAATTGTTGTTTACAGTATACACACCATTGGCTTTTTTTATTGTCCATCATTTTGACTGACAGGCTCGTAAATAATCCGTCATAATCTATCATTACCCGTCACTATGGTGCAAGGTGACGTAAGGTGGTAATTCGTATGTTCGTGACCAGTGGCGGAGCTACACTTTAAAAACAGGGGTGGCAAAGGGGTGTCAAGGTAAAAATAAATTATTTTCTACAAAATGTATATTGTTATAGCGAATACAACACCGACAGGCTGTTTAGGAGCCCGGCGTGAAGCGGAGGGATCTTAAATCAGCCTGAAGGGGTTGTATTCGCTATAACAACCGCGTCGCTATACATTATCCCGCTTATTACAGGGCTACCTACCAAATAAATAAATAATTTGACACAACATATTGATTTAAAAGGGAGTTTATTGATTTAAAAACTATTTATATTGCTTCCACTAAAGAAAATAGTCTGTTCGGTCTCTACGGTTAGAATCCTGCGTCCATGGCAACGCTCTGTTTTTCATGACAACGGTCTGTTATACTAAGATTAGTGCTGCATTACACGTGCCAATATGAATAAGCCTACCTAATGTCTGTGATTGTTGCTGAACATTTGCTAACGACATGTTTTAAGCATATTCACGCAGGCGTGACAGTATTAGTCAGTCAGTTTCACGACTAGTAATGCTCATAAGTATTAATGCTAAGCACTAAAGTGCAACGTCTCCCTTACTTCCCGTTAAAACACTACTTCGTTTAATTTAATACCAATAAAAGCTGTACATACCAGCAAAATGCTCTTCATCGATCCCGTGTGCTGTCGGCGTTGTTTTGGAGCCGTTTGGAGCACGTCACGAAGGTGCTGCGTGTCAGCTTAACCAATGAAAAGTGTAGCAGCAACAGCACGCTGCGGCTGCACGCTTGTGCGTGCTGCGTAAGGATGCATTCACGTCCGCTGGGAGATTTGGGAAATGTTCGTAAAAATTTAACAGTGTAATGTTTTCAGCGGGGTGACAACAGGGGTGGCAAGGACTTCGTCTGCCAACTAGCCCTCTGGCTCCGCCACTGTTCGTGACGCTGTACTTGCGTCTCGGAACTTGTTGTATTTTAATACAACTGAATGCTCAATAAAGCCGTTTTTGTTTATATTCATTTATATATAAAATCTTTTAATTTTATGTTCATATGTGATTAGATCTGAGAAAACCCAACACATGGTGCAAATTTATATAGGCCTATTACAGTTTTTGATACCATATTCAAGCCCTTTCCAAATAAGTTTTTATTTTGCTCATATCTTGCGTATGTAACTTAAGTTATGGCTGCGATCGGCTGAAGAAATCGTGTTTAAAGTTAAGTGATGAAAATAAAAGCACAACAGTCAAGTATCACAAGGTGAAGTCGCTTTACAGTGGTAAAGAGACTTACTCTAATAACAATTTAATAAAAATACTGTACAAAACCGTTTGAATAAAACGTAAGTAAGGATAATGGAGCAGGGCACACTTAAATAACGAGAGCTCTGCCATTATCACTACACAAGGAAACTAAAAGACAACCACTTATAAGCAGTGAAGCAAGTTTTGCGTTGTTTATTATGTGCTAGTGTGTTTGATCATCCCTTGTATGTTTTGAAATCGCGGTCCAGCTCGCATGAGCAGCGGAGCGGGGGTAACACCCGGTGCTGCAGACTGGGAGCTCTGTCATCTCACGAAAACATTCTAGAACAAAACTTTGCATGCCGTAGTTTACACAGGACTGGCGGGAAATGTGCATTGATAATCCTTCATGTTATGTGGTTTCCTTTGATAGGAGAACTGTCTTTCCCAAATTTTTCAAATTCCCCTCATTGTAATCCGCCAAAAGGACGGACGGCCTTCAGATTTTTCAGTCACTGGTAAAAAAGTCTGTCAATGACAGAGAATTTCCGTTTAACGCTACCTCTGGTACACACACTTAGAGGAATACCTGGACGACGGCCAATCAGAGGGGGGTCCGCCCTTCACTATCTCTGATTGGTTTAGACCACGATATGGGCCTAATGTGTGTCTGTTGTGGAACCACAGGGAGACTTTCAGAGCTGCGGAGACTTTTTTCTCCCTCGAACGGCGCTTATTTCAAGTCTCACCTTTGAGAAATAAGGTTGCATTTGAGACCAAATAAGTCGCACTCTAGAGCCCTGCAGTAGGGCATTTTAAGTCAATATACAGCACTATTTCCTCTCTCAATCAGTAGAAAATGTGGTAAAAAAATACCGCCATTTACCGGAAAACCGATATAAATCTGGAAAACACCGTTAAATTAATTTTAGGTCATACCGCCCAGCCCTGTTCAATTCAATTCAAGTTTATTTATATAGCGCTTTTCACAATGTGCATTGTTCCGAAGCATCTTTATAAGGGCAGCCCTACGTACATTTAATAACCGTAAGTTCAATCAACTTGAAAATTGTTTGCATGATTGTCATATTCTAAATTAATCAAATGGTTACAGTGTTTCTCACAGAATGTTGTGAGACCACGGGTCTCTTCTAGGTGTGCATTGTCCCCGAAATAATTTTTTTCATATTTAAATGCTGCAATCTGGTGCATTTTTAGAGCTATAAGAACACAATAGCTATCTTAGTAATTTTATCATTGGCTCCATATATAAATGGGATAATGGGGCACAGCATGTGGTAAAATGGGAATCAACAGTCAAAACTTGTAGAGAATGTGCCTTCAAGAAAATTTGAACAGTTGAACTCCTTTATTTTTTACCATATATTAAAATGCGGGCTGTGCATCGGGCCTTTTTCATAGTACCATTATCACACTCTCCCGCATGGCAGAATTACTTTACTATCTGGACCAGAGCATGAATACATTATTATGATGTGTCGTAGGGCTGTGCAATATGGACGAAATAATCACATTGCGATTTTTATAAGGAATATTGCAATTGCGATTTTATTTGCGATTTTGGATTTTTTTTAACTTTTTCAAGCATGTAACATTCTAAATGTACTCAGTGCACCAGAAGTGCATAACAAAACATTCCACAATGGAATAACATAGTATTAACAGTAATACAACTTTAAATAAATGTATTTAAAACAGACAACATAAAATAAATTCTGGTTAACTTACCTAAATTCCAAAAATAAACTTTAAAATTAATTGTATTTTTTACTGCACACATTTCGCTGCTCATATATGGCTCCATCGTTCTGCTGGACCACAAATCTGTGGTCGTGGCGTAGTATTTTACTTAAGTTCGCATTCAACGCCTGCCTTACATTTCTCATACATTTCAGGAATAACAACTCGTGTGAAATGAGTGCGCGAGGGCAGCGGGTATCTTTTGTCGAGTGTTTGTATTAATATTCGGAAACCGTCTTTACTGACGATGTACGCAGGCATCATGTCCAGGGCTCCAGACTGCGACCAAATGGTCGCATTTTGCGACCAAAATTTGAGAGTGTGCGACTTAATTTTACATCCAGTCGCACATGTGCTACCAGTAAATTTGCCTCCCCCACCCTCCGTATTTTTTATATACATTAAACGTGGAAGGGGCACGTCAATGATCAATGAAATGAGCAATGAAATAATCAATGAGACGCGAGCGCACGCAAACACACACACACACTCGCGTTTCATTGAGTGACGCCTGTCTGTGAGGCGGCCAATGCGTGTGAGAAGAATAGGGAATGGCCACTGTAAGTGGCTAAAATGCGTGGAGGGGGAGGGGCCTAGAGATAATTGAGCGCGCGTAAACATCTGTGAAGGAAACGGAGACAAATATCATCACAACCTGATATGTGCGTGCGTCTGAGCTATGAGCAAGCGAACTATTGATTCGTTCTTCCGACCTGCGGCTAGTGTACCAGTGCCAGAGTCTACAGTGTCACCATCGGATGATGATGCAGAGTCAGAGGTTGGTGTGGCGAAAAAAGCCCGCACTCACCATTTTCGAGAAGACTGGCTGAAAGAATTCAGCTGGCTGAGGTACTATAAGCAGTCGAACTATATGAACTGCGAATACTGCAGCAGCTACCCCAGAACTGCGGGGAACACGAAGTTTGACGATAGTACAGGCACTTCGCAGATTAAACATACATTTAAGTATTGTTTGTAACTGTGAAATGACAGAAAGGTTACTAAGCACTTTGTTACTAAGCACTTTTTTTTATTCTGAATGTATGGTATTTTGTTTACTATTTGTACTGTCGTGACAGCGATGGTGCTGTCAGTTTACCTTGTTGTTGCATCTTCAAAAGTGCAGAATAAAATGTGACACTGAATTTGAAACAGCACATTGTAATTTCTGCATCTATTATTAAAGTATTTATTAGTAATACAGTGGAAATTTGTAGATTTGATTAGCATGTTGATTTACGGTATGCGCCCCTAAATTTTCTGGTTGTGCCCCTAAAATTTTCAGTTGGGGGCCACTGTGCTCCTAGTGAAAAAAGTTAGTCTGGAGCCCTGATGTCTTTGCAAATGTGATAGGTGATCGCTTCGGTAATTTCTTTGTGGCGTTTTGATCCTTTCTCATAAGGCGTTACGCCTGCAAATGCTTCAACGGTGGATACTTGTTCAGCCTGGCTTTGATGTGTGCTTTTGTTAGGTTCGACGGACTTTGTTGACATGCATTGATCATAGATTTTTATGCCGCTGTTTTAAGTGTTGGAACAGTTTTGTTGTATTGCCCCATTTCGTTGCAATAATCATTTCACAGATCTTGCAGATTACCTTGCTCTCTGACACATCTTCTCTCCTAAATCCAAAATACTCCCATACGACTGATGTTGAATTTCTTTTTGGCAGCAAATCATTTTTATTCAGACCTGCATCCATATTTTATATCTATTCCTCCCGTTCGCCTATTCTGTTCTTGTCCCTCTCAGCTTTTTTCGTTTTTTGCGCAGTTCGCAGAGTGAGCTCTGATTGGTTAACATCTTAAACATGCGCACAACACCATTATAGTATTCTGAGTTATAAATTAATTAATAAAATCGCAGCTTTGTGCGATTTAGAAATCGCATGTGCTCAAATCGCAATTTTTTTCCGATTGCGATTAATTGCACAGCCCTAATGTGGCGACTGTTAAGAGTTAACCTGTAAGTAACGTACACACTCTCTCAGCATAACTGAGTATTGTTAAGTTTGTGATCGAGCCCGAGCAATAAAGGATTTTTAAGCCCGATACCGATACAAATATTTGGTGATTTAAAAATCAGATTTTCCGATATATCGGCCGATATATGTATATATATATAAAAATATATATATATTTAAAAAAGAAATTCCAGAAACACTTAACAAAACATAAACAGATTTTCCTAACATTAGTTATTAATGAGTCCTCACAAAAATGTCAGGATAATGCAATTTAAAAATAAACTTGTTTGTTTTATTGTCACAACAGAACAGACGAACATCAAAATATGTTGAAGTTATGATAAATAAAATGTAGAAAAATACAAATGTAAGATACGAAACTCAATGTCCTTAATACAATAACACAATAACAAAAAAATATCAAAGTTACGAGTATTTATAGACTTAGTAAGCTTCATAAATATAACTTTGAATAATAATGGGAAAAAAATAATCTGTTAAATTCTATAAATTCCGATAGATAACAATGACATGTTACAGTTCATTCAATGCCATTTGACTCAAATGACTCATTACGTACAGCGTATTCATTCAGTTCATTCAACCAATGGGGCAGTTGTGGCCTAATGGTAAGATAGTCGGGCTCGTGACCAAAAGGTTGTCGGGTCGATCCTCAGGGCTGGTGGGTAACGACTGAAGTGCCCTTGAGCAAGGCACCTTACCCCTACTTGCTCCCCGGGCGGTGCAGTGATAGCTGCCCACTGCTCCGGGTGTACGTGTGTTCACACATTGCTGTGCGTGTTCACTACTCTCTGGATGGGATAAATGCAGAGGTCACATTTCGGGTATGGGTCATCATACCTGACAAATAGTTCACTTCACTTCAATGAAACGCTCTCACACTCAAACGCTATTGGCTCATAGCATGCCTCTTTGAAGAAAAATTCTTTGCTTTAGACAATAGTTGATGAGAAATAGCTTTCAAAAAGACATAAATTGTATTACATTTCTTTAGTCATGCAAACATGTTACTTATTTGGTTTGAATGTAAAGTTTAACTCACTTCATTGCTTCTGTAATGAGTGGAGGATAGCGCTGGTTTTCTTTTGGCCGATTTTGTGGCATTTCACAGTATGCAGCAGCTCGTGTTAGATCTTTGTCATTCGCTCTGTATCAGCTGGTTCTAGGGTTTGTGGCGTTAGAGTGGACTCTGGTGGACAAACTATGCAACGCCAACACTCATAACATGGTTGAATGGTGATCGTCCATTTATATATATTTTTTTTAAATATTAATTTATCGGCCATTATAAATGCATATACCGATAGTTATGAAAATGCCTATTATCGGCCCGCCGATAAATCGGTCGGGCTCTAGTTTGTGATTTATGTTTTCAACTAGGGCTGTCACGATAAACCGACGATAAATATCATGTGATTTATGCACAGCTTTTGTGTGAAGTTCAAAAAAATATAGACACATTGCATTTCGCAGCCAGCTCAATTACAATAGGATTTAGTGTTATCGCGATTAATTATCGTGCAGCCCTATCCGACTTTATGCGGGAGTTCCGCAGACCTATCAGTTCTCAAATCAAATCTCCTGCCATACACACAGATCGGTCTGAGCAGCGCTGCTTGATGTCCGACAAACTAAATATATTGACAAATTTGGGACACTGTGACACTGGGCATCATGGAATCGTGTGGCGCACACCTGTATATTTTTTCTCTTACACCGACAGCCGAAGCTAAAGGAGGAAATTATGCAGGCTCATACCCATCATGCATTCGGATCATTAAAATTGGCGCGGTTTGGAATCAAACTGGGTTCTGTGCCTGAGCAAGAAACTAAACTAATAAAGAAAAAACTAAATATAATTTATTATAAAAAACTAAACTATTTTAGTTAGGGATGAGTCACGAATTTCGAATATTCGATTAGTTTTTTAATTATAGAATTTCGAATAGTGTGTGCGATTCTAAAAAGAATCGCTGTGTTTTCACGCCTAACGTGTTCATGTAACCAAAGGGCGGCGCTGCCAATAACGACGCACCTTACACCTAAAGGCTGTTAATCAAGAGACAGTATTGGAAAACATTTTCTCACAACAATTGTTAACGAAGTTACGCACACTGTAGACCCGCGTGGCAAAACAGATACGATAAATTGAGACAGTGTCAAAAATTAGTTCTGTGTGTGGGTGCTTTACATTTACATTTACATTTAGTCATTTGGCAGACGCTTTTATCCAAAGCGACTTACAGTGCACTTATTACAGGGACAATCCCCCTGGAGCAACATGGAGTAAAGTGTCTTGCTCAAGGACACACTGGTGGTGGCTGCTGGGATCGAACCAGCAACCTTCTGCTTACCAGTTCAGTGGTTTAACATACTAGACCACCATCTCACACGCTTTAATAAAATGAATGAGAATAAAGTGCAGTGCAAATTCTGCAGTGCAAATCCTGCAATGCAAAGCTGGCTTATCATGGGTCAACAACTATACATTGCACAATTATTTGTGGGCGAAGCACCCAGCAGGTCCATCCACAGGTCAGCAATCAGTTGCTAGTTTTATGGTCAGACCAACCAATTTGGATGCCAGACGGGCGGAGCAAATGACGGCTTTAATTACTAAAATGATCGCTAATGATATGCTTCCGATTGGCTTTGTCGAAGGAGAGGGCTTTATTATATTTTACTTGATCACACCGCTGTTGTTTAGTTGGTATAAATGTGCATGCTCATATTATACAAGGAAATGACCTAGCATTATGAGAGGTTCATGCTGATCGACGTACTGTTAATAAGTGCCTTCATTCGGTTGTTAATATATTAATGTTTCAGCGCGTTATCTTAATGCATGCCTTTATGTAAGATTGCCTATTCCATAATAAATAAACACTGTGTTGTCGCGGATTTAAAGCTTAAATGGGGGGGAGGGGTGCGAATTTCGAATAATCTTCGAATAGTTCTTATCGATCTTCGAATATTATTTTTGCTTTAAATGCCCATCCCTAATTTTAATACTTTTTAACTATTTATGTATTCTAAACTATTTTCACAGTTTAAATGTCATTCACATCATTAATTCAAATTCGTCCACCAGCGCAGTTGGCAATCAAACTATGCGTTCTGCTCCTAATCCACATACAAATAAATAATCCAAACATTTTTCTAAATTAACTAGATAACTAAATTAAACAAAATATGAATAATTTGCCATTAAAAACTAAACCATTTTAATGGTTGTAACAGCCTGTGTAATGCGGAGGTACAAAAAACACTCGGGCTGAGAATCCTGATAAGCTGTCGGACATTGGCCGGGCTTGGGCCTGAGCATTTCAGGATAGGGCTTCTAGCTTGAAGCAATATTGGAGAGATTTGGAAAGGGTTAAACAAAGTGCTTTTGGTGCTTAATAAGGATATCGTAGGATATAACGCAGAAAGATCATCATTATAAATGTCATGTGTGCGCGTGGAAAACAATGGTTACATAAGGTTATGATTTAAATACTACATCTTATATTGTGTTATACTTATTAATACGAGACCACTTACCATTTTTATTTCTATGGTACATGGCTATTTATCAAAAAAGGATAAATAGGCAAAATTAGGCAAATAAGTTGAATATAAGCCTTCTTCCTATTATACAAGTCTTGTCAGCTCAACTTTCTACTGATAAAACCAAAGTCTGATTCTCCTTCAGCATGACGTCTGAAGAGACACCCTGATCTTAGATCAGCACTCTGTATCCCACATGGAAAGCAACTTCTATAAGAATACTAGACTCAGCACTTTAAATTCATTCATGCAATGTATAATAAGCACAGTATATTTCCACTTAGAGTTTTATACACACCATTGAGACATGACATGATTTCTCTTGCTATTCACAGCTGTAGTTCAATGTTGGAAGTATATGGCAATTGGTATTATTCTGTAAGATAACAAATAGGCAACTCCCACAGACTCTTTTTCGCTAAACATGACATCCTCTGAGATTTGACCGATACAGCAGTGCTGAACGCAGTATTTATGGCAAGTTTACATTAGAAACATTGCTGAACAGGTGGCATTTCTGTAGTGTAGTCAGGTGAAAGTTGGTGTAGCTCTCTCAATAAGTTAACAAGTTTATTATATTAACTTGTAATAGCTGTTTAATTATTACAAAAAGTTTTTTGATGGAAGTAAACTTCATAGGCGGAAGCATATTTTATTGTCATATTTTGCTGGTGGTAAAATTGCCATGATTCTGCTATATGATGCTGGGTAGAAACAGTTATTTTGCTTGACATTGGTCTAATTGTGTTATCTTATCCAGGGGTGATCAGCTCTGTTGTACCAAACGCCCGCTTGACCCGAGACTTGGCACTCCCCCTCCCCCAGTCTCCCTGCCCTGTGCCCCACACAGCCCTTAACCCAGTATGAACGAGGTCAGCGTCGTCAGGGAGGGCTGGCTCCACAAAAGAGGTGAGATCTAGTTATTTACCCATCTTTTGGGACGTGTCTCACTCTTTTTTTGACCAATCTTTATCTTTCTGCCTTCCTTATATCTCTTCCTTATCTACTTCCCTGTATCTTTTTCTGTCTGCAGGTGAATACATTAAGACTTGGAGGCCCCGATATTTCATCTTAAAGAGTGATGGCTCTTTCATTGGCTATAAGGAGAAGCCAGACACGTCAGACCACAGTCAGCCGCCTCTTAACAACTTCTCAGTCGCCGGTATGTCTCAGTCTACCATTTTAACATCTCTACACGAACACTGAATTGTGTTTAGCACATTTGTTATATATATGTGTGTTTAGTGATTGGTCTTGAGATAACATGCCAGTGTTTGTTCGATCTGACTGTTTCAAAATGCTGTTCTGTTTGTTGGGAAAGTCTTTGGTTTTGCAATTCTCTTTGGTGAGGCTAGTGGTACAGAAATTGCACCGATGCAAAAAATGTTTGAATGTAAGGAGTTTAATATTGCTAAGTACGATGCTCTGAATATTTAATTGTCATCTTATTCTCTAAAGAAATAATCACTCCGTAAGAGGAATAACTGAATCTGTTGATCATGGCAAAAAAGATTTTCTCTGGAACTGTTACCATTTTTAACAGAGTGTCAGCTGATGAAGACTGAAAGACCTCGGCCGAATACATTTGTCATCCGCTGCCTGCAGTGGACCACCGTTATTGAGCGCACCTTCCATGTGGACAGCAATGCTGAGAGGTGAGGTCCAGAGATGCTTTAAAGAGTCTGTCTAAAATCAAACGTCTCTTTCAGATGAAAAGAAGGATGTTGATTGGTGTTTATTAGGAAAGCAGATTTGGTAGTATTTACAAGATAAACAAGCATTTTTTATTAGAGGTCTGACTAGACACTTATCTTACGAGACGAGACACGAGACAAGATTTTTTTTTACTCTTTTTCTTAGAGAAATCCTCAATAATGAAAAATATAAGTAAATATAGTCTTATTCACCTTAACACCAAGTGCCAAATAATGTAGGCATTATAAAATCAACTTCTATTTTAATTAATTATATTACGCTGTAGTAAATAATATGTAAATACAGCAAAATGTTTTGTCACAAACTCAACCTACGGGCAGTAATTGCACAAAATATATGCTTTTAGTAAAGAGCTGTGGTTGTTTCCTAAATGTGTTTTTGCATAGTGCTCGACTGCTTGTGTTAGCAAAGGTGGCGATCATATCACACTGTCAATCCTCCTTCCTACACTGACTTAACCTTCATAGCCTTCAGAGAAACAGTTAAAACTACTTTAAAACTACATAAACACATCATGTTTTATGCTTACATTGTATATATGTAAAAGACAGATGATCTGTTTTTGAAGAGGTTTGCCTGTGAATGTATTTAAAATACATAAAGTGAACTTACAATCGCTAAACTGTACTTGTCGTACTGTCAGCTCAGCTGCTGATCAGCCATGATCTGGAACTGCTCCCCCCAAAGCACTTCTGGCCACGCGAACCGCAGTAAACACTAGTGCTTGCGCAAGGCGCTGCAGACACAAGACACTTATGAAAACGTTGAAATTCGTCCATCTAGTGCTTGTTTACATGGAAAACGGTGGGAACATTAAAGGAGCCATTATTTTGTTATTTTTTATGCTTTGATTATGTTTTTGGGTGTTTTACAGTGGTTATTTATGTTTCTTAGTTTCAAAAAAACGCTTTATATTTCACATATTTCATGTCTTTTGTTCACCACTGTCCCTCTCCTCACAAAACGACTGGACTTTTTCCGGTTTATATAACGTCCGTCCTTCCGAAACGCTCTGATTGGTAGAGCTGACCCAGTCTTTCGTGATTGTTTCCCCGCTAAGAGAGTGTGTCTGACCCACACCATATCAGCGAGCTTCCGCTTCTCAGGCTGTTGTAATTGGACGGTCCCCCTCTCAGTGCACGTGTAATTATAAGCTTTAGCTTTTAGCAATAAACAGTAACAATGGCGTCAACTTCAATTTATCAGTTAAACACATGCGGATCGATCGAAGTGTAACGGAGGTCTGCTAGTGCATGTGCAAATGTCAATCTTTGTTAGAGATCGCAATTTTTTTCATACTATGGCGAGGGAAATGATACTGGACCGATAGGGTCAGACCGGATATAATAATTTACACTAATAACGGAAGCGTTTGTTTTGCCTTTTTATATTGGACCTAAGTTGGCTAATAAAACAAGCAGATTGCCTAGGAGACATTTGCATGCAGGACTTCAAATGACGTTTCATAGAAGTGTTTTAGTGGTGTGCGCACACACACACACACTATTAGTGTGTTACACAGAACAGCTTTCACAGCCGATGTTAAAGTCATGGAAGCTGTTATTTGACGGGTGGTTATCTTAAAATGTGTGTAGCTTAATTCTTATTTCCAGCTGTAGGACTGTTATGGAAGTTAAAGTAATTTATTGCGCTGCTCAGTCAAATGTTTACAATCTCTGATAACCAAACACTGCTCCAGCAACTCTTCCTCTTCTCTAAGGAAGGCCTCGTCCCTTTTCTGGCATAATGCTTTAGGCGAGGGTTATTAAAAACTCGGAATAGTGACCTCATTTACTCAGGAAGTATAGGGCTGTAGTCCCATTCCAGCCGTTCTCTGTAGTCCTAGAAAAGTGAATTCTGTTAAAGGCAATATCTCGCTTGGCATGGACTTCTCATTTTGCAGATATTGTTTATGCTCTTACAGGAACATTACACACTAACTAAAGTTTGAAACTTGGCATCACGGGGAATGGCCGCTTTAATGAAAAAAGGTTGCAACACAACAAAATGTGCACTGACACAAATGCTCCCAAATATATTTTGAGGTTGCACAGGTGAAATTTAGGGAGCATATGTGACTGAAATGATCGAAATTTCGACCCCAGCACTCGATCATGCCAATTGTGTAAAGTAATAGTCTTCTCGCAAGACCAGTCAGATTTCGCAAGACACATCAGATCTCGTCACACCCCTATTGTTTAGGTAATTTTTATACAATGGAAATGTGATGTTATGGATGATAAAATAAAAAGAGTAACCTTTTTTTCTTGATTAAGTGTTTCTTCCCTTTAATGATTGATGTTTTTTTTCATTGCTATTGATTCAGAGAGGAGTGGATACGTGCCATCCAGGCAGTGGCCAATGGGCTTAAGTCCCAGGAAGAGGAGGAGCCAATGGAATTTGGTTCTCCTGGAGACAACAGCTTGGAAGGAATTGAAGCCGCAATCGCAAAGTCCCGCACCAAAGTGGTGAATGATCTTGAGTAACTTTGGCTAATATGTGCATGATTAGAATGACCATAAACGTTGCTCCTGTAAAAAATTGCAGAATTAAACAATTGGCTGCTAGCTTTCCATTACTGATTGGTTGTTTTTGGAATTCAGCAGGGAAATTTTCAAGTAATGACAGCTTAAGTGTTTAATCGACCATTGTGAGACCGATATACTGTGTAGCTTCATTCGTTTTTTGTCCTTTTATCTAATTGCAGCTTAAAACTGTAACAAAATTATTATAAGTATATTTGCCATTCTACAGAATTTGTGCAACTGCTGTCCCACATAAAAAAAACACATTTAAAAGCATTCAAATATTCAAATCTAAATTGTTTACTAAGATCTTTCTATAATCTATTGAAACCCACAATAATATTTATAATATCAGTAAGCTTAATATATATATAAAATGTGTATTTTTTAGTCCATTGGCTGAGACTGATTTAAGCCACAGCCCTACATTTCTGATCAAGAATTATTACTGTGTCCCTCTCTCTAATAAGCCTCATGGTGATCTTATCATTTTGAATAGGGATGCACTGAATGTTCGGCAAAAAATGGCAAAAAAAGCATGTTCGGTGTTTGGCCGAATAAGTGAAAATGTCGGCAGTGTGTGAAACATTTGAAAGTGTACTTCAGACTGGAGTGGGCGGTCTGACAGTAGCCCCGCCGCTCGGGACATCCTACAGTGGTCTCGTTCACACAATTCCAGTACTAAACAACTTTTCAAAGTATGGTCTCTGCATCCCCGCCATGAGTACACCTTCTAAGAGAACATTGACAGTCTGCTTTTGTGGGCGGAGTTTGGAGGAGAGACGTGAACTGAAATGGTTGTCAATTAGAATTGCTTACATGGATGGTTTTTTTCGTCTTTTAATTAGAAGTCGACTGGTCATCGTTTTTGCCGATTAATCTGCACCGTTAACGATTATTTGAACTATCGACAATAATCCCCACCCATAGTTTCTTCTGGTTGCGTATGATCCCGACCCAGCAGGGAAAGCTCTACTGTGATACGCAGGTGGAGAGCTCCAAGTATATTGTAAAACGTTGACCTCTAGAGGTGGAAATAAAACTGACAGCCTGTTTGGTTTGGAGCTATACAGTTTGTGGTTTGGAGACGTGAGACCACAGTCTGCACAGAGCGTAATACATCAGGCAGGGGCGCAACTGTATAATTTCTGAGGGGTATGCGAGATCAGTATTGGCGCGCCCCCCATCGGCCACCCCAATATAGAAAACACACAACAAATAAAAAAATCTGCAGACAAGTTGTATATTACCTTTGGAGTCATTCTAGTTATATTTTACATCATGTGAAAGTGACAATTAGATTTGCATCTGTAACCGAAGCATATAGGTTTCCTTTTACAGAAACACTTTTCCAACTGCTTTATAGTGTAACAGATACACAAACTAATGAAACAATGGAGCAAAAAGTAGGAAAAGTACATACATTTTATGTTCAGACATATACAATAAATTAGTGCTGAATTTTTTATTTATTTTAATAATTGTATGATCAGAGGATTGTTTTTTTATTAAGCGATTAACAGGCTATACAATTTTTTATTTGATCTTTTGCATTTACTAACTAAATAAAAACCCCAAAAAGGCTATATGTTGTATTCTTTGAAAAGTGGGTTTCAATTTTGTAGTCTAGAAATTTGACATTTAAAACCTTTTAAAAGCTTGTCCAGTTTTAATCAATAAAACTTCTTCCCAAATATAAGTAACAATCGAGTTGTAGCCCATTAGAGATGTGCTGATAAGGAAATTAACTTATTTTGATTGTCAAAGTTATACATAAAAAAAAATCCCTTTTAAGATAAAGTATTATTAACATTATTTATTATTACCAGAATAAGATGTAGGCTATCACATTACAGGCCTTCTCATATACAAACGGTTTTTGTTTTTTCCCACTTACGCTTACTTTAAAACAAATATTTAGTTTGTGGTTCATTCAAACAGAACAATAAAATAGCCTATGTTAAAAATACCTTTACTGTGCATTCATAATTAAAATTTTATTGAAAAACTAAATAAGATTGATAACAGGCATTATAATGCAAATAAAAAAAATCTTTGGATTTTGCCCTTTCTTTAAGACATTTTTTTTGTGGTTAACATTTTATGAAAACACACCAATAAAGTAAAACAAAGACAAACTTGCATACATTAAATGCAGAAAATATTTTTTATTAACAAACATTCTTTTGCGCTCTTGTCTCTGCCATCCTGTCAATCATTGCGCTGTTTCATTGTGCACACGCAAATCTGCACAGATTTAGATGAAATGATAATCGATATTTATCCAATTGGACATTGTTTTTACTTGTCAATTTACTTGTTTTTCATTTTCATGTTCTGTGCTTTGGGAAGTTTCTTTGCTCGATCAATTTGGTCGTTTGTCTGTCAAAGAGTGATTGGTTGACATAATAACTTGATTAAATAAAATATATATTTATTGAACTCGTTTAAAATGCTAGACAAAAGTGAAAGTAAAACATTTTAGATATTGACTTTTTCGTTATATTTTGTATTTTTTATAATGTGTGTGTGTGTGTGTGTGTGTGTGTGCGTGCGTGCGTGCGTGCGTGCGTGCGTGCGTGCGTGCGTGCGTGTGTGTAGGTGCGTGTGTGTAGGTGCGTGTGTGTAGGTGCGTGTGTGTAGGTGCGTGCGTGCGCGCGAGCCACCTCCGAAATAGAAAAAAGATGATCGAAACAGCATGAACGGCTAATGTTAAAGGGCCGCAAATCCAGGGTTTAAAATAGTCAGTGGAATCCCCAGAATGTCTATGTTAAGTTTCAGCTCAAAAAACATCCCATATCTTTCATTAAAATATGTGACCCTGGATGACAAAACCAGTCTTATGGGTACATTTTTCAAAATTGAGATTTATACACCACATGAAAGCTGACTAAATACACTTTCTATTGATATATAGTTTGTTATGATAGGACACTATTTGGCTCAGATATAACCATTTAAAATTCTGGAATCTGAGAGTGGGAAAAATCTAAATATTGAGAAAATCGCCTTTAAAGTTTTCCAGAAGTAGTCCTTAGCAACGCATATTACTAATGATGGGAAATAAATGAAACTTACACCATTGATTAACCACAGCTTAAACTTTATACACACAAAATTTCATAAAATTAATTTTCCAGGAACATCTAAAATTTTACACCTGAATTTTACACTTGAGCTGGCAACGAATCATCAATAACAGAGGCAGACCAACATGCTAAGATGATGTTTTGTTTACATTTTGTCAGAGCAAAATTGGCATAACTTTGACAAACAACTCATGAAAACCACTACTTTGTAAAGAAGGCATTTAAGAACGTATGTGACTGACTGACCTGAACTTTGAAGAATTTTCCCACTCAAGAGGGTCGAATTCTGAGTCTGCAGTGAACACTTTGTATTCCTTCATGGCACGGAGTCGAAGCGATCTAAACATTAATTGAATTCGTCGTCTTCCGGGGCATCCTCTTATGTCAAGCCGGTCTCTGGACATTCTGTATTATCTTCCCAATGATTTGCGAAACAATCATTTACTAGGTTCGTTAAATTATTGCTGTCATTAGCGTTTAGATTGAGCAAACGCGCTTCCATCAGAATCCATGTTTTGAAGCGCGATCATGACGGATTGTGTACGCTGCGCACGTGAGACGCTATAGCAGGCCGTTGCTAAGAGGAAACAGGTTTGTTTTAACACTCTCTATTGGCTTACCCTTGTAATGACATAGAAGAGAGTAGATTAACTTGAAAGCGGAATCTCTTAACTTTACATAGATACCAAACTTGAATGGGTAGTTATCATAGAGCGGACAGCAGCGAGTTAAGTTTGTAAGCATGTTTCTGACCATTTTTTGTTCGCGATATTAAGGGATCGACTCACATAAATAAAGTTTTGATATATTTACGGTAGGAAATTTACAAAATATCTTCATGGAACATGATCTTTACTTAATATACTAACGATTTTTGGCATAAAATAAAAATTGATCATTTTGACCCTAACAATGTATTTTCGGCTTTTGTCAGAAATATACCCGTGCGACTTACGACTGGTTTTGTTGGCCAGGGTCACATATGTCGAACATGGCCATTTATGGCTGCAATGGAAAACGTGTTGTTTTTGTGTGTTTCTTTAAATGCAAATGCTCCCCTCCCCGTATGCAAAATAAGACATAGATCGCTAAACACATGCAAGCGATCAAGACAAGCAATATAGCGGAAAGCGCAATAACGTCTGTTAAGCCTTCCCCAACCAAAATCATACACTAACTGCAATAAAAATAACTTTAATGCCTTGTTCATGAATATGAATTAAATGGAAAAGACAAAAACATATATAGAACAACATATTCTGACCAGTTGCTGTATGAAATGTTGGCCATTGATGATAAATCATGTGCGTGCATATAACCAACAGACATAAACAAGGATATAGTCATAAACATGCATTCAGAGTACTTGTATATGACAGACAGGTATGTAAAGATCAGCAATCAGGTGTTATTACTTTGTGAGTGGCAATTTCTGCGTAACCTCATTGTCTTACAAATGCAAACTTTGTTTCTATCCTCTCAAAGTTTTGTCGCACTTAGGACATACGAGAAAACAATGAACTCACCGAGAAAGACACTTCTATAACTTTCTTTCGGTGTAATGAATAAGCTTTACAGAAATGATGTCGGTCACAAGTCTTCTGAGACGCGATGCGTTTTACAACTAACAGTAGGTATGATGACAAAATTTTCAAACACCCCTAAGCTCAAAATGGATCACATGACTAGACAGAGCTGAAATTCCCTTTCCGACGACACCTGAATTGTGAAAATCAGTTGAGGATTGCGAAAGTTATGATATTTATAATACCGAGGAATATAGTAAAATAGTTAACTTTAACTACAATAGAAGTCGTGTGACCGAAAATGCTTATTATTCACGCATTTTTGCTTGTAACTTCCTTATTTTATCAGATATTTGCATGGAATTTGAATAGAAGGTAGGATTTTGTTAGTTCTTTCAAATGAAATCATGAAAATATACTGTTTTAGCTGGAATGGGCATCAGACCCATGGTTCCTCACTCAAAACAAATAAAATTAATAAGCGTTCATTCATATTCATAAACATTTATCTTGAGAATACAAGAGAAAACAACAATACGCATCAAAATTAATTGTTAATTCATATTCATACAACACATATGATGTACACATTAAAATACATAGCATGAGTAATTTAGAGAAATTTCAGGAAAAACACCGTCAGAATGAGTTGAATACAATGTTTTTTTTTAGAACGGCGCCTGCATTACATTCGCTAATCTACCCGCCACAAATGTGACTACACAATTTCCGCGATTTAGTTAAATACTTTCTCCTTGATGGATTTCGATGGAATTTCGTCAGTACCAAGATAAAAGCTATGTCCACCTACCTTTCATTAGTGTCCAAAGCTGGATGAAGATGAAGCCCACCGACCGGTTGAACGCAACACAAATTTTCTGAAAGCCGCAGTGACCTGAAATTACATTAGGGCTGAAATCCCGAAGTGTCCAACGCTTCAGGGGCTTGCACTCGATGTAGTTATCGTCGTATTCATGAAAAACATACTACCACCAGGCGGCCAGGGGTAGATATTGAATGACGCACACATTTTAGTACCACGCGGGTTGGAACACATTTTTGTGTCAGAATGTTCACCACGAGTGGTTACGATGTCATCATACCTACTAACAGTGGCTTCAGTGACTTATCACCTGTCTTTGGACAATGTTTCGGGTTTAGCAGTGACTATGTAAACAACAGCCGCTAACATGCTACACACATTACATAAGAAAGTCGATTTAAAATCGATGTGTAAAACTTACTACTTCCAGTTTCCAAATGCAAATGAATAACAGTTTTAATTTTAACAATATTTTAGGTGTTGTGTTGTTCTTTCAGCAGTCAGTCATAGGCCTAATATATGATATTCAAGAAGGGAGAGGGCTAATTTTTTATTTATTTAGCCTACTTGTTTTGCTCAATTTTATTCCTAGTTATTTTGTATTATTTTGAAAAGCAAGACAAAATATTTAAAGTATTTTGACCATTCAGTTTATGCAATAGTTATAAGCAATTGCAAAAAATTGGTTAAATCAATAGAAACAATTCGAAAAGCAATGTTCGGTATTCGGCGTTTGGTCAAGTGTTTCATTTTTCTTCGCCTTCGGCCAAGAATTGTCATTTCGGTGCATCCCTAATTTTGTAAAGTAAAGTATTCAAAAGTCTGAAATGAGCTAGGCTCAAATGTACGAAAAAATTGTCACCACCAAAAGCGTCACCACCGAAAAAAAATCAGGAGTGACAAAAATGGCACTTAAGCATTTATTTGTGGAAATAAAAAAACTCTGTACAGTAATGCAAATCTTTAGTATTTTAGTATGTTTAAATATCTATTAAACAAGGTATATTAAATTATCAACTAAGATGTTATGAAAGTTATTGGTTAAATGTATATATAAACTAATTAACCCTTGACTTTGTAAAAGGCATACAATTGATCGTACTGATTTCAAAGAAAGATTGAATTCGAAATGAAACAAATCTCATAAATAACACTTGAAATATTGTTAAAATTAAAACGGTTATTGATTTGCATGTGGAAACATTTTTTTAAAAATAGATTTAAACAAAATCTTAATATGTACGTAATCCTTCTTATTAAATTAAATATTATTCTGTTTTGGTAGTGAGATAATTTGGGGAGAGGAAGAATATTTCAAAACTTTCTAAAATTACAATATGAAAATTAACTGCACAATTACTAGAAATATGTGCCTTTGATATTATACAATTGGCATCCATAAAAAATTCTGAGGATTTTTTTTTTCATGATGTTTTCAATTCAGATTTTACACCAATTCTGTAGTATGGCCCATATAGTCATACAGAACTTTGTTTTATGATCTTTTTTTTTCACTCTTTAGACAATGAGTGATTTTGACTACCTAAAACTGCTTGGTAAAGGCACGTTTGGGAAGGTGATTCTGGTGAGGGAAAAGGCCACTGGCATGTACTATGCTATGAAAATCCTACGCAAGGAAGTCATCATCGCTAAGGTGGGCTGGACGTGCTGTAGATCAAGCATTTTCAAATGCTCTTTAATGGCTTGTGTGAGACTCAAGGTGTCGTGTTTTTATCGTCTGTTTCAGGATGAAGTTGCACACACAATCACAGAGAGCCGAGTCTTGCAGAGCACAAGGCACCCTTTCCTTACGGTGGGTTCATTGAGTCTGCTGCTGTTGTTTTACTTCTACAATCATCTTTGCTCTACAATACAATTTTTCACGATTGTTCTCTAAATGCAGACACTAAAATATGCCTTCCAAACCCGTGACCGGCTGTGTTTCGTCATGGAGTATGCGAATGGTGGCGAGGTTTGTCATATACGGCCATGTATTACAAAAACCCAAGGTTTTATCAGTCTTTCTCTAAAAATGTTCTGCTCTCTTTCTCCATTTCACACCAGCTTTTTTTTCACCTGTCACGAGAGCGTGTGTTTACAGAAGACAGAGCTCGCTTCTACGGAGCCGAAATCGTTTCAGCGTTGGAATATCTACACTCTAAAGATGTCGTCTACAGGGACTTAAAGGTTTCCTCATTTTTAATACTTTTGTGTTATTGTTGTCAAACAAAGTTACGAGAAGTATGTCATGTAATTGTGTCAGATCATGAAAACCTTTTGGTAGTGACAGAATCTGTTTCTTGATTCTGTTTGAAATGCGTTTCTCTCGACAGCTGGAGAATCTAATGCTGGATAAAGATGGACACATTAAAATCACAGACTTTGGCCTGTGTAAAGAGGGCATTACTAATGAGGCCACCATGAAGACATTTTGTGGGACCCCAGAGTATCTTGCCCCTGAGGTACACTACAGTTCTTTAAACTCCTTTATTGATGCTGATGCCGAAACCTAAAACTTTGTTTTACGTATTTAAATAGAAAAAATATGATACTTAACTCTTTCCCCGCCATTGACGAATTATCTCGTCATTTAGAAAAAAACGCTTCCCCGCCAAAGACGAGTTATTACGGCAATCAGTGTTTGTTCTGTTGTACAGCAGGTGGCGCTATTACACACCTTTGGGAAAAAGTACAGAATCCCAGAACCTAGAACGTATATGTTTAAGCAGTTTTTAATGATTGTTCTGAGTGTAATCTGGGCGGAATCTTTGACAAAAAACGTTAATTATCTTAGCTGTTTAATCAAAATGATGCATTTTTGAAGAAACCTACCCACATCTACGGAGTGATAAAAAACGAACAAATAAAGATGGAAGAATACGGTTTCTTTTGTTTAAAAGCTGAGACTCTGTTCTTTCATTTGACATATTGTTTGTCCACATATTCTTTACAGAAAATTACTGTGAGCCATTAAAGTTAGGTGAAAGTGTTAAAAAACGCTGGCGTAGGCTGGCAACTTTTTTTTAAAGAGGCTGGCAGCAAATGAGTTAAGCATCTTTTAAAAAGAAGTTTGGACTTTTTAAAATATTCAGAAGAGTTTATACACTTTAATTTATCCCTGGTTGATGTTGGTGCATTTATATGTAATTAAGGTACTTATCTGCAAACTATAGATTATTAAAATAAGCTTCATCGTTGAAGTTACATGAAAACCCTCTTAATGAGGTGACTTTTAATGGGAAAGTATATTTCTTAGAAGTAAATTAAAGGAGTCATATGACACGGCTAAAACAAATATTATGGTTTGTCTTAGATGTAATGCAATTAGTATACACGATTTAAGATAAAAAAATGCTTTATTTTCCACGTACCGTGCATGTTTGTATCTCCTCTTTGCCCCGCCTCTCTGAAAGGGCAAGAGGCTTGGATTTTTTACAAAGCTCATCGCTCTGATAAACTGGATCTGGGTGAGCATTCGCTATTAGATAGAATGTTCCGACACTTAAATTTTTTGCTAATTTACGTGTCTAATAGATGCATGGACAATTTTTAACACACCAAAGACACATAAAAACACGTATTTGCACCATATGACCCCTATAAAAAATAAGTCTACTTTCCTCAGGAGTAGTTTAGAGCAGTTTAGTTTTATCATTCGCACACGCAGTACGCCATACGTTAACTTCCAGTCTGTGTGTAGTTATCAGTCTGGCTACTGGCTCGTGACATAACAAGGTAATATCGCTAAAGCCACTTTGGATAAAAGCGTCTGCTAAGTGCGTAAATGTTAATAGTCAATAAATTACGGACCGAATTTCTTTACTTCTCTTTTCTGTCCTTTTCTTCCTTCTCTGAGAGTAGGTATTAGAAGACAACGATTACGGTCGTGCCGTAGATTGGTGGGGTCTTGGAGTGGTCATGTATGAAATGATGTGCGGACGGCTGCCGTTCTATAATCAGGACCACGAGCGTCTGTTCGAGCTCATTTTAATGGAGGAGATTCGTTTTCCCAGAAATCTCTCGCCTGAGGCCAAATCCCTTCTGGCTGGCCTGCTCAAGAAAGACCCTAAACAGAGGTGAGGGGAGCTTCTCTTCGAGTTATATTTGAGTTGTGTTTGAGATGACAGACTCTTCATTTTTACCACGTGGATGTTTTAAAGGCTCGGTGGAAGTCCTGATGATGCTAAAGAAGTGATGACACACAAGTTCTTCAGTTCCATCAACTGGCAAGATGTCCTTCAAAAGAAGGTAGAAGCAACGAAAACCAATGCAGATATTCACCGTAGTGTGTTTAAAATGCTTCAGATAAACAGTCATCTTTTCGTTTCGTCTGCAGCTCATCCCTCCTTTCAAGCCACAAGTGACCTCAGAGACGGACACGCGCTACTTTGACGACGAGTTCACTGCGCAGACCATCACTGTCACGCCTCCTGACCAATGTGAGTACCTCAGTTTCTCCGTCTACATGCAAGTGCTCACGAAACACGCTCAAGTGCGTGCGAAATCGCCTTTTTGTTAACCAGTCTGTCTTTGAAAAATAACTCTGTGGCGTGAGAAACTACTCAATTATTCAACACTGCTGTATGTTTTTTGACACTCTTGCAAGTTTGAAATGTGATTACAGTGAAATATCACACATTCAGAACCATAAAGGAATAGTTCGGTAACTGTCTCTGACACATATTGTTTGAATCGCATGCAGATGACAGTCTCGATGCAGAGGACCCAGACACACGCACACACTTCTCGCAGTTCTCCTACTCAGCCAGCGTGCGGGAGTGATCATCCTCTCCTACTCTCTCACCCTTACCAGCAAAGCAGACGCCCCTCCCATACACACAAACAAGGACACATGCACCAGCAGCCCGGCCTCCTAAAGGAGTTGCTTCTAGGCGGGACTACAGCATCTGTGAGCGGTCCTGTACAGGTGGTACCATCTGGCCAGTCCTGGTTTCTGATTGGCTTTACAACACGGCAGACATAGCCTGACACTACACACTGCAACACAATCTACCGAATAAATAAAAAAAACATCCAAACAATCAGGTACCAAGAAGAGAACGGTTCGCTACCAGCAGGTTTCAGGACACGCACACTCTCAGAACACTGAACTACAGGACAAAAACCCTCAACTGTTCCACACACTAAATCAGCTCATGGGAACCTGTGAAAACGAAAACGAAACGAAAACGTTTTCCCACAGATGGTCACAGTTTTAAAGCCATACTTCCGCAATTGTACAAGTGCTCTTTCTGGATCTAGCTGTTACCAATAGTGTCAACTGTTTTTACAGCAGGAGTTCTGATGGTGGGTAACACAGAGAAGATAAAGTGCTGTTTAGCTCTCCGGGCGGCACGTGGACTGCTGGGCGTGCGTGTGAATCTGCTTGAATGGGTGAATGGATGCGTGTTCTTTATCTCCATCTTAAACAGTGTCTTTTCGTGTTTTGGTTTTGTACATGGGCATAGGGAGTAGAACAGGGGGTGGGATCGATCATGGTTTCATGGGGGAACTCGCACACTATAGAAGTGATAACATTTGTGTTTTAAAGGGAAGAGAGAGAAAGACAGTTGGAGCTTGTAAATAGGGAGGTCAAGGTTTCCTTCCCAAACCAGGCATGTTCTGGAGGGGCATTTTCCAGTTTTAATCCGCTTCCCCAGGGGTCTATTTGTTTCAAGATTAGCGTAACATACAAACCGGCAATCATGTTATCGTCATCCCCTCTACAGTTTCGCAGGCATTGATGCTGAGATTTGAACGTCCTGTTATTTAACAGCAAAAGCTACTGGGTTAGCACGCTGACCGGTGAGTAATAAACCCACCCCCTATAGCAAACTGGAAACCTGCTGCATGTACCAGCGTGCTACACCATATTCATCGCAGCCTTTTCCTTTCTCCATTTTTCACTAGTGTAGTACAAAATGTGTAGGATGTTTGAGAGGAAATGTTCAAATTCATCTGCAGATGTGTAAAGTTTGTCTCATTCTTTGGACAGCAGCTGTCAGAACACACCGCTTCGTGTGAGTTGTTTTTCTTCATTTGTCTTTTTAAAGCTGCTTTATGTATGCAACATCAAACTGTTTTGTTTGTTTTGTTTTATTCATTATTTTATTGGATCATTAGTTTTTTGTTCTTCTTTTGTCCACTTCAACCTGAAATAAAATTGTCTTGATAAAATATGATTTTATATATATATATATATATATATATATATATATAAAATATATATTACAATAGTAACTTTCGTTTCATTTGTTCTTGGTTTATACATCCGTGTGTGTGTTTTGTGTGTGGTCTCGGTATATATTTGCAACCAGAAATGAAGTTTCCTTTCGTATGGGATATGGCTGTTCTTGAAGCATGATATATTTATTACCATCCCTCCATCGAAAATGTTTTCACACTTATGTAAAAAGCACCTCACTGGTTCATCAGAAGGGCTGAAGCGAAGTGCTTCTGTAGGACTGACTTGAGATTTGTTACTTAATCTGGTGAGCTGCATACTCGGATTTTGTGATGAATTTGTTGCCAAAAGTGTTGTCTAGGTAGGCAGCTCGCTAGGTTTTGGGACATGGCCCAATTTGCCTTGACTAAGGCCGCTATAGATGAAACATGGCTGCGTGAATAAATATAACATTGCACCAGACATGCGCACTGTAGTTCACACAGTTCATGATGTTCAAATATATTTTTGGACATGGTTTTTAAGGGGCAAAGATCTTTAAATGATTTCACCATTTTACCTTGTATATATCTGTAGGACAAATCAGCTTTATGACATTATTTTGCAGCTTTAACCATCGACTGTTCTGTTCCGATTGTGAAGAACAATAACGAATGTCATCGTTGATGCTCAATATGCTTTTCTTAGTGATGGGGATGCAAACAAATTGGGGGAGACTTAAAGTATTTAGCAATCTTCAGAGACATTTGTTTGGCTACAAAGTGGTATGGGTTATGTATTGCTATTAGGACATTCATGCAAGTAAATTCTTTAAACAAAAAACGTCTGTGTGTCTTACTCTACCCAACACAAAAATGTACCCACCGGATCCCCTTCACAATAGAACATACAGCTTTCATCCACCGGTGGGCAAACTTGGGCTAAGAAATCCTGATCTCTACATTTAGCCAGTCATCTTTGAAAACATTCCTTTTTTTTTACATCCGGACACAGAGCAATATCTTTATATATTGGTGTAAGATATTTTCAGTTAAGACAACTCAAACATGACATTTTAGGACTAGATTCCACTTTGTAATACTGGGCAATAAAGTATTACCTTTTAAATCTTATATAAAGGTCTTACTGCTATACAAGTGTTGATGTGCCCCAACAACTTTAAAACACTTACGTAAACTTCCTTATGTAGTGTTAGTAAATGAGCCTGGGTTGTCCTGAAGGGGCAGCACTTTTTTTTGTGGCTAAATGTAAACAAGCATTTTTATTTAAACAGCAAAAATATCAAAAAAAGTATTTTCCCTTAACCTCAGCTGATTAAAATCTGGCATCATTATTTTATATTGTTGTTTGTTTACTCCGCAGCTTGTACAAAAAGATGGAGATACAGATTTTTTCTGTATGTGATATCTTTTAGGATATATAAAAACAAATTAAAAATCAAACATTGAAGTAGGATTTGAACCCATTTTCAACACTTAGGTTAGATGGGAAGGAAATCAAGATGAAGGCTGACACGCATCATACAATTTTGGAGAAGAAAAATCTTGTATTGCTATTATAAACTCCTCAGAAACAAACTTTAATCGTTTTTATTCAGTTAACACACCGGATATCCATGGCAACAGCCTATCAGACAATGTGGCAACAGGATTGGTCAGGAGGTAGTTTAAAGGCATAGCTTAAAGAAGTGTTAATTAGTTGCACAGGTGTTAATTAACTGTCAGTGTGCAGCTGCAGTTTCAGTGCGTGAAGGTAGCTACAGTTTCCACGAGAATCATGGCTCGAACTGGGTTTTGTGATTCCAGGCAACTGTTGGACCTCCATATGGTGAGAAGATTAATAACATTTATAATCTTATTTTCTGCTTGTAATAACAATTATCTCCAAAATTGCCAGCTACTATTTTGCAAGACTCATGTCTCTAGCTGGGTTAAAGGACTAGGTTGAATTGAATGACCATGTCCGATTTTTAACTGTATAATAATGTATAAATAATAATGTTTTGCTCACACAAAGACTGAGGAAAAACAGCTGCCCCTGAGGACGTGGGCAAACAACTGTGTTCTGAAGGAGCGCAGAGTGTTTGAAGGCGAGGAGGTGCGACTGGGGCAGTGCTACAAACATGCTCAGGAGAATCGATGGGTAATCTGAGCTCTCTAATGTCAAAAATGGCTACAGCAAGTCGTATCGTGGCACGTTTTAAGTTCTATACTCAAACAGCATAATCTTAATATATCTTTTTTTAAAGGTTCGAAGGCTTCCTATCTCTGCAGAGGATGGGATCATAATGGACTACGCTCAACAAGATGAGTCTGCGTCTACAGGTGATTTGATGCTTGCTTTCTGGACCAAGTCAAAACAAGCCCTCTATTGCCATAATATTCTGATCTCTACATTTGACTTGGGATGGTTTACCCAATAATAAAAATTCTGTTATGAATTACTCACATTTATGCAGATCTGGGACAAATGGAGAATATTTGTTTGGTTTAACACAAAGATATTTGGTCGCATGCTTGTAACCAAACAGTTCTTGGACCCCATTGACTAACATTGTAGGAAAAATGAAAATTGTAGTCAAAAGTGCCCCAGAACTGTTTGCTGTCCTACATTCTTCAAAATATCATTTTCTGTGTTCAACAGAAAAAAAAAGGAACTCGAAGGTGAGTAAATGGTGACGGATAAATTTATATTTTTGGGTTAACTATTCCTTTCAGTGTTTTAGTTTAACTTAACAAATCATTATGTGCTGAAGTTTAATAACTGGGGTTCGTTTTTTCTCCCAATGTATATGTAATTTGTCCTTTTTTTTTGCACCCTTTTGAAATGTAGACATTTTCAACCAACCTGGTGTGTGTTGTCTACTAGATGTCTATGAAGAAGAGGCTTTGCTGAAGTATCTTCACCGGTTACCCGGTCCACCTAGTCTGCGAGAACTTATGCCTGGTCTTCTGCGCAGAGAGGTGGAGGTGGCCATCAGTAAGCTGGGCCTTCTCTATGACAAAACCTACGCTTGGGACATCTTCGTAGACATGATGGTGAGGACACTGTACACACAACACGCGTTTATTTTGGACTTTAGATGCTGTGTCCTACACTGTGTGTTGTGTTTCGGTCACAGAGAAGTCAGCTGCTTTGCACTCTCCCAAACACTGACCTGCCCAAGCCTTTCACTAACACTACAAGAGCCATCCTAGTGGATTGGCTAATTCAAGTCCATGTAAGTGCTGCAGATGCAATTTATTATGTTTTTAGTTTTTGTTTGTTGTAAATTATTTATTTTTAGCAATTTTGTCATTCATCTGTCATTATATTGGTTGTTTGAGTTTAGTCTTGATTTATTTTTAGCAATTTTGTCATTCTTCTGTCATTTATATTTGGGCAATTCCAGCGTTATTAACGTGACATTTTGCGTTATGGAAGTGACACAAAAATGCTCAGAGAATGAATTTGTTACGATTATATTGAACCATCTGTTTATATTTTTTCTGAACCCTTGTTGATAGTCTAAACATCAAAAAATGTCAGTCATTTCAATAAAATGCACAATCCTGAAGCAATAATACCAAATGAATGTAGCAGGGATGCCTCTTTATAGAACATAAAAGTTACTTTATATTAATTTTCATGTCCATTTATGAGAAATATGTAGTGTTATGGATGTGACAATCCTGAAAATGGCACTTACCAGACTAAGAAAAATCATGCACTAAAAATAAAACTAATGCTTTACAATTTTGAATAGAGATGTCACATGGGTATTTGGACCACCAAATGTCAAAATCTGTGCTGTTCCCATAGTAAAAAAAATTGCTGGTAAAAACTAAATTTTTTCATGGTAAGGTTGATTTTTCACGGAATTGCTCATTTGTTGTTAGTTTTTTTTAAGTTATTAATATCAGTCATGTGCAGGACTATTATTATAAACCGCTAACACAGTGTCTACACCAGACGCGGCGTGATGCGAAAAAAAACGATAGAGTGCCTTGGAACTTATTAAAATAAAAAAGTCCATGCTGGATGCGGTCGGTGTAGACAAGATGTAAAACAAATGGAAATAATCTGAGGCACTGATTTATAATTCACCAATGCAATTTTTAGATTATCAGTAGGCTATTGTCTAAAGTAATCGCACACTTTTACAAATTTTTTTTTTTTTTTTTTTTTTTTTTTTTTTTATATTGACAGACACTTATTTGTCTCACTTCAGGAAGTGTTTCAGTTTTCTGAGGAAACGCTCTATCTAGCAGTTCACCTGTTGAATCGAGCACTCCGGCTTATTAAAGTCTCCATCACTGGCCTGCAGTTGCTCGGTGTGGTTTGCCTCTTCCTGGCTGCTAAGAAAGAGGAGTGTCTTTTACCAGAGGTTCTTGAGTTTCTCGACTACAAACGTGAATTTGACAGCATTTATCAGTGTTTTGAATTGTCAATTTTGAATATGTTTGTTAGGTGTCCGAGCTGTGCTATCTGATGGAGAACGCTTACAGTAAGAAACAGCTGTTACGGATGGAGAGGAGAGTTTTAATTGGACTCAAGTTTGATCTCTATTACTGCCCTCCACTTCACTTTCTTCTCATCTCTGCTTCTATAGCACGCTGCAGTGACAAGGTAGGTCACAAATTGAATTGACCATTTACTGTGTTAAAGGAGGACTGTGACTGGCTGCAACAAACAGAATTTATATTTATGCGCTTGGTGACAGATGCTTTTATCTTGGACCAATAGTGCATTAAAACATTTTTAAATCTGCAAGTACATTTACATGGGAAAGAAAGTATTTGTTTGGATTATTTCTATTATTATATAACTATGTAATTTGTTGCCCCTCTTTTTTTTTACTGATATTGTCATAAATTTTTCCTGTTTAGGTGGTTTGGATGGCTCGGTATCTGTTGGAACTCTCTCTTCTGGAGGGACAGTGTGTGGTTTATCTGCCTGCTCAGCTGGCAGGTGCTGCCCTCCGTCTGTCCCGCAGGGTCCTGCAGGAAACTCTGTCTCCTGAGGGAGAGACTGCCTGGTGTATTGCCGCCAGTATCCATATAGGCAGGTTAGGAGAAATGACTGCTTATGAATGTTTACAGATTGTTTGTTCTGTAGTGTTCCTTTTTGTTTGAGCTTTGAACTGACTCTCAAGCCCTTATATTTTATAAAACTCAGAAGACATTAACCCTTTAACCGTATATTATGAACCATGATTACCGAAAGTGCGTTGATGCTTATCTTAATATAGCACCAGTTACTAAGTGTTATTATTAACTGTGATTACTATCACATAAATATTATGCACATTATAATATCATAACCCAGCAAAAATAACAAAGATCTTAAAGATGATACTGATATTGTGTTAATGCTATGCATATTATAATATTGCAAATAAGCAATCAACTTCTGGTTGATGCTTCAAAAATAATAAGAAATATTAGTCATAACAGTAATGATATTAAAAATATTGATTGTTAAACTATTAAATTGGGCATGGAATGTAATTTGAAACATTTAACATTTAAATTTGATGCATTTGTCAAACTCTTCTGTCTTAAGAGGTAAAAATAATTGTCAAAAGATTATAGTCGGTTTCAATAAATATATCCCGTGAAAGTTGATATAGAGCTTAACAGTCCTATAAATGGAAATGTCAGATAATAAACCCAGTTTCATCAATGCACGTTGTATTGAGGGAAATTGCAATAATACCATGCAATCCGTATCTTTATCTTTTTTAATGAGCTCTTTCCTTCAGTAACTACTGCCTGAATGTACAGCTGCTTTTTAACAATGCAAAATTGTAAAAAGCGCTATATAGATTTAATTGAATAAACCTGGTTGAATCATAAATAACAGCAACATTTCTGAAAAGTGCATCTCTAATTGAATGTAGTAACCTTTTTTGGGTTGAAGCAATTTAAAAACAACAAATATACAATGCACAATTTGAAGGGAAAACGGCTAAGAGAATGACTAATGAATTGCCTTAAATATCCCTATAGGCTAGTTAAGCAGCATTTTGCTGGGTTGTTTCATGATTGGCTCTCATATGGATTTTAATTCAAGCTACTGGTTGGGTTTGTCCCTTTTTGACCCAACCATTCGTTTAAGATCTAGCATTTTCTTTTTTAAGAGTGTTCCTGGGTGGGGTCTCGGAGACTCTGAACAAAGGTTTTTCTATTCTCTTTTTTTTCTTTGAAGTTTATCATTAACCGTGCACTCATTGTATTAGTAGCTGTTATGTAGAATAAAACCGTTTAAGAACTGTTGGGCCTCAATTCTTTTGACATTCTAAAGTTGTCAGTGCTATTTTTAGCCCTCTCAACTTTAGACATTGAAATACTCAAGCCAATATAAAATTCTTGCTTAATTCACCCTATAGAGGAGTGTTATGATACAATGTTTCAACTGTCCGCATGTTGCCATTAGAGTTCATTATAAATATAAACACTTTAATGGCATTGTGTATCTCAATGTTTGATCTGAGATATTTATTGCATGATTTTTCATTTCCCATTGTTGCAGTGAAGCCATTCTCTTCAGTATAATGCAGATCATGGCTATGTCAGCAGCCAGAGCACATGGGCATGAGACCCGTGCCACCTTCATCAAGTTTTCCACCATACAGACCCTCCACGTCAGTATGCACCCAGCCCTCAAGACCACATCTGGCCTACTAGGACTGCCGTGCACCCAGACGTGAAGCCCCAACAGAACCACAAAGAGGACCGCATGAACAAAAGAGGTTTCAGGATGGGATACACAAGCTTGTCTGATGAGAGCAAGAAATTTGACCTGTCAGGAGTGTTCAAGGTGTTGTACTAATGTCTGTGAAATTTAAAGAACACTTCCTTGAACCTGTTTATTGGACTGAATTGTTACCTTTTTATAACAATCTTATGTCACTTGATGTAAAAAAACAAAATCATTTTGTATTTGTCTGATGTAGCTTTTAAGTGTTTATCAATGCTTCTTGTGAAAACTTTATGTATTGGAATAGGTGTTAAGGTGTCTTGTAGAATTAAAGCACTTTGAGAGGTGTAGTGTTTTTAAGTGTTTTGCCAGTTTTTTTTTTTTTTAAATTGTGCAAAATAAAAAATATAATGTCTGCTTTGGAAAACTGCAATGGAAATCATTCTCTTACAACCTTGTCATATTTCTCTGTGTGTAAAATGTATGCTATTCCTCTTGAAGGAGCAGTTGACGCCACTTCTCACATGACATTTTAACAGGGGCCTTGTGCAAGCAGGTTGCCAAATCTGAGTGAAGAAAAAAAAGCCCAATACCACCACTCATAATAAAATCTCAGACATTAAAGCGAAGATTTTAGATTAATTTAAGTGTGGACAGATGTTAAGTGTTTTTGACGTTTGGAACTGAATTTCTATCCAAACAAAATAACTTTCATTTGTTAACTGTAATTCGGTCCACAAACGGTCATAAGAAAATGTAGTTTACACCAAATCAGCTTAGTATCATGCTGGGTCATTTATCTATTATAGCTTCAACATTGTTCATCCATCCATCCATCCATCCATCTTCTTCCGCTTATCCGGGGCCGGGTCGCGGGGGCAGCAGTCTAAGCAGGGATGCTCAGACTTCCCTCTCCCTAGACTCCCTCCAGCTCTTCCGGGGGACACTGAGGCGTTCCCAGGCCAGCCGGGAGACATAGTCCCTCCAGCGTGTCCTAGGTCTTCCCCGGGGTCTCCTCCCGGTGGGACATGCCCGGAACACCTTCCCGGGAAGGCGTCCAGGGGGCATCCGGAAAAGATGCCCGAGCCACCTCAGCTGGCCCCTCTTGATGTGGGGGAGCAGCGGATCTACTCTGAGCTCCTCCCGAGTGACCGAGCTTCTCACCCTATCTCTAAGGGATCGTCCAGCCACCCTGCGGAGAAAGCTCATTTCGGCCGCCTGTGTCCGCGATCTTGTCCTTTCGGTCATGACCCACAGCTCATGACCATAGGTGAGAGTAGGAACGTAGATTGACCGGTAAATCGAGAGCTTCGCCTTGCGGCTCAGCTCCTTCTTCACCACGACGGACCGGTACAGCGACTGCATTACTGCAGAAGCTGCACCGATCCGTCTGTCAATCTCCCGTTCCATCCTTCCCTCACTCGTGAACGAGACCCCCAGATACTTGAACTCCTCCACTTGAGGCAGGAACTCTCCACCTACCTGAAGTGTGCATGCCACCCTTTTCCGACTTAGGACCATGGCCTCAGATTTGGAGGTGCTGATTCTCATCCCAGCCGCTTCACACTCGGCTGCAAACTGTCCCAGTGCATGCTGGAGGTCCTGGTCTGATGGGGCCAGCATGACAACATCATCCGCAAAGAGCAGAGATGAAATCATGTGGTCCCCAAACCCGACACCCTCCGGGCCCTGGCTGCGCCTAGAAATTCTGTCCATAAAGATTATGAACAGAACCGGTGACAAAGGGCAGCCCTGCCGGAGTCCAACATGCACCGGAAACAAGTCTGACTTACTGCCGGCAATGCGAACCATTGAGTGATAACATTGTCCACATACAAGATATTTGATGGTAGTGAAAATTACGGTGAAGGGTAATATATGAAAAGGGTGTAGATAATTTCATACAGATGAACCGACCGTACTGCTTCAAAAGGGTTATTCCCGGTCATTTCTGCTGACACACTATTTTATCTTTATTTATGATCATATATGTGTGCCGTCTATGCTCAGTATTTAATTTAGACCTGATTTATATGTGTGCGTATAGGTTATGTGGGCACATAACCCATGTGAAGTCACCTGCAGTTTGTAACCAGCTTCGGTGCATAACTCCGAACATGTGCGCGTCCGCCTCTCCTCGTTCATCTTCACATGTCTGCGCACACCCTCACAGCCGATTGGCTGAGAAGAGCACGATGGGTCATTCGGACTTGCAAGAACCACGTGGCGCAGTAGAGCAGCTGAGCCCTGGCACATTTGAGAGACTCGTGTGAGTGAAGCGCAACATTTCTTTCGATTTCACGAGATAAATGTGTTTTGGTCCATTTGGATTTTAGTGGGGACAGATATGAACAGCAATAAGGGGAGTGTGATCAGAGGATAACATTAAAAAAATACCAAAATATTATGAACTATTTCACGTGCTCCCTTTTGTTTTAATCCACTATTGGTTACTACTTTGGTAACCATAGTTTAACTGTGACATACCATATATATATATATGCTGTGAAAATGTGCTGTGGGGGTTGTTGTTCTGTGTGAGACATTGTGTCTGAGACAACCCAGCGCTGTATTAGGATACTTTCTGACCAATAAACTTCAATACTTGTTAGCGATTGCCTTCCTTCAATTTTTGAACATGCAAGGACTCTTTTAAAGTCCAACAATTGCTGACCCCGACGCTGGCAAGACCGGAGAAAAGGAGGCATTTTTAAGCGATCTAGAGAACGGCAGAGAACCCAAACGCGAGACGGATTCAGGTTCAACACACAGCCGGCTAAAAAAATTGAGGTAAGCAGAAACCTGTTTAGTCGATTCTGCAAATTGGATAAACTAAATTGATGTGTTGAATTTGATGAACATCTTGTGTGAGTAAATATATGAAGAAGGATTTGAAGTTTGTTGTACAGATAAGTGGGATTAATTTCTGTGGTTCGGCGTAACCATAAAAGTGGGTTAAAGTCCCATTTTGGGAAAGTGGGTTAAAATCCTACTTTAAAGCTGTGGGTTAAATTCCCTCAGAAAATATAGGTTCAAGTCCTGTATAGAGAACTATAGGTTAAAGTCCTATAGTAATAATTTGGGTTAGAGTCCCAATTTGGGTTGGAGTCTCTTGGTTTTATTAATAACCATAAATTTGGGTTAGAGTCCCAATTTGGGTTAGAGTCCCTTGGTTTTATTAATAACCATAAATTCGGGTTGGAGTCCCTTGGTGCTGGAAACCATAAATTTGTAGAATTGTAAAATAATATTTTCTGTGATTTCTTTGGTACATTTTTATTTTTCTATGTATTAAATCATGTATGTAAATTCTGTTAGGAAACAGGTCACGTGGGGGGTATGAATGCATTGTGATATATTTTTTATGTAGTTGTATATTGTATTGTGACACAGAAAAATCCAGAAGTGAGGGAGAGAGAGAAAAAACCTCAGCCTGTAGAGAAAGAATGGCAGAATATGAAAGAGAATGTGAAGAATATGGAGGTATGCTAATTTTAGACCAGTGGCAAAGTGTAGTGGATATGTTATTGGCTCAAGCGGAGCCGAAGTGTCATAAAAAAGAAAGATAATATGGGAGAATAAATGGAGTCAGATATGTATTGAAAACGGGTGGGACACACCTGAGAAAATGTTTGTGTTCCTGGCACCAAAAGTTAGGGATATAGAAAAGAGAGCACACGTAAGGCTGAAAAGGCATGTTGAAGAAAAAACCAAAGTAAAATGGATAAATAATGGCCAAGCATGCTAATCAGGAAGAAGAGTATAAAACAGAGTTAAGACTGTGGACGAGAATAAAGCTTACTGCAACGTCTCTCAGCCCTGTTAAAACTAAAGGCGGAGGAGACCATGTGAAAGCAGTGAAGTCAGAGAAAGAAATGGAAAAAAAAATCAGGAAGTGATCAGGGTAACTTATCTGACAAGACAGCATATAGCCCGCCCCCTAAACTATATCCGGACTTAAAATTGTTGAAAAACCCACCGCCATATGAGGCAAACCTGCAGCAAAAACAAGTAAAAATAAAGGAAGGAGATGTTGATGTGGACATAGCTGAAATAAATGAATTGAGACAGAAATTAAGCCAACTCTCAAGATTAGTCAGTGAAACACCACAGCAGTTAACCCCCCAGAGAGAAGAACACATTCCACAAGGGGAGGGGGGAGAGGCGTGTGGAGAGCTAAAATATCACCACACACCCCCTGTTTCATAACATAGCCGAAAGAGTTTAGATAGTGATAAAGGCGATGAGACAACACATATGGATGTGACTATTAAAGGAACAATGTCATCTACCCCTATTGCAAAAAGAACTAGAGCAGTGGAAAGAGAGAGGTTAGGTAGCCATGCTGGAGGTACAGTTGTGTTCAAAATTATTCAACCCCCACTGAAATTGATTGTTTTGGTCGGTTTGACATTGATTATGATCATTCAGTCATCCTGCTTACAATTAAATCAAAGAGGCACGTGTAGGTCAGACAAATATAACATAACATTTATATTGAAATAACCACAATGTCTTTTCTGAGCTCACATCATTATCAGTTTTATTTAACCCCCAAGTGACATTCAATCTTAGTACTTAGTACAACATCCTTTTACAGTTATAACAGCTTTTAAACGTGAATCATAGCTTGACACAAGTGTCTTGCAGCGATCTACGGGTATCTTCGCCCATTCATCATGAGCAGAAGCCTCCAGTTCAGTCACATTCTTAGGCTTGCGCACTGCAACTGCTTTCTTTAAGTCCCACCAGAGGTTCTCAATCGGATTTAAGTCTGGTGACTGCGATGGCCACTTCAAAATGTTCCAGCCTTTAATCTGCAACCATGCTCTAGTGGACTTGGAGGTATGCTTGGGATCATTGTCCTGTTGAAAGGTCCAACGTCTTCCAAGCCTCAGGTTTGTGACGGACTGCATCACATTGTCATCCAATATCTCCTGGTACTGAAGAGAATTCATGGTACCTTGCAAACGCTGAAGCTTCCCAGTACCTGCAGAAGCAAAACAGCCCCAAAGCATGATTGACCCCCTGCCATGCTTCACAGTAGGCAAGGTGTTCTTTTCTTCATAGGCCTTGTTCTTCCTCCTCCAAACATAGCGTTGATCCATGGGCCCAAACAGTTCTAATTTTGTTTCATCAGTCCACAGAACACTATCCCAAAACTTCTGTGGTTTGTCCACATGACTTTTGGCATACTGCAGTCGACTCTTCTTATTCTTTGGGGACATGAGTTTGAGTTCTGGCATGGAGGCCTTCATTACGCAGGGTACGACGTATTGTCTGAGCAGAAACTTCAGTACCCACATCTGACAAATCTGTTCTCAGTTCCTCAGCAGTCACACGGGGACTTTTCTCCACTCTACGCTTCAGGTAGCGCACAGCAGTCGAAGTCAGCATCTTCTTTCTGCCACGACCAGGTAGCGTTTCAACAGTGCCCTTTGCCTTGAATTTGCGAATGATGCTTCCTATGGTGTCTCTTGGTATGTTTAACATCTTTGCAATCTTCTTATAGCCATTGCCCTTCCTGTGAAGAGTAATCACCTGTTCTCTTGTCTTCCTGGACCATTCTCTTGACCTCACCATGTTTGTAACCACACCAGTAAATGTCTAGAAGGAGCTGAGTATCACAGTCATTTTAAAGCTGCCTAATTGGTGCTTATTAGGCTTTATTGCTGCTCCCTGATATCCACAGGTGTTTTCAATACCTGATTGAAAACACTTCATTGAACCTCTGTTCTTCAGAGTGGTAGTCTTTAAGGGGTTGAATAATTATGTCAATGAAGAATTCACAAAAGAAACATTTACTACTGTATTACAAAACTAATTGATGTCATTTTAGTTGCATATGGTTCTTTAAGAAGTCCTTGTAGGATTTCATTCTGAATACAATTACAAATGTACACTAAATTCCCTAAAACCATTTACAGCATTGGGGGTTGAATAATTTTGATCACAACTGTATGTACATTCCAGTCAGAACCAGAATCTGGGACATTTCACACCCAGGCCATGTAGGCTCAGTTAGACAGAATGAATATGAGGAAGGCAAGAATGATTTTGCCGCCAGCCACCGCGGAACACAAATGCCATTAGTACAGGAAGGACAGGGTCAGGCTAAATACCAGCCATGGAGTCATAGTGATATGACCGCAGTGTTGGCCAAATTGCCCCCCATCACCTCAGGGGGAGGGAGATGGCTGAATAAATTGATGGCCTTACGTCATGGCCAAATTTTCACAACATCACAAATTATTTAATTTGAAAAAAATGCTAGAATAGAAAATGTGGCAAATGACGAACAATTTACATTGGTCAGCACTGTTGTTAGTGTAGTGCTGAGAAGACAATTTCCTACACCACCAACAGCGTATCAAAATATTAAGTTCTGCATTAAACCAGGAGAGACTGGCTCAGGGTACTATTTCCGATGTGCAGCGGAGTGGGAACAGATGGTACAGGAAAACAGTCTGAATAACCCTATAACACGTGACATTTTCAGAACAGCAGTAATGACAGGAGCCCCCAACGGTGTAAAACAGGCTATGGAAAACAACCCAGACATACCAGTGGCCTCCAATGAGGTCTGGGATAGACATTTAGTGCACCACATAGACAGGGCTGTTGATAAACAAGACAGGGAGTCAGTGGAATTGGAAAAAACTATTTAGCACCTCCCTTCATTCCCCCAGATTTTGGTTACGACCGAGAGGGTGCATGCCCATCCCAATGGCCACAGAGGGGTCAGTGGAGAGGCTATAGAGGACAGAGGGGTGGGAACAGAGGATATAGAGGACGAGGGAATGGGCGTGGTGGAAGGGGGAGGGGTGCTTGTTTTGGGTGTGGAGCTACTGATCATTGGATAAGAGACTGCCCCACACAGCTAGGGGAAGGCCAAGCTACAGGGCCACCTGCAGGGGGATGGGGTCCTCGCAGAGGTGGACCTGGTGGTCGTGGCAGGGGACCACATACCCCACAATACCCGGGGCAACAACTCTCATCGCCACCCAACCTACAGGCGCCCATGCACCCAACATGGGGCCCGGGGGGGACGCGGAGGAATGTTGAAGGGGCCCACAGAGAACCACCATGAGGGGAATGGCTGAGCCCCTCATGGAAATAGTGGTTAACAACAGACCACTACAAGCCCTGGTGGACACTGGGACAACATACTCTACTGTAACAAAAGGATTCATAACAAAAAATGACTTGAGTGATAAAACAGTGGGAGTAATGGGGTTCTCTGGTGGGTTGGAAAAATGGCCAATGACAAAAAAATTAACAGTGCATGTTGCAAATCAGAGCTTACCGCACTTATTCCTGTACTCCTCCAACGCCCCAGTACCCTTATTAGGTAGAGACTTACTGATCAAATTAGGCGCTAGCATTTTATGTTCACCACAAGGGGTAATTGTATGCTTTACAGACGGCACACAAGTTGATTGTTCGAGGGCTGCAGAGTTGGGTTACACACAAAATGTCCTGTTAGGAGGCCCACTGAAAGAGGCTGCTGACATCTATTGGGTAGAATTAGAGATTATCCCATCCCCAATGAGTGTAGTATCACTATATAACAACCACAGGCCATGGATAACAAACATAGATGTTTTCTTACCGCCCATTGACCCCCTCCATTGCACACTGTTTTATGACAGAAATGACAACGTCATGTACCATGAGCTATTTAATAGCATAGAAGGAAACAGATGGCGTCTCACAGGTGACACCTGTGCATAGGGAAGGAAGGTATTGTAGCCCCTATCACTCTGACTGAGGAACAGCAGGGGTGGTATGAAATTACAGAAACAGCTGCACCACACATTTCCATGGCACTGCACCCAGGCCATGAAGCAAGAGAGTTAGGAGGGATGACCAAAGGATTGAGAAAAGTTACTGACTGGCAACTAACAGGGTATGACATGCTCTTATATTCACCAACAACAGAATCATATTGGGTTCAGGTGACCACTGAGGACATAGGTATTTTGACACATAAACAGATCTCTAGGAGCCACGGGAGATATGCCACCTGTAACATTTCAATTGACTTCCACGGACCCAATTTGGGCACCTCAATATCGTAATAAGCCAGAAGCAGATGAAGGTATTGCATCAACTGTCCAGGGACTCCTAGAGAGGGGAGTAATCACCCCTTATAAGTCTCCATGGAATACTCCTATTTTCCCAGTACAAAAACCAGGCACCAACAAGTACAGACTTGTTCATGACCTCAGAAGAATTAACAGCATGGTAGTGACACCCACACTAGCTGTCCCGAACCCATATATTACCCTCTCAAATTGGACCCCAGCTCACCAGTGGTTCACATGTATTGACCTCGCAAATGCATTTTTCTGTATACCACTGTCTGAGGAATGTAAGTCATGTCTGGCATTCACCTACAGGGGGAGCCAGCACACTTATAACAGACTACCCCAAGGGTTTATTTTATCACCAGGAATATTTAACCAAGTGCTGAAGGAACAATTGCAAAATTGTGTTGTTCCCCAAAACTGCTTGTTAATAATGTATGTTGATGATTTACTGTTAACGAAGAATGTTTGCAGGCTACCAAATTAATATTGAGGCAGCTACATATTTCTGGTTTCAAGATCAGCAAAGAAAAATTGCAAGTTTGCAGACCATCAGTTACATTTATGGGAAGACTGATTACAGCCCAGGGCTCTACACTCTCCCACCGTCAACGTGACAGCATTCTAACACATCCAAAACCAAACAATGTAAAGGACATGCTTTCCTTTCTCGGCCTCACAGGTTTCAGCAGAAATTACATCCCTATGTATGTCTCCTTAACCACGCCCCTCAGTCAGATCGTGAAAGAGCAGGGAATGAAAAATTTAAAAGCTGATTTAAAATGGACCCCTGAAGCAGAACAGGCTTTTATTACATTGAAAGCACAATTGGCACATGCTGCTCATTTGAATTGTGCTGACTATTCTATAAGTTTCTTGCTAGATGTCTCTGAAACAGGAAGCAGTGCACATGGGGTGCTATTCCAAAAGCAGGCAGGAACGAGGAAGATTTTAATGTATGTCAGCGTCCTCCTGGACAGCATTGAACAGCGACAGCCTAGTTGTGCCAGGTTTGCTGCAGGTTTGGCTAAAATCATTGAAAAAACATCATACATTGTCATGGGCCACCAATTAACGGTTCTCACCACCCACTCCAGTATGTCATTTGTTAATTCAGCAGCATTCACTTTTTCACCTCTGAGGCAGCGAAAATTAGCAAAATGTCTTGATGCACCAAACGTCACGTACACACACGAGGGTATTAACATGGCGGACCTCGTAACTGATGGCTTGCCCCATGACTGTGCACCGATCATGGAGTTAGCATCCCGTGTCAGACCACATCTCTCTGCATCTCCACTCACAAGTCCTCCACAAGTTAAAACGCTGTTCACAGATGGGTGTTGTTTCAGATCAGAGGACGGTTTACTAACAGCTGCATTTTCCGTAGTAGGACAAACAGAGAAGGGATTCGTTACTAGGGTATCAGACAAACTTCAGGGTAAGCAGTCAGCACAGCGAGCAGAAATGATAGCAGTTACTGAAGCATTAAAATTTGCAGGGACAGCCAGAGTGAACATTTTCAGTGGTTCTGCTTATGCGGTTACCGCTGTACATGTAGAACTGCCAGTTTGGCAGCATTGTGGTTTTGTTACCACATCAGGTCGACCTATTACACATGCATGTGAAGCCAGAGACCTTTTGGAGGCTCTGATGATACCTGCGGAAGTATCAATTATCAAATGCCAAGGTCACTCAAAAGACGATTCCATGATCACAATCTCAACGAAAGTGGAGAGAATGAATCTCACTCTAAAACTAAAATTGGCTAAAATCTGTGCACAGACCAAATTGTCATGGTTATCTGCCCTTCCTTTTGCATTAATGTCTGTATGTTCTTCTGTTAACAGGATTTCTGGCTTTACACCATTTGAATTGTTTACAGGTCGATCATTTCCTGGACCAACCACGCCTCTGCGGCCGGACACCATTAAACCTCTGTCACATTGTGCCTATTTTGACAAACTAACTGCTCTGATCCAACACTTTTCCCAGCAGGTCACACCGGAGACTGAACCAGAACCTGTTCCACCACCCACTGAGTGGGTGCGACTGAAGACTTTCCGCAGGAAGTGGCATGAGCCCAGGTGGTCTAAACCACTGCGTGTCACCTCACGAACATCCCATTGTGTCCGCCTAGCAGGAAAAGGCAACACATGGTATCATTTGTCTTCTTGTGTAGCGTGTGATTCACCAAGCAGGTCTCTGGAACAGACGTCTGTGTACCTGAGTTTTCAGGTCCAAGAGAGGGAGGGTGTTGAGAGTGACGTACAAAAAAAACTCAGGAAAACTTCAACTTTTACAGGTCATACACAAGAAAGGTGAACCTCTAGTGCACTGTGTAAGTGAAGATTGTGCATATGGTGCAGGCATTGCAGTAACATTTAAGAGTAGATATGGTGTAGAAAAAGTGAGACAACAAAACAAAAAATCAGATGAATGTGCAGTAACTCACAAGGAGGAAGGTAGAACTATTTTTCACCTAATCACAAAAGTAAAATGCACTGATCTCCCCACATACGAAGATTTCACCAATAGTTTAAGACACATGAGAGACTGGTGTGTAGAACATAGAGTGAGAAGTGTTTCTGTACCCCGGCTGGGGTGTGGTCTGGACAAACTAGGTTTCCAAAGAGTCCAGAGCATCTTAAGTGAAGTGTTCTCAGGGGTGGACATAGTGAAAGTGAAAGTGAAAGTGACCTGTTTTTGTCAGATATGGTGACCCATATCCGAAATTTATCTCTGCTTTTAACCCATCCAGAGAGTAGTGAACACACGCACAGCAAGTGGTGAACACACATACACCCAGAGCAGTGGGCAGCTATCGCTGCAGCGCCCGGGGAGCAAGTTGGGGTTAGGTGCCTTGCTCAATCGTTACCCGCTGGACCTGAGGATCGAACCGGCAACCTTCTGGTCACAAGTCCAACCCTCTAACCATTAGGCCACGACTGCCCCATCGTGGCCTAAGTCATAACCATATATTCATTATAAGCATTATAAGTGTATGTCATAAACTTTAGATAGGATTTTTATACTCTTTATATTTTCTACAGATTGTTTAAAAAAAAAAATTAACCTCGAGGCTGTGGGAAAATTGACCATGTATCAGATCCCTATGCAACCGACTGATAGTTGCAGCAATAGAAAAGAAAGATCTTACCCCACCCCCGTATACCATGCCCCTGTTGGCAACAAACCAAATATCAGATGATGAGGGAGATGATGAGGATTATGTGTGACCTCTTTCAGAGGTCAAGAGAGGGATTGAAGGATATTACTGTTGTTATTACATATTTTATTACGTATTTCTTATAGTGTGAAGATATATTTTTGTTTCATACATTCATTCATCATATAATCTTCACTGTGAAAACATTGAAAACTTTGTGTGCAATATTGATGTGCTTGCAACAGGAGATGTGAGTTTGGGGGGAGGTATGTGGAATGTTGTTTTTTCAGGAATGTGTTCCAGGAACTAAAAAGGACACAGCAGGAGTTGATTGGTGGAGAGAGGACAAAGCAGAACTTGATGATTGGTGGAAACAAGGGAGACCCCCGGCCCCCCTGCTGAAGAGAGAACGACATACCATATATATAAATGTGCTGTGGGGGTTGTTGTTCTGTGTGAGACATTGTGTCTGAGACAACCCAGCGCTGTATTTTGATACTTTCTGACCAATAAACTTCAATACTTGTTAGAGATTGCCTTCCTTCAATTTTTGAACATGCAAGGACTCTTTTAAAGTCCAACACAGGATACCTGAGTCCTTTAGGCCAGGGAGGTTTTGTGTTATTTTTAATAGGCTGTATCTCGTGTATGTGTTATTTTTAATAAGCTGTATCTCGTGTAACCCGGAGGAAGTGCACACTGCGCTCTGTTGCTACATAAAAGCCAGGAGGAGGGAGGGCTCCCTCTCTCTCTGTCCATCTGTTTGTGTGTTTATTATCATGTCTAAATAAATAGCCTAATTAGCCAATTCTTGCCTCAGACCAACGCCAGAACTGTAACACAATGGCCAATATTTACTTACGTGTTCATAATACTGTTTATAAACAGGTATTAAGCTGATAATGAGTAATACACATTTTACACACTTGATTATGTGGAACATCTCTTTATAATTCCAATATATTCTTTTTACCTTTGACATTTATGGGAAACCCATCTAACTTGCAATGTAAATTTTACAGTTACAGTCAAGCATAATGTTGTATCTCTACTTGATAAAAAATGTCCAGTGTGGGAGCCCTATTCAACTCAACTTTATTTATATAGCGCTTTTTACAATTTTCATTGTTACAAAGCAGCTGTACACGAGACACAATAGATTACAAGTAAAACAACTAAGGGCATATACCTCTAAAAACAAGAAAAAAGTGGAAAACAACAAAAGACAGACATACAGATGCTCCACACACACAATATGCATACATACTTACACACATTGACATAGACGCACACACACAACACACTCACACACACACACACACAAACACACTCGCACAAAAGGACAGTGAAAGGACACATTTGAGATAAAGGAGAGAGAGAACCACAGGTCAAATATTAAACGGACTATAAATTCTTATATATTAATTATTTCTAATTTCTGAATTCTAAAACAGCCCCCCCGGCCAGGCAGATAGTGCAAAACAATATGCAAACGGTGGCGAGGAACCCAAAACTCTAATCGAGAAAAAAACCCTCAGGGGAACCCAGGCCCGACTGGGGGATTCCAGTTCCCCTCTGGCAAAAGCTGCTGCCTCTACACAAGCACAACAGTGCTTGCACAACAAGGCTAAATAAAAATAAAAAAATAAGCTTAATAAGGTAAATGGTAGATTTAAGATTATCCTTAACACTCTAATAGCATTTTAAATGTTGTAGGAAAATCAAAGTTGCCACGTCCTTTATCCAGCTCTATCCTCTTAGCTCTTGTCAGGTCACCGCTTCCCATTCTCAGCTCTGCCATCAGGTCTGGGCATGAACTGCCTCCTGCGATAACCTTGGAACAAAGAGACAAGACTGGCTGAGAGTAGAGTACTGTTCTGCACTCTTTGATGCAACAAGTACATCATTTGTTGTTGGATGTGTTCCTGGTTCCGGTTGATCTAAATAATGCAGCCTAAATCCTCTGAGGATTAATATTATGGAAGTGTAGTGTATGCAAGATTAAAAAGATGCGTCTTTAGTCTAGACTTAAACTGACAGAGTGTGTCTGCCTCCCGGACATTGCAGGGAAGAATATTCCACAGTTTAGGCGCTAGATAAGAAATGGATCTACCACCTGCACTTGATTTTGAAATTCTAGGTATTACCAACTGACAGGACTCCTGAGAGCGTAATGCACGTGGAGGTCTGTAATACAATAGAAGTTCATTTAAATACCGCGGCGCTAGACCATTCAGGGCTTTATAGGTAATAAGCAAGATCTTAAAGTTAATGCGATGTTTTATAGGTAACCAGTGCAAGATTGAAAGAACCGGTGTTATATGCTCATACTTTTTAGTACGTGTAAGAACTCGAGCTGCCGCGTTTTGAACCAGTTGCAGTTTTTGTAATAGGCCTGCAGGGCAACCACCTAGAAGTGCATTACAGTAATCTAGTCTAGATGTCATGAATGCATGAATTCATTTCTCTGCATCTGACATCAACAGCATATGACGTAGTTTAGATATATTCTTAAAATGGAAAAATGCAATTTTACAAGTGTTGGCGACATGGCTCTCAAATGACAGATTACTATCGAATACAACGCCAAGATTCTTAGCTAACGACGAGGATTTTATGGAGCATCCGTCAATCGTCAAGCAGTATTCTTGGTTGTTACGTATAGCGGTTTTCGGTCCCGTAAGTAACACTTCTGTTTTGTCCGAGTTTAGTAGTAAAAAATTGTTACTCATCCAGTTTTTTAAGTCAACTATGCAATACTTTATTCGATCGAACTGAGGCTTCGAGGAAATATAAAGTTGAGTATCATCAGCATAACAGTGAAAGCTAATTCCCTGTCGCTTTATTATATCTCCTAGAGGTAGCATGTATAATGCGAAGAGCAGAGGCCCCAAGACTGAACCCTGTGGTACACCGTACTGGACTTGCGATTTGCGGGACACCTCATTGTTTATTGCTACAAATTGAAAACGGTCGGATAAATAAGACTTGAACCATTTCAATGCTATTCCGTTAATGCCGACGTAATTTTCGAGTCTATGTAGGAGTATGCTGTGGTCAATGGTGTCAAATGCAGCACTAAGGTCTAGCAGCACCAATAACGAAATACAGCCACGGTCAGAGGCTAAAAGCAGATCATTTGTAACTCTAATCAAAGCAGTCTCTGTACTGTGACATGCTCGAAATCCAGACTGGAATTCTTCATTAATGTCATTCCTTTGGAGGAAGGAGCATAATTGAGTTGAAACTACTTTTTCCAAAATTTTAGATATAAAAGGTAAATTCGATATAGGCCTGTAATTCCCTAGTTCTTTAGGGTCGAGTTTGTTTTTTTGACAAGGGGCCTTATAACAGCCACCTTAAATGCTTTAGGCACATGTCCTAGTGTCAGAGATGAGTTAATAATACTAAGAAGAGGATCTATAATTTCTGGGAGCATTTCTTTCAGTAGTTTTGTAGGTATAGGGTCTAGCATGTATGTTGTTGATTTAGATGATCTAATGATTTTAGACAGTTCATTGTGATCTACAGTAGAAAATAATTGCAATTTCTCCTTAGGGGTGCTGTAGTTAGTTTGTTCAGCGGGTTTCACTTCAGGTTGCATTGTTATAATTTTTTCTCTTATATCTTGGATTTTACTAGTGAAGTAGTTCATAAATTCATCACTGTTATGCTGATAATCAGAATCTGACGTCGCTGACGATTTATTTTTTGTTAATTTAGCCACGGTGTTAAATAAAAACCTAGGGTTGTGATGGTTTTCCTATATTAGTGATGAAAAGTAGGCGGATCTAGACATTTTTATGGCATCCCTGTATTTTCGAGCACTATCCTTCCATGCTATACGAAATACCTCTAAATTAGTTTTCTTAAATTTGCGCTCCATTTTCCGGGACGCTTTCTTTAGAGTCTGAGTGTGTTCATTATACCACGGTGTGGGGCTGCCATTTTTAATTTTCTTTAAACGCAGAGGAAAACTTCCAATTTCCAATTCAGATTGGAAAACTTTATTTGTTTGTAGTACTACAATGGCATTAATTGTATAATTGTACAGCACACATGGCATTTTATTTTTCTTGTTATTAACAATAACCAGAAGAAATATTTCTTACACTGAAAAATACACCATCAGCATCACTATAAGTTGGTTGCTCTCGCCAAGTAATGTGTTAAAGTGTAAGATTGAGGGAAATGACATGTCCATGAACATAACCCACCTTATTATCAGAGATGCACTGTCATGGGTCGAGATGGCAGGAGAACCCAATCGCAGGCAGGCAAGATGAGATGATGGTATGGGGTAAAACAGACTTTTATTACATAACAACACTACAATAGGACAAAACAAAACACACAAGGGGGAAAACAAGACAGGATAACTATAAAAGAAATCAAAGACACGGACTGACTAAACTAAGAAAATAAACACTAGTACAAACACTGAACTGAACTTATTAAACACAGGGTACAGGAACTTTGACGACAGGGTCACATAGAGAAACAGCAAACAAGAACTTTCATGGTAACATTGACGAGGACTTTCACATGGACTTACACAACATTCTCATACAATGAACGAGCACAGGACAATAGACACGAGGATCATTTAAAGGGGAACAAACACAGGATAATTGATAAGAGACAGGTGTAGGGGATGAAACACTGATGGGAAAGCTTACGAGACGAAAAGGGAGGGAAATACAGGCCTATAGAAGGCCGCTAGGGAAACTATCTCTCCCTTGAAGGAGTTTGTTAATAAGTTTTATTATGTTTGAATCTTTACTCTTTATTATAGTTTGATTAACATAATGTGTGTGCCTTAATGAAAATGTTTAAGCAGAAGCTGTGAGGGTTTTTTTCAGGAATGTGTGTGGGGGAGCAGCCTTGCGCGCAAAGATAAGGGGGTGGCTGAAAAGCAGGTAAAACTCAGGTTGGGGGAGGTCTATGGAATGTGTGTTGTGCTGTGTCATGTGATGTTTGCAGACAAAGGAGAACGAAGCTGATTGGATCAAAAGAGGGAGGCACCGCCTAAAGAAAGAAGATACACCCTCTCTCATACACACTATAAATATGTTGTTAGAATGACACACGTTGTTGTTCTTTGTGAGACACTGTGTCTGAGACAACCCAGCGCTGTACTTTTCTGGACAATAAATTTCAATACTTGTTAGAGATTGCCTACCTTCAATTTTTGAACATGCAGGACACTTTTTAGTCCAACAATTGGTGACACCGACGTCCGGCAAGTCCGGAGAAAAGGAGGCATTTTTAAGCGATCTAGAGAACGGCAGACCCCAAACACGAAACAGATTCAGGTTCAACACACAGCTGGCTAAGAAAATTGAGGTAAGCAGAAACCTGTTTAGTCGAATTCTGCAAATTGGATACACTAAATTGATGTGTTGAATTTGATGAACATCTCGTGTAAGTAGAATTAAATTACTATTTGAAGTTTATTAATCGGAAAATTCTGGGTTAGATTCCCGTTGGTTTGTTTATTAATAACCATAAATTGTGGGTTGGATTCCCTTTGGTTTGTTTATTAATAACCATAAATTGTGGGTTGGATTCCCTTTGGTTTGTTTATTAATACCATAAATTGTGGGTTGGATTCCCTTTGGTTTGTTTATTAGAAACCATAAATTCTGGGTTAGATTCCCTTTGGTTTGTTTATTAATAACCATAAATTGTGGGTTGGATTCCCTTTGGTTTGTTTATTAATACCATAAATTGTGGGTTGGATTCCCTTTGGTTTGTTTATTAGAAACCATAAATTCTGGGTTAGATTCCCTTTGGTTTGTTTATTAATAACCATAAATTGTGGGTTGGATTCCCTTTGGGCTGAAAACCAAGTTTTACTATTATAAATATTTTCTGTGATTTCTTTGGTACATTTTAATTTTCTATGTATTAAATCGTGTATGTATCAACAAGTAAAATCCTGTTAGGAAACAGGTCAAGTGGGGGATATGAATGTGTTGTGATTTATTTTTTATGTTGTTGTAGATTGTATTGTGACACAGAAAAACCCAGGAGTAAGGGAGAGATAGGAAATTCCTCAGCCTGTGAGACTCGAGAGAAAGGATGGCAGAATATGTAAAGGAATGTGAGGAATACGGGTGTACACCAATTCTAGAACAATGGGGAAATGTAGTGGATATGTTATTGGCTCAAGCGAAGCCTAAGAGTCATAAAAAGAAAATAAAATATTGGAGAATAAATGGAGTCAGATGTGTATTGAGAATGGGTGGGACACACCGGAGAAAATGTTTGTGTTCCTAGCACCAAAAGTTAGGGATATGGAAAAAAGGGCGAATTTAAGACTGAAAAGACATGTTGAAGAAGGAAAAAATATATATAAAGTGATTAGAAAAGAAAAAAAACATAAAAGTAAAGAAGCTAAAATGAAGGAAGAATTAAGACTATGGACATGCATTGCGCTTACGGCCACTGCTCTGAGTCCGGTTAAAAGAGAGGGAGGAGAAAATGTGAACAAACAGCATATTACCCACCCCCAAAATTATATCAAGACTTGCAACTATAGACAAATCCACAACCGTATGATGCAAAACTGCAGCAAGTTATGATAAAATTAAACCAAGGAAACATAGTAAAGAATTGCCTGACACAATGTTTAATATAAATGAAATAAGCAACAATTAAACCAACTCTCAAGATTAGTAAGTGAAACACCACAGCGGTTAACCCCCCAGAGAGAAGAACACATTCCACAAGGGGAGGGGAGAGAAGCGTGTGGAGAGCTAATAAATCACCACACACCCCCTGTTTCATTGCATTGCCAACAGAGTTTAGATAGTGCTGAAGAAACAATTGCAAAGTGGAGAGAATGAATCTCACTCTGAAACTGAAATTGGCTAAAATCTGTGCACAGACCAAATTGACCTGGTTATCTGCTCTCCCTTTAGCATTAATGTCTGTACGTTCATCTGTTAACAGGATTTCAGGTTTTACACCATTTAAATTGCTTACAGGTCGATCTTTTCCAGGACCAACCACACCGCTGAGACCAGACACCATCAAACCGTTGTCACATTGTGCATATTCTTAAAAACTAACTACTCTGATCTAACACTTTTCCCAGCAAGTCACACCAGGACCTGAACCAGAACCTGTTTTTTTAGATTAGATTAGATTAGATTCAACTTTATTGTCATTACACATATACAAGTACAGTGTAACGAAATGTAGTTTAGGTCTAACCAGAAGTGCAATTAGCAAGTGCAGATATACAGTGTGAATAAATACAGAATACAATATTAGGAAAATAATTTACGATGGGCATGTACTATGAAAATATGACAATCGGTATGTACTATGAACAATATATACAGAAGGCTATATACTGTGAACATTAGTGTACAGGAGGTTATGAACAGATAACAATATAGACTATACAATAGTGCAAGTGACTTGAGTGTGCATTAGTTACAGACATTAGCTATTAAAGTTACAGTACAGTAGATGAGTTAATCCAGTTATTAAAGGTACGGTGCAATACATGAGTTAATGCAGTTATTAAAGGTACGGTGCAATACATGAGTAGATGCAGTTAGTTATGCGATAGATGCAATGCAATAGATGAGTTAGAGTGCAGTAGGTGAGTTAGTGCAGTTATTGAAGTTACAGTGCAGTAGATGAGTAAATTCAGTTATTAAGGTTACAGTGCAGAAGATGAGTTAATGCAGTTATGAAAGTAGTCCATTAGTGCAAATGAGCATTCAGTGTAATATTCCTGGTGTGCAAGTGAGCAGTATAGAGTGCAAATGATGCTGTGTGTGTGTAAACAGTCCGGTAGAGCAGATACATGAAGTACTGGTGTGTACAGTTCAGTCATGCATGGCAGCCCTGTAGTGCAATGTAAACATTGTAATAGCAGCAGTAAGTTAAAGTTATGAGAGGTAGTGAAATCAGTGGGGAGCAGAGTTCAATAATGAAACAGCTCTGGGAAAAAAAGCTGTTTCCTAGTCTGCTGGTTCTTGTCCGGAGGCACCTGAAGCACCTACCGGAAGGCAGGAGAGTAAACAGTCTATGAGCGGGGTGAGAGGAGTCCTTGAGAATGCTGCGAGCTCGACGCAGACAGCATTTCTTCTGGATGTCCTCAATGGAAGGGAGTGTAGTTCCTGTGATGCGCTGGGCTGTTTTCACCACCCGCTGCAGTGCCTTGCGCTCAGCAACAGAACAGTTCCCGTACCAGACTGTGACACAGTTGGTCAGGATGCTCTCTATCGTGCAGCGATAGAAGTTCACCAGGATAGTTGAAGACAGTTGGTTCTTCTTCAGTGTCCTCAGAAAGAAGAGACGCTGGTGAGCCTTCTTGACCAGGCATGAGGTGTTGGTGGTCCAGGACAGGTCCTCCGAAATGTGGGTCCCCAGGAACTTAAAACTGGAAACACGTTCAACAGCCGTCCCGTTAATGTGGATGGGGTCGTGTGTGCCTCCTTTCGCCTTCCTGAAGTCCACGATGATCTCCTTTGTCTTGGAGGTGTTAAGGAGCAGGTTGTTGTTTGAGCACCATGTGGCCAGGTGCCGTACCTCCTCCCTGTAAGCAGTCTCATCGTTGTTTCTGATGAGACCGATCACTGTTGTATCGTCTGCAAACTTGATGAGGGAGTTAGATCCATTCACAGGCCTGCAGTCGAGTGTGAAAAGGGAGTAGAGAAAGGGGCTCAGTACGCAGCCCTGTGGTACACCAGTGTTGAGGGTGGTTATGGTGGAGCAGATGTTGCCTAACCTAACAAACTGAGGCCTATTCGTCAGGAAATCCATAATCCAGTTGCAGGTTGAATTGTTAATGCCTAGGTTTCCAAGTTTGATGATTAGCTTGGAAGGGATTACGGTATTGAATGCAGAGCTGAAGTCTACAAACAGCATGCGTGCATAAGTGTCCTTATTGTCCAGATGTGTGAGCACGGAGTGCAGCGCCATGGACACTGCATCATCTGTGCTCCTATTGCTACGGTAGGCAAATTGGTATGGGTCCAGTGTGGATGGTAAAGAGTCTTTTAGGTGTGACAGGACCAGCCGCTCGAAGCACTTCATAACAATGGGTGTGAGTGCTACAGGGCGGTAGTCATTCAGGCATGTCGGGCTGGAATGTTTCGGAATGGGCACAATGGAGGTGGATTTGAAACATGCTGGAACCACTGCTTGGGCGAGGGACAGGTTGAAGATGTCCGTGAAGACCCCAGCGAGCTGCTCCGCACATGCCCTGAGTACGCGACCAGGGATGCCATCAGGGCCAGCAGCCTTGCGCGCGTTTATCCGGCTTAGTGCAGTGAAAACATCTGTGGAATTTACTGTGATGATTGGGTGGTCGGTGGAAGGTGTGAGCCTGGTGGCGGGTTCCTTATTGTCTCTCTCAAAGCGTGCATAAAAGTCATTAAGCTCGTTCAGAAAGGCAGCATCTGTGGTTATGGGGATGGAGTGGTTGGGTTTATAGTCACTAATGGCCTGGATGCCCTGCCACATGCGTCGAGGGTCAGAATTGGTAAAATGCTCCTCTAGCTTCAACTTGTAGCAGTGCTTGGCCTTTTTGATGCCCCTCTTCAGATTTGCCCTGGAGGTACTATAGGCCTGTGCATCACCTGATCTGTTCCATCACCCACTGAGTGGGTGCAACTGAAGACCTTCCGCAGGACATGGAGCGAACCACGGTGGTCCACACCATTGCGTGTCACCTCCCGAACATCCCATTGTGTCCGCCTGGCAGGAAAAGGCGACAACTGGTATCATTTGTCCTCTTGTGTTAACTGTGATCCACCAAACAGGTCACTCGCTGAGACATCTGTGGACCTGAGGAGTCAGGTCCAAGAGAGGGAGGGTATTGAGAGACCAGAGACAACAACAGGAAAATTGAAGAATGTGCAGTAACTCACGAAGAAGATGGTAGAACAATTTTCCATTTAATCACAAAATGCACCGATCTCCCAACATATGAAGACTTTACAAACAGTTTAAAGCATATGAAAGACTGGTGTGTACAAAATAAAGTAAAAAGAGTTTCAGTACCAAGGTTGGGGTGTGGACTGGATAAACTAGACTTTCAGAGGGTACAAAACATTTTAAGCAAAGTGTTTGCGAAAGAGAACATGGTGATATATAATATACTCATTATAATCAAGTTTATACCATTATCATTGGCCATTATTGTTGTTTACTTTAAATCATTTATTTTGAGTCATTTATTTCCAATTTTTTTTTAAAGAATGTATTATAAAAAAACGTAACCATGAGGCGGAAATAGAAAAAACTAAAACACAGCTGCTAAAACTCCAACTGGATTTAGCTAGAGCCAATGGCCCGAAAAAGACCAAACAAATGACCCATCTACCCCCTCAGTTATTCCCCCTTACTTTGGGTATGATCAGGGAGGGAACTACGAACTAACCCCTTCACCAATGGGTCCCTGGGGAGGTTATAGGGGACAGAGGGGAGGTAACATGGGGGGCAGGGGGAGAGGAAGTAGGGGTAGAGGGCATCCGAGGGGTGCATGTTTTGGGTGTGGGGGCACTGATCATTGGAGAAATGAGTGTCCCATGGCAAGGGACGGTCAGTTTACGGGGCCACCTCGAGGGGGATGGGGTCCTCAGCAGGGTGGACCCAGTGGTCGTGGCAGGGGACCACAAGCCTCACGATACCCGGGGGAACAACACCCGTCTCCACCCAGTTTTCAGGCATCCATGCACCCAACATGGGGCCAGGGGGAAGACGCGGGGGATTGTTGAAGGGGCCCACAGAGACCCATCATGAGGGGAATGGCTGAGCCCCTCATGAACATAGTGGTTAACAACAGACCACTAACAGCTCTGGTAGATACCAGAGCAACATACTCCACTGTAACAAGAGGAACAATCACTGACAAAGACATAAGTGATAAAACAGTGGGAGTTATGGGCTTCTCTGGTGGGTTAGAACACTGGACAATGACTAAAAAAACTTACCACTAAGGTGGCGAATCAGAGCCTTTCACACTCATTTCTGTACTCATCTAATGTCCCGGTACCCCTACTGGGGAGAGATTTACTGATTAAACTGGGAGCAAGTATTTTATGTTCACCACAGGGGGAGTCAAAATGATGACAATGATGAAGTTGTGTGACCTCTTTTAGAGGTCAAGAGAGGGATTGAAGGAGTTTGTTAATAAGTTTTATTATGTTTGAATCTTTACTCTTTATTATAGTTTGATTAACATAATGTGTGTGCCTTAATGAAAATGTTTAAGCAGAAGCTGTGAGGGTTTTTTTCAGGAATGTGTGTGGGGGAGCAGCCTTGTGCGAAAAGATAAGGGGGTGGCTGAAAAGCAGTCAAAACTCAGGTTGGGGGAGGTCTATGGAATGTGTGTTGTGCTGTGTCATGTGATGTTTGCAGACAAAGGAGAACGAAGCTGATTGGATCAAGAGAGGGAGGCACCGCCTGAAGGAAGAAGATACACCCTCTCTCATACACACTATAAATATGATGTTAGACTGACACACGTGGTTGTTCTTTGTGAGACACTGTGTCTGAGACAACCCAGCGCTGTACTTTTCTGGACAATAAACTTCAATACTTGTTAGAGATTGCCTACCTTCAATTTTTGAACATGCAGGACACTTTTTAGTCCAACACCCTCCGTACAACTTAAGGCTATGCCATATCTCCGCTGCAAGAAGAATAAACATGGCATGATAGCGGAATCATGACATGCACCTATTGCAATTTTCTTTGCTGATTCCAAATTCCGATTTTATTAAGTGAAACCTGCCGATTCCGATTTTATATCCACAAACTATAATTGACAGTATATAAAAAACATTACATTTTCTTCAATACACATTATTTCATTTTTTTTATTATCATTACATAAATGATTGAACATTACAATTTCCCTAAATACAGTTCTACAACCTGCTTTAAATTACAGAATCATCTCTTGCCTAAATAACTCTTAAATTGAAGAACTCTGTGACTGAAAATAAGTATAAATCAAAAATATAACTAAACTTAATCACTTAATCGACCTTTTTCATTTTTTTACTCTTACAAAAGTCTAAGATAACAATCAAATACTTCAACTTTATTCTTGTCAGTTTCTGTTTATGAAACTATAAGTGCTTTATTTTTTTTTCTGAAATGTAAAATAACTTGTCTTGGTTTGTAGAACTAAAAGTGGGTTGATTTTAGCTGCCACTTCAATAAAAAGTAAAAAATCTTTTGAGTGAATTCTACTCTAAATATGTATATGTATCTGCCCTTTTTGTGTTAGTAAAGGACTCAATCAGATATATATCACAAATATTGGTTGATTTAATCATTTTTTATAGTTTGGATTGTTTTCAAGTCGTGTTGAATGTCATTTTACCTCCGTGAAATGACCATAGTTTTAACATAAGACAGTTTATCGGATTGAATGGAATTTACATTTGTTTTACACATAGTGAACGACTTCAACATGAGTTTAGCATTTGTCAGAGTTTAGCATCACAGTTAGCATGTAGTACATACCCGAAGTAGACGGAGCAATGAAGGTGAACTACTGGACAGTCAAAAATTTCCGTGCACTACATGACGTGTGTGCGCACACGCGCGGAGACTCGCGCAGTTTGGTGGAACCACGCAGTCACGAGCGTAAATGAACCGTGAAAGATATCCGTCTTGAACGGACTTTTACTTGCGTATTCGACGTTATTGCATGCATCGCTAGCAACATACGATCGGCTTTGAATCGGCAAGACGTGAGACTGGCCATCCATCCTTTTCTTCCGCTTATCCTGGGCCGGGTCGCGGGGGCAGCAGTCTAAGCAGGGATGCCCAGACTTCCCTCTCCCTAGACACTTCCTCCAGCTCTTCCGGGGGGACACCGAGGCGTTCCCCAATTCTGATCACCCTCCACAAGATGCCGCGAGGGACACAGTCGAATGCCTTCTCCAAATCCACAAAACACATGTGGATTGGTTGGGCAAACTCCCATGAACCCTCCAGCACCCTGGAGAGGGTATAGAGCTGATCCAGTGTTCCACGACTGGGACGAAAACCACACTGTTCCTCCTGAATCCGAGGTTCTACCATCGGGCGGATTCTCCTCTCCAGTACCCTGGCATAGACTTTCCCGGGGAGGCTGAGAGGTGTGATCCCTGATAGTTGGAGCACATCCTCTGGCCCCCCTCCTCTGCCAGTCCAAAGGCACTGTCCCCAACCGCCACGCGATGCTGCAGAGGCGTGTCAGTCAAGACAGCCCCACAGCATCCAGAGACTTGAGGTACTCAGGGTGGATGCTCGGTAACCGGACGGTTTGCCAGAATTCAATTCAATTCAATTCAAGTTTATTTATATAGCGCTTTTCACAATGTGTATTGTTTCAAAGCAGCTTTACAGGGGCAAACAGGAAAAACTGAAAAGTTAAAACACAGCACAGTGCATGGTATTCATACAACGAGTAAGATCATTCTAATAAATAATATCTAATTTCTAAATAAATAAATAAATGAATGAATGCAGTCTCCCGGTGAGCAGGCCAACACTGCCCTGCTGTGGCGAGGAACCCAAACTCCAATGATTAATTAATGGAGAAAAAAACCTCGGCAGAAACCAGGCTCAGCCGGGAGGGCCAGATCCCCTCTGACGTGTCATAGCTGCACTCAAACTGGTGACGTGTGATTTAAGTTTAGCATTTAATACCAAATATTGTAACTTCAGCATTAATAAGACAAAAAGTCCGTCTTGGCTACTGGTTGGGGATGTAGTGGTCTGAGCTGGGATGGTCCGATGGTCATATTTCTCTTGGCTGGTGGTGGAATTGCCTTAGATGGAGCTGGGATGGTCAGTCAGTCTGCAGCTGTAGCTGGCGTGATCTCAAATTGGGGATGGGCATCTGTCGGTCGTCTGGACATAGTGGAACTTCTTCCTACCTCGGGATGGGCATCCCGAGGCAGAGGCGGAAAGAGAATAAAGAGGATAATTAGCGTAGCTGCTGTTCATTAACTATGCATTAAGTGAAAGCTTGGCTGAAAAGATGTGTCTTTAATCTAGATTTAAATTGGAAGAGTGTGTCTGACCCTCGAATAGTATCAGGAAGGCTATTCCAGAGTTTAGGTGCTACGTATGAGAAAGCTCGTCCCCCTTTTGGTGGATTTTGTTATTCTAGGTGTTGTCAAAAGTCCTAAGTTTTGAGATCTTTGGGAGCGTGATGGGTTGTAACGTGATAAAAGCTCGGTTAAGTAAGTAGGTGCTAAACCGTTCAGGGCTTTGTAAGTAATTAAAATAATTTTAAAACCAATACGATACTTAATGGGTAGCCAGTGAAGCAATGATAAAACTGGGGTTATGTGATCGTATTTTCTTGACCTAGTAAAAACTCTGGCAGCAGCATTCTGAACTAACTATAGTTTGTTTATCGATGATACAGGACAACCACTAAGTAGAGCATTACAATAGTCAAGCCGTGAGGTCACAAATGCATGAATAAGCTTTTCTGCGTCTGCAACACATAAACTATTTCGTAATTTGGCAACATTTCTAAGGTGGAAGAAGGCTGTTTTTGTGATATTTGAGATGTGATTTTTAAATGACAGGTTGGCATCTAATATAACGCCAAGGTCTTTAACAATATTTGTTGGAGTAACAGTCAGCTTTCAATTTGCAGGCTGTAATCGGAGATATTCTGTTTACTTGATTTTGGTGCTATAAGTAATATTTCTGTTTTGCTAGAGTTTAAAAGGAGGAAATTACTAGTCATCCAATGTTTTATGTCCTCGATGCACTCTGCCAGTTTGGATAGCTTAAATGAATCATTTGGTCTTGATGAGATATATAGCTGAGTATCATCTGCATAACAGTGGAAGCTAATTCCATGTTTTCTAATAATGTTGCCGAGGGGCAGCATGTATATGGAGAAAAGCAGGGGTCCTAAAACCGATCTCTGAGGTAATCCATAATTTACTTGCGTAAGATTTGACGATTTCCCATTTAAATGGATGTATTGATATCTGTCTGTTAAGTAAGATCTGAACCATTGCAGTGCCTTTCCCTGAATACCGATATAATTGTGTAAACGATCTAGTAGTATTTTATGGTCTACAGTATCGAAAGCAGCACTAAGGTCAAGCAGGACTAAGAGTGAGATGTTACCTTTATCTGAAGCAATAAGGAGGTCATTTTTGTAATTCTAACGAGCGCCGTTTTAGTGCTGTGATGCGGTCTAAAGCCAGACTGAAACTTTTCGTGCATGTCATTATTTTGTAGGAAAGTACACAGTTGAGTTGACACTACTTTTTCTAGTATTTTAGACAAGTACGGGATATTTGAAATCGGTCTATAGCTTCCAAGTTCATTGGGGTTTAAGTTTGGTTTTTTGATAAGAGGCTTAATTACAGCCAGCTTAAAGGGCCCTGGGACATGTCCTAGATTAATTGACGAGTTGATGATGTTACAAATGGGCTCAATTACAGCAGGTAGTAACTCTTTTAATAAAGTAGTCGGAATGGGGTCTAATAAGCATGTCGTCGGTTTGGATGTTGCAATAACTTTAATTAATTCTTCCTGATTTATAGGAGAAAAACACTCTAGCTTTTCTTTTTGGGTGACGGTTGAAACTAATTCTTCCGACACACTTGGAGGTTTGGTTTTAGCTATGTTGTCTCGTATTATTCCGATTTTATCGGTAAAAAACTTCATGAATTCATTGCTACCAAGGTGCGGCGGAATACCCAGGTCAGGTGGAGTCTGTTTGTTTGTTAGTTTAGCAATTGTACTAAATAAAAACCTTGGATTGTTTTTGTTATTTTCTATGAGGTTACGGAAGTGCTCGGCTTTTGCTGCTTTTAGTGCCTTTTTGTAACAGCTTGCACTCTCTTTCCATGCAATTTTAAAGACCTCTAATTGGGTTTGTTTCCATTTTCGCTCCAGTTTACGCGTTTCTCTTTTTAGGGCTCGAGTGGTGTTATTATACCATGGTGCTATGATCTTTTCATTAATCCTTTTTGACTTCATAGGTGCGACCGCTTCTAATGCATTAGAGAAAATAGTGCCCATGTTGCTGGTCATGTCATCGAGCGATTCTATATTAGTTGGAAAGGTTATTAGAGGAGTCAGATCTGGCAAGTTCTTTACGAAACTATCTTTAGTAGTTGAGGTGATTGTTCGACCCTGTCGATAACGAGATATACAACTGATTTCTGCAGTGCGAAGTGTACATGTTATAAGATGGTGATCGGAAACATCGTCGCTTTGAGGTATAATATCGATATTGGTTAGATCGGCTCCGTGAGATATAATCAAGTCTAGGGTATGATTAAGGCGATGAGTAGGTCTATTGATGTATTGTGTTACACCACAAGAGTCTAGTAGTTCTTTAAACGCCACAGCTAATGGATCGATAGCACTATCTAAGTGGATATTAAAATCTCCAACAATCAGTACTTTATCGACGTTAACCAATAGACCCGATAAGAAGTCTGCAAACTCTATCAGAAAATTAGTGTAAGGCCCAGGAGGTCTATACACAGTAACCAATGTAAGAGAGACCAATGATTTTTTACTTTTGTTTGGAACTGTTATGTTCAACGCAAGCATTTCAAATGATTTAAATGTATGCATTGTTCTCCGAGTAACGGTAAGAAAGTCTCTAAAGATTGTTGCGACACCACCACCTCGACCAACCGGACGTGGCTCATGAATATAACCGTAGCTTGGTGGAGTAGACTCATTTAGACCGAAGTAATCGTTTGGCTTAAGCCAGGTTTCAGTAAGGCAAAGTATATCAAAACTGTTGTCTGTGATCATTTCATTTACAATAACTGCCTTTGGATTTAGTGATCTAATATTAAGTAGCCCAAACTTTAGGCGTTGGTTTTGCTCATTAAATATATTGTCTTTTGCTTTAATCATGATAAGATTTTTTCTCTGACTTATATTATATGGTTGTATTATTCGGGGGACAGACACAGTCTCTATGCATTTGAAAGCAGTAACATTCTTAACAGTTGGGTGAGAAGAACACAGACTATGGTTAAAATTTGTACTTACTCATAGAAGTCCCAAACTTTTGCGAGCAGTCCACATCGTCAATAGGCTAACAGGCTCGTGGAAATGGTTTCGCGGACGCTGCGCGGGGAAGACCCCAGATTTTTCGGGGGTCCGACGTCGGGGTCAACCGAAGGGGGGACCGCCCCGAGCGGACCTGAGGCGAAATTTCGGACCCCCGCCCAAGGGGGTCCGCACGGGAGGCGCGCCAAGCGAAGAGGCCATATGCTGCGCTTCGGCACTCTTCCACCAGGGGGCGCAAGGACCGTCCACGGCCCAACTAAAATGAATGGGGCTCGTTCCATGGCCATAGTCCAGGGGTGGGCGTTCTGTGCTTCCCCCGAGTGTCCACGAACGTGATATTTGTCCCACTTCCCAACTATCTTTGGCAAGTGGTCCTGGGACCCCAATTCCTCTCACTGATTGGTCCCTCTTTTGGCGGGCGACGCCCCCTGACACGCCCCCTGTACCACCAAAGCACTATTTGTCCACTAACCAACTACTTTTGCCAAAGTGGTCAGGTGACCACCAGGGTCGACCCCCAACCCCCCCCCGTACCACGGAAGCACTATTTGTCCACTAACCAACTACTTTTGCCAAAGTGGTCAGGTGACCACCAGGGTCGACCCCCGCCCCCCCCCCCGTACCACGGAAGCACTATTTGTCCACTTGCAAACTAATTTTGGCTTGTCCACCTGCAATTTATTTTAATGGGCCACACGTATTAAGTTCGTGGACACACTTTAGAATAATCTATATGCATTATGGACCCTGTTAGTCAGTTGGTACACCTTAATAGACATACATATGTTAGCAGCAACTCACAGAATGCTTATTTATGCTTAATTATGCTTAAAAATGCATTTCCACGAACTCACTACACGTGGTCCATTATATAAATTGCAGGTGGACACTTCCTGTATGACTTAGTGAAAAACGAGGCAAATGTCCACCTACAATTTATGTTAATGGGCCACACATATTAAGTTCGTGGACACACTTTATAGTTATCTATATGCATTATAGACCCTGTTAGTCTGTTAGTACACTTATATAGACATACATATGTTAGCAGCAACTCACAGAATGCTTATTTATGTTTTATTATGCATAAAAATGAATTTCCACGAACTCACTACACGTGGTCCATTCACACAAATTGTAGGTGGACATGTCCACATGGAGTTTATAGTATTGGGCATAGTATATTAGTGGTCATGTCCACCTACAATTTATAGTAATGGGCCACACGTATTAAGTTCGTGGACACCCTTTATAGTAATCTATATGCATTATAGACCCTGTTAGTCTGTTAGTACACTTATATAGACATACATATGTTAGCAGCAACTCACAGAATGCTTATTTATGCTTTATTATGCATAAAAATGAATTTCCACGAACTCACTACACGTGGTCCATTCACACAAATTGTAGGTGGACATGTCCACATGGAGTTTATAGTATTGGGCATAGTATATTAGTGGTCATGTCCACCTACAATTTATAGTAATGGGCCACACGTATTAAGTTCGTGGACACCCTTTATAGTAATCTATATGCATTAACGACCCTGTTAGTCTGTTAGTACACTTATACAGACATACATATGTTAGCAGAAACTCACAGAATGCTTATTTATGCTTAATTATGCTTAAAAATGCATTTCCACGAACTCACTACACGTGGTCCATTATATAAATTGCAGGTGGACACTTCCTGTATGACTTAGTGAAAAACGAGGCAAATGTCCACCTACAATTTATGTTAATGGGCCACACATATTAAGTTCGTGGACACACTTTATAGTTATCTATATGCATTATAGACCCTGTTAGTCTGTTAGTACACTTATATAGACATACATATGTTAGCAGCAACTCACAGAATGCTTATTTATGCTTTATTATGCATAAAAATGAATTTCCACGAACTCACTACACGTGGTCCATTCACACAAATTGTAGGTGGACATGTCCACATGGAGTTTATAGTATTGGGCATAGTATATTAGTGGTCATGTCCACCTACAATTTATAGTAATGGGCCACACGTATTAAGTTCGTGGACACCCTTTATAGTAATCTATATGCATTATAGACCCTGTTAGTCTGTTAGTAAACTTATATAGACATACATATGTTAGCAGCAACTCACAGAATGCTTATTTATGCTTTATTATGCATAAAAATGAATTTCCACGAACTCACTACACGTGGTCCATTCACACAAATTGTAGGTGGACATGTCCACATGGAGTTTATAGTATTGGGCATAGTATATTAGTGGTCATGTCCACCTACAATTTATAGTAATGGGCCACACGTATTAAGTTCGTGGACACCCTTTATAGTAATCTATATGCATTAACGACCCTGTTAGTCTGTTAGTACACTTATACAGACATACATATGTTAGCAGAAACTCACAGAATGCTTATTTATGCTTAATTATGCTTAAAAATGAATTTCCACGAACTCACTACACGTGGTCCATTATATAAATTGCAGGTGGACACTTCCTGTATGACTTAGTGAAAAACGGGGCAAATGTCCACCTACAATTTATGTTAATGGGCCACACATATTAAGTTCGTGGACACACTTTATAGTAATCTATATTTATTATAGACCCTATTAGTCTGTTAGTACACTTATATAGACATACATATGTTAGCAGCAACTCACAGAATGCTTATTTATGCTTTATTATGCATAAAAATGAATTTCCACGAACTCACTACACGTGGTCCATTCACACAAATTGTAGGTGGACATGTCCACATGGAGTTTATAGTATTGGGCATAGTATATTAGTGGTCATGTCCACCTACAATTTATAGTAATGGGCCACACGTATTAAGTTCGTGGACACCCTTTATAGTAATCTATATGCATTAACGACCCTGTTAGTCTGTTAGTACACTTATATAGACATACATATGTTAGCAGAAACTCACAGAATGCTTATTTATGCTTAATTATGCTTAAAAATGAATTTCCACGAACTCACTACACGTGGTCCATTATATAAATTGCAGGTGGACACTTCCTGTATGACTTAGTGAAAAACGGGGCAAATGTCCACCTACAATTTATGTTAATGGAACACACATATTAAGTTCGTGGACACACTTTATAGTAATCTATATGCATTATAGACCCTGTTAGTCTGTTAGTACACTTATATAGACTTACATATGTTAGCAGCAACTCACAGAATGCTTATTTATGCTTTATTATGCATAAAAATGAATTTCCACGAACTCACTACACGTGGTCCATTATATAAATTGCAGGTGGACACTTCCTGTATGACTTAGTGAAAAACGGGGCAAATGTCCACCTACAATTTATGTTAATGGGACACACATATTAAGTTCGTGGACACACTTTAAAGTAATCTATATGTATTAACGACCCTGTTAGTCTGTTAGTACACTTATATAGACATACATATGTTAGCAGCAACTCACAGAATGCCTATATATACTTAAAAAATGCATTTCCACGAACTCACTACACGTGGTCCATTATATAAACTGCATGTGGACACTTCCTGTATGACTTAATGAAAAACGGGGCAAATGTCCACCTACAATTTATTTTAATGGACCCCACATATGCAGTTCGTGGACACACTTTAAAGTAATCTATATGTATTAACGACCCTGTTAGTCTGTTAGTACACTTATATAGACATACATATGTTAGCAGCAACTCACAGAATGCCTATATATACTTAAAAAATGCATTTCCACGAACTCACTACACGTGGTCCATTATATAAACTGCATGTGGACACTTCCTGTATGACTTAGTGAAAAACGGGGCAAATGTCCACCTACAATTTATTTTAATGGACCCCACATATGCAGTTCGTGGACACACTTTATAGTAATCTATATGCATTATAGACCCTGTTAGTCTGTTAGTACACTTATATAGACATACATATGTTAGCAGCAACTCACAGAATGCTTATTTATGCTTTATTATGCATAAAAATGAATTTCCACGAACTCACTACACGTGGTCCATTATATAAATTGCAGGTGGACACTTCCTGTATGACTTAGTGAAAAACGGGGCAAATGTCCACCTACAATTTATGTTAATGGACCCCACATATGCAGTTCGTGGACACACTATATAATAATCTATATGCATTATGGACCCTGTTAGTCTGTTGGTACACTTATATAGACATACATATGTTAGCAGCAACTCACAGAATGCTTATTTATGCTTAATTATGCTTAAAAATGAATTTCCACGAACTCACTACACGTGGTCCATTATATAAATTGCAGGTGGACACTTCCTGTATGACTTAGTGAAAAACGGGGCAAATGTCCACCTGCAGTTTATGAGAATAGTCCACACATATGCAGTTGGTGGACACACTTTATAGGAATCTATATGCATTATAGACCCTGTTAGTCTGTTGGTACACTTATATAGACATACATATGTTAGCAGCAACTCACAGAATGCTTATTTATGCTTAATTATGCTTAAAAATGAATTTCCACGAACTCACTACACGTGGTCCATTATATAAATTGCAGGTGGACACTTCCTGTATGACTTAGTGAAAAACGGGGCAAATGTCCACCTACAATTTATGTTAATGGACCCCACATATGCAGTTCGTGGACACACTATATAATAATCTATATGCATTATGGACCCTGTTAGTCTGTTGGTACACTTATATAGACATACACATGTTAGCAGCAACTCACAGAATGCTTATTTATGCTTAATTATGCTTAAAAATGAATTTCCACGAACTCACTACACGTGGTCCATTATATAAATTGCAGGTGGACACTTCCTGTATGACTTAGTGAAAAACGGGGCAAATGTCCACCTACAATTTATGTTAATGGACCCCACATATGCAGTTCGTGGACACACTTTATAATAATCTATATGCATTATGGACCCTGTTAGTCTGTTGGTACACTTATATAGACATACATATGTTAGCAGCAACTCACAGAATGCCTATATATGCTTAAAAAATGAACTTCCACGAACTCACTACACGTGGTCCATTCATATAAATTGCAGGTGGTCATGTCCACCTGCAGTTTATAGCAATGGGTATAGCATATTAACTTGGTGGACAAACCCCCAAAAGGTGGTTGTCCACCAACCTAATATGCCTAGTCCATACAAATAAACTACATGTGGTCATTTCCACCTGCAGATTACAGTAGTAGTCCACACATATGAAGTTCGTGGACACACTTTATAATAATCTATATGCATTATAGACCCTGTTAGTCTGTTGGTACACTTATATAGACATACATATGTTAGCAGCAACTCACAGAATGCTTATTTATGCTTAATTTTGCTTAAAAATGAATTTCCACGAACTCACTACACGTGGTCCATTATATAAATTGCAGGTGGACACTTCCTGTATGACTTAGTGAAAAACGGGGCAAATGTCCACCTACAATTTATGTTAATGGACCCCACATATGCAGTTCGTGGACACACTATATAATAATCTATATGCATTATGGACCCTGTTAGTCTGTTGGTACACTTATATAGACATACATATGTTAGCAGCAACTCACAGAATGCTTATTTATGCTTAATTATGCTTAAAAATGAATTTCCACGAACTCACTACACGTGGTCCATTATATAAATTGCAGGTGGACACTTCCTGTATGACTTAGTGAAAAACGGGGCAAATGTCCACCTACAATTTATGTTAATGGACCCCACATATGCAGTTCGTGGACACACTATATAATAATCTATATGCATTATGGACCCTGTTAGTCTGTTGGTACACTTATATAGACATACATATGTTAGCAGCAACTCACAGAATGCCTATATATGCTTAAAAAATGACCTTCCACGAACTCACTACACGTGGTCCATTCATATAAATTGCAGGTGGCCATGTCCACCTGCAGTTTATAGCAATGGGTATAGCATATTAACTTGGTGGACAAACCCCCAAAAGGTGGTTGTCCACCAACCTAATATGCCTAGTCCATACAAATAAACTACATGTGGTCATTTCCACCTGCAGATTACAGTAGTAGTCCACACATATGAAGTTCGTGGACACACTTTATAATAATCTATATGCATTATAGACCCTGTTAGTCTGTTGGTACACTTATATAGACATACATATGTTAGCAGCAACTCACAGAATGCTTATTTATGCTTAATTTTGCTTAAAAATGAATTTCCACGAACTCACTACACGTGGTCCATTATATAAATTGCAGGTGGACACTTCCTGTATGACTTAGTGAAAAACGGGGCAAATGTCCACCTACAATTTATGTTAATGGACCCCACATATGCAGTTCGTGGACACACTATATAATAATCTATATGCATTATGGACCCTGTTAGTCTGTTGGTACACTTATATAGACATACATATGTTAGCAGCAACTCACAGAATGCTTATTTATGCTTTATTATGCATAAAAATGAATTTCCACGAACTCACTACACGTGGCCCATTACATAAATTGCAGGTGGACACTTCCTGTATGACTTAGTGAAAAACGGGGCAAATGTCCACCTGCAGTTTATGAGAATAGTCCACACATATGCAGTTGGTGGACACACTTTATAGGAATCTATATGCATTATAGACCCTGTTAGTATGTTGGTACACTTATATAGACATACATATGTTAGCAGCAACTCACAGAATGCTTATTTATGCTTAATTATGCTTAAAAATGAATTTCCACGAACTCACTACACGTGGTCCATTATATAAATTGCAGGTGGACACTTCCTGTATGACTTAGTGAAAAACGGGGCAAATGTCCACCTACAATTTATGTTAATGGACCCCACATATGCAGTTCGTGGACACACTATATAATAATCTATATGCATTATGGACCCTGTTAGTCTGTTAATACACTTATATAGACATACATATGTTAGCAGCAACTCACAGAATGTCTATATATACTTAAAAAATGCATTTCCATGAACTCACTACACGTGGTCCATTATATAAATTGCAGGTGGTCATGTCCACCTGCAGTTTATAGCAATGGGTATAGCATATTAACTTGGTGGACAAACCCCCAAAAGGTGGTTGTCCACCAACCTAATATGCCTAGTCCATACAAATAAACTACATGTGGTAATTTCCACCTGCAGATTACAGTAGTAGTCCACACATATGAAGTTCGTGGACACACTTTATAATAATCTGTATGCATTATAGACCCTGTTAGTCTGTTAATACACTTATATAGACATACATATGTTAGCAGCAACTCACAGAATGCTTATTTATGCTTAATTATGCTTAAAAATGAATTTCCACGAACTCACTACACGTGGTCCATTATATAAATTGCAGGTGGACACTTCCTGTATGACTTAGTGAAAAACGGGGCAAATGTCCACCTACAATTTATGTTAATGGACAACACATATTAAGTTCGTGGACACACTTTATAGTAATCTATATGCATTAACGACCCTGTTAGTCTGTTAGTACACTTATATAGACATACATATGTTAAAAGCAACTCACAGAATGCTTATTTATGCTTAAAAAATGCATTTCCACGAACTCACTACACGTGGTCCATTATATAAATTGCAGGTGGACACTTCCTGTATGACTTAGTGAAAAACGGGGCAAATGTCCACCTACAATTTATTTTAATGGACCCCACATATGCAGTTCGTGGACACACTATATAATAATCTATATGCATTATAGACCCTGTTAGTTTGTTAGTACACTTATATAGACATACATATGTTAGCAGCAACTCACAGAGTGCTTATTTATGCTTTATTATGCATAAAAATGAATTTCCACGAACTCACTACACGTGGTCCATTCACACAAATTGTAGGTGGACATGTCCACATGGAGTTTATAGTATTGGGCATAGTATATTAGTGGTCATGTCCACCTACAATTTATAGTAATGGGCCACACGTATTAAGTTCGTGGACACCCTTTATAGTAATCTATATGCATTAACGACCCTGTTAGTCTGTTAGTACACTTATATGGACATACATATGTTAGCAGCAACTCACAGAATGCTTATTTATGCTTAAAAAATGCATTTCCACGAACTCACTACACGTGGTCCATCACATAAACTGCAGGTGGACACTTCCTGTATGACTTAGTGAAAAACGGGGCAAGTGTCCACCTACAATTTATGTTAATGGGCCACACATATGAAGTTCGTGGACACACTTTATAATAATCTATATGCATTATAGACCCTGTTAGTCTGTTGGTACACTGATATAGACATACATATGTTAGCATAAACTCACAGAATGCTTAATTATGCTTAATTATGCTTAAAAATGCATTTCCACGAACTCACTACATGTGGTCCATCCATATAAATTGCAGGTGGACACTTCCTGGTTGCCATATTTGTAGTGCTTTGTAGTTTTTCTTGATAATTACTTTTTTGTCCAATGTATTCACATATATACGATTAAAGAACCACATTATTCCCTTAGTACACTTTATTAGACATACATATGTTAGTATCATTTCACAGAAGACTGAATTATGCCCTAAAAGTGGTTGTCCACCAACTCACTACACGTGGTCCAGTCATATAAATTGCAGGTGGTCACTTCCTGGATGACTTGGCGAAAATTGAAAAATGTCCACCTGCAATTTATAGTAAAGTGAGTTGGTGGACATAACACTTATTAACAATGTTTAACTAAAAAATATTAATTTCTTTCTTTCAAAAACCACATTATTCAATGAGCACACTATATTGTTCACATATATGTTGGTATCAAGTCATTAAATGCTCATTTTGACTATTTAGTTAGCATCTTTTATTTTTAAGGCCTCATATTCAAGCATCGTCCATTGAAATGAATGGGCTGCAGAGCGATACATAAAAAATGAAATAAAATACTTTTCGGGCACCCACGCATTTGTCCTTTCAGTATGTCGCTTGTGGGACTGTGACGCAAGTGACTGTGATGTTTGGGGTCTCTCGGGACCCCGAGGGCCTTTGTGGAAACTGTCCTTGTGTACATTACATTTTCATGGAACACCTTCCCATGGTCTGCTCTATGCATTCACTGACGCATACACGCACTGTTATTAAAGTGCGTGCATGCGTCACGGCCTGCTCTATGCACGATGCAGACTGCGACGCATGCAGCGCATGCTATAACAGCACGTGGATGTGTCACGGTCTGCTCTATGCATGAGGGTTTCATTGACGCATACAACGCGTGCATGCGTCACGGCCTGCTCTATGCACGATGCAGACTGCGACGTATGCAGCGCATGCTATAACAGCGACGCATGCAGCGCATGCTATAGCAGCGACGCATGCAGCGCATGCTATAACAGCACGTGGATGTGTCAGGGTCTGCTCTATGCATGGGGGTTTCATTGACGCATACAACGCGTGCATGCGACACGACCGGCTCCACGCATGATGCATTCGGTGACGCATGCACGCATTCATTGACGCATACACCCTCCCTGTTTTGACCTTTTGACCCCTAAACAAAGTCGCAAAGCCGCCCGGCTTTTCCGCACGACCGGTGGATGATGGACGGTTGCTTGTGACCCGGTTTCGGATCGGTTGACCCTGTCGGGGTCACGTCCACGAAACCGCTATGGACTAGCCATTCAAATAAGCTATACGAGGAAATTTCCAGAAAGGTCCGAGGGGTCCCATATTCTAGATTCTGGCCCGTCTGGTGGCCCCCGACAACATACCGAGAGCACATCACCCTAGACGATTAGGAAATGTTTTTTGTACCCAATCACAAGATTAAGCACACAGCCTTCTCTCTCATATAACTCTCAACAGCATTATGAAGGTTTAGTGTTGGGGAGGTGGATTTTTTAAGGAAAGGTCTAAGACCTTTGGACATTTGGGGTATAAATGGGGGGCTTCTAGACAAAAATAATCTAAAATGTCGAGACCCTTCGGCCTATCGTTTCCCAACGGGAGGGCTTCCACCTACCATATATGCCAATGCGTTTTCATTAAGTGCTTCGTGGACGACACTCCCTATTTTGACCTTTTGACACCTAAACAAAGTCACAATGTCGCCCGGCTTTTCCGCATGATAGGTGGATGATGGACGGTTGCATGTGACCCGGTTTTGGATCGGTTGACCCTGTCGGGGTCACGACCACGAAACCGCTATGGAATACCCATGCAAATAAGCTATACGAGGAAATTTCCAGAAAGATCCGAGGGGTCCCATATTCTAGATTCTGACCCGTCTGGTGGCCCCCGACAACATACCGAGAGCACATCACCCTACACGATTAGGAAATGTTTTTTGTACCCAATCACAAGATTAAGCACACAGCCTTCTCTCTCATATAACTCTCAACAGCATTATGAAGGTTTAGTGTTGGGGAGGTGGATTTTTTAAGAAAAGGTCTAAGACCTTTGGACATTTGGGGTATAAATGGGGGGCTTCTAGACAAAAATAATCTAAAATGTCGAGACCCTTCGGCCTATCGTTTCCCAACGGGAGGGCTTCCACCTACCATATATGCCAATGCGTTTTCATTAAGTGCTTCGTGGACGACACTCCCTATTTTGACCTTTTGACCCCTAAACAAAGTCGCAAAGTCGCCCGGCTTTTCCGCATGATAGGTGGATGATGGACGGTTGCATGTGACCCGGTTTTGGATCGGTTGACCCTGTCGGGGTCACGACCACGAAACCGCTATGGAATACCCATGCAAATAAGCTATACGAGGAAATTTCCAAAAAGTTCCGAGGGGTCCCATATTCTAGATTCTGACCCGTCTGGTGGCCCCCGACAACATACCGAGAGCACATCACCCTAGACGATTAGGAAATGTTTTTTGTACCCAATCACAAGATTAAGCACACAGCCTTCTCTCTCATATAACTCTCAACAGCATTATGAAGGTTTAGTGTTGGGGAGGTGGATTTTTTAAGAAAAGGTCTAAGACCTTTGGACATTTGGGGTATAAATGGGGGGCTTCTAGACAAAAATAATCTAAAATGTCGAGACCCTTCGGCCTATCGTTTCCCAACGGGAGGGCTTCCACCTACCATATATGCCAATGCGTTTTCATTAAGTGCTTCGTGGACGACACTCCCTATTTTGACCTTTTGACACCTAAACAAAGTCACAATGTCGCCCGGCTTTTCCGCATGATAGGTGGATGATGGACGGTTGCATGTGACCCGGTTTTGGATCGGTTGACCCTGTCGGGTCACGACCACGAAACCGCTATGGAATACCCATGCAAATAAGCTATACGAGGAAATTTCCAGAAAGGTCCGAGGGGTCCCATATTCTAGATTCTGGCCCGTCTGGTGGCCCCCGACCACATACCGAGAGCATATCGCCCTAGAGGTTTAGAAAATGTTTTTTGCACCCAATCACAAGATTACTCACACTGCCTTCTCTCTCATATAACCCTCAACAGCCTTTTGAAGCTTTCAGAGGTGGTGGAGGGGGGATTTTTCAGAAAAGAAATCTAAGAACTTAGACATTTGGGGCATAAATGGGGGCTTCTAGACAACAATAATCTAAAATGTCCATACCCTTCGGCCTATCGTTTCCCAACGGGAGCGCGTCCACCTATAATCTATGCCAATGCGTTTTCGTGGACGACTCTCCCTATTTTGACCTTTTGACCCGTAAACAAAGTCACAAAGTCGCCCGGCTTCTCTGGACGATCGGTGGATGATGGACGGTCGCTCATGTCTATATGCTATATGCGTGACGCATGCACGTGTGTTTACTTAAGCGTGTGCATGCGTCACGGTCTCTTATATGCAGGATGCATTCAGTGACGCATACAGCGCACGCATGTCTTTCGATCTGCTCAATGCATCACACATGCAGTGACGCATACATAGCGCGCATGCAGTGACGCATGCATGACATTCTGCTCTATTCACAACACGTGCAGCGTGCACCCGTCACTGACTGCAATATGCACGATGCATGCAGTGACACATGTCTTTCGATCTGCTCAATGCATCACACATGCAGTGACGCATGCAAAGTGCGCACGCATGACATTCTGCTCTATGCACAACGCATGCAGTAAACACGCGTCACTGACTTACGTTTTTCTCCCTAATTAGACATTTGAGGCCAAACTGAGCGTTCTACAAGTTGTTGCTAACATATGTGTGTCTAATAAAGTGCACTGACTGAATGATGTGGTAGTTGATGCATTTAAATGAATCCAAGTTGAATTTAAGTTGTCCACCAACTTAATACACGTGGCCCATACAAATAAATTGCTCCAGGACATCTCCCGCAAGGCCGCCGGAGTGTCCGACGATCCCAAAACCTCACGTGCACTTGCGTGCCGGTCCCCCGAGAGACATACCGAAAGGGCAAAAGTCTTGGTCCTCCGGAAGTATTTTGTAACCTTTTTAATGTAAATGAAAAGGCCCTATGCTTTCAATGGCAGAGACTCAGAAACGAGGCCTGTTTTAGCTATGTGCTCATCCACTTTTAAACCCTTTAAGAAGAAGCCACGGACTCTAAACTGCTGGGCCTGATTTGAGGGTCCGTGACAGTGGTCACTGCAAAGGCTCGATGGCCTCCGACCTTAGGAACCTTGTCTTCTGGACCTTTGTTTCCACCCTGACCTTCAACATATGAGATACCCGATTTTTGTCAAAACTGAACATTTCACGAGCTGTTTCCTAACCCGTGTGTGTCTAAAAGAGTGTTCTCACTGAAAAGCGTTGTTCCTGACAACTAGAAATGAATACATACACTTTAAATATTGTTAAAAAGCATTATGTCCACCAACTTAATACACGTGGTCCACTCACATAAACCACACGTGGACAGGCAATGCAAACATACTAGAAAATGGATGCATTTTCTAGTTAGAACAGACTGGAAAATGGATTGCTTTTTAACAACGTTTCATATGGATTTATTTATTTCCAAGTGTGTTTGAGAACACTCTTTTGGACACGCGTATGTTAGAAACAAGTGGTAAAATGATGAGTTTGACTTAAATTCTGGTATCTACTACGTTGAATGTGATGTTGTCCACGTGCAGTTTGTAGAATGGGCCAGGAATAAGTGCTTGGTGGACATTGCACAGAAGGGGCATTTTAAAGGTGTAAATATTATATTTTGTTTTAAAAACCACAAAACTCGATGGCCACGCCCCCTCAGACAAACATATGTCAGTCCCGAGCGTCAAAAACCAGGTTCTGGTAAAAGTAGTTGGGAAGTTGCCAAACAGTGGTTTGGTGGTCGGGGGCGTGGCCATGGATGGGTCAGGGGGGTCGAAGGTCAAATTGACACCCATAGTTGATCAGTGGACAAATAGTGGTTTCGTGGTAGCTGGCACCCATGGGCAGTAAGCTCGTACCCGCCTCCCAAGAAAACAAATGAATCGTGGGACTCATATGAAGTTGGAGGACAAGTGGGTAAGCCGACTTACATGGGATAAACCTGTGAGGGACGCATATGCTGTTCGTGGACAGGGGTCTTTGGGGTCTTCGAGGGGTGCCATGGCGCGAGGGCACCCCCAGTGGTGTCCTCACACCCGCTATCCGTGGCCAGCAGATTTAAAAGTGGTCTTACCACAGGGTAAGGTGAAATGTCCACTTCGTCATTTAGATATGCGCTACGTGTCAGGTTTTTTCACACTACGATCCATCGCAAGACTGTGCGTCAAATGGCTGGCATTTTCAAGAGGCTTTTTTCCACGAACCCCCTATTTGTGCTTCCTAGTCAAATGGCGCGTAGCGTCTTTGAGATGTTGTCAGACAGAATTTCCGCTCCAATGCTGCTGGGGTGCAGCCCGTCGGGGCGGAAGAGCCTTGGTCGCTCCCAGAACAGATCAAAATTATTTACAAAGAGCAGCTTCTGTTCAATACACCATGACATTAACCAATTATTAAGTGTAAATAGTCTACTGAACTTTTCGTTCCCTCGTCGGTAAGTAGGAAGCGGCCCTGATACGATGATCCTCGCCGTGGGCGATGCGTTGCGAACAGTATCGACCAGACTCCTGAAGTCCCTCTTCAGGATCTCCGACTGCCGCATTCTCACGTCATTCACCCCCGCGTGCAGAACTACGGCTCCCACTCTTGCATCATCCTTCAGAATCGCAGTTACCTGCGCAGAGACATCGAGAACACGGGCGCCAGGAAAACAGTGAGTGCGAACCTTACCTTCATTGAAGGAGGCGCGTACGTTCCGGACGATTGAGTCTCCGATGACAACAGCGTTGGATTTCGTCTCGCAGAGGGCGGCAAAGCGGTTACTGGTAGGGATCTCGAAGACCGGTGGCGGCGGTGGGGGGGAGGTCATCGCTCCGGTCCTGGATTTCGCCTTCCGCCGTGTGTGTGCTGGCGCAGGGGTGAAATTCATTTCGGCTTGTCGTGATCTAGAAGCCAGGGATCTGTGCATAGAAACACACAGAGTAGAAGTGATAGGAGTATTACAATCACGTCGAACACTTACCGCAGCTTTGCGAGCGTCAGCCCGGGATGTTTCTGTAACAAAGTTCAATGTTCAAGGGAAGAAAGGAGGCAAGGGTCGGCGTGGCTGAGAAACGTAAGAATCTTTATTATTACTTCCGGGTTTCACTTCCGGCATCAAATATTTACACAGTCTATTTATAGCTCTTCGTTGAGTGAGATTCTTTCCTTTTAGTCCTGGACACAACGTCACGAGGCTTCTTCTGGAACACGTTTCTCAGCCGTCTCTCTCTCTCTGTTTGCTTCCTCCGTTGAGCCTTAAAAGCGTCTCCTCGCCAATTACTAGAACAAGAAGCAGGTGTTTTCACTATAGCGTTGATCTGCTTACTTACCGTCGTTCTCCCGACACGCCTCTCTGCCGCAGACCGTGTCAGACCACGCCCCCCTTGCCACATACCCCCACCGCCCGACTCAGGCCGAGGCTCCATCCGGCCTGCAGCCTCGTCCCCCCCCTTCGGGAGAGAAAGTCGGCCACCGCCATCTGAGTCCCCGGCCTGTGGATCACCTGGAATTTAAATGATTGCAAAGCAAGGTACCAACGAGTGATCCGCGCGTTGGTGTCCTTCATGCGGTGGAGCCATTGGAGGGGCGCGTGGTCCGAACAGAGCGTGAATTCCCGCCCCCAGGAGGTAATAACGGAGGGTGAGGACCGCCCATCGAATCGCCAAACACTCCTTCTCGATGGTGCTGTACTTCATCTCAGTCCGAGACAGCTTGCGGCTGATGTACAGCACCGGACGATCCTCCCCCTCTATCTCCTGGGACAGGACCGCGCCCACGCCCCTATCAGAGGCATCAGTCTGCAACAGAAAAGGGAGTGAAAAATCGGGAGAGTGCAATAACGGCCTGCCACATAGAGCAGCCTTCACCTGGGTAAACCCCTGCTGGCACTGCTCCGACCATTGGACGGTATCTGGTGCCCCCTTTTTAGTGAGGTCAGTCAGCGGGCTGGTGAGGTCCGAATAATTGGGTACAAACCGTCTATAATATCCCGCCAGCCCCAGGAACTGCCGCACCTCCTTTTTGGTCTTGGGTCTCGGGGCGGTTGCAATTGCTGCCGTCTTATCAATTTGGGGACGCACTTCCCCGTGACCCAAGTGGAAACCCAGATACCTTACCTCTACTCGCCCAATCGCACACTTCTTCGGGTTAGCCGTCAGCCCCGCCCTCCTCAGCGAACTCAGAACCGCTCTCAAGTGCTGCATATGCCGCTGCCAGTCGTTACTATATATGATGATGTCATCGAGGTACGCGGCGGCATATGTTGCGTGGGGTCTGAGTATACGGTCCATGAGACGCTGAAAAGTAGCAGGGGCCCCGAATAACCCGAACGGAAGTGTGACGAATTGGTGTAACCCGAACGGCGTCGTAAAGGCTGTTTTCTCCTTGGATAAGGGAGATAGAGGGATCTGCCAATACCCTTTCGTCAAATCCAATGTCGAATAAAAACGAGCCGTCCCTAGCCGGTCAAGTAATTCGTCAATTCGTGGCATTGGATAGGCGTCGAATTTCGACACAGCATTCACCTTGCGATAGTCCACACAAAACCGGACCGAGCCGTCGGTCTTGGGTACTAAGACTATCGGGCTCGCCCAGTCACTATTGGACTCTTCTATTACTCCCATGTCCAGCATAGCTTCTAATTCCTTCTGAACCACAATTTTTTTGTGTTCAGGTAACCTATATGGGCGACTGCGTACTACCGCACCCGGTTTTGTCTCAATGTGGTGCTCTATGAGATTCGTGCGGCCGGGTAGGGGTGAGAACACATCTGCAAATTCTGCCTGTAATTTTACAACATCCGTAAGCTGGGAGGACGAGAGATGATCTCCCCCTGGAGTCAGAGCGAAAGATTGCAATTTTGTGTTCGCTTCTGGCCCGAGATCATCTACTCTACTCACTGTCGTCGCCAGCATTACGGAGTTCAACTCAGTCCATTTTTTGAGGAGGTTGATATGATAAATCTGATGTGCCCCACTCCTATCCGATCGTACTACCTCATAATTGAGATCTCCTATTCGTCGTGTGACCTCAAAGGGTCCTTGCCACTTGGCGAGTAGTTTAGAGGTGGACGTTGGGAGTAATACAAGAACTTTCTCTCCCGGTGAAAATTTTCGTAGTCTGGCGCCTCTGTTATAATGTCGGCTTGTCTGTCTTGTGCCTGTAACAAATTCTCCATAGAGAGCCGCCCCAGTGTATGGAGTTTTGTTCGCAGGTCCATGACATACTGAATTTCATTTTTACTCGCGGAAGGTCCGTCCTCCCAAGCTTCTCTTAGGACGTCTAAAACCCCGCGAGGTTGACGGCCGTAGAGAAACTCGAAGGGGGAAAACCCCGTAGAGGCTTGGGGGATCTCGCTGACCGCAAATAACAGAGGTTCCAACCACTTATCCCAATTTTTGGCGTCTTCATGTACGAATTTCCGGATCATGGTTTTTAACGTACGATTAAAACGTTCGACCAATCCGTCTGTTTGTGGGTGATAGACGCTGGTGCGAATCGTCTTAACCCCCAATAATCCATACAGTTCGCGAAGGGTTCGTGACATAAACGCCGTGCCTTGATCTGTGAGAATCTCTTTAGGGATTCCCACACGGGAGATTAATCGAAACAGTGCGTCCGCAACACTCGTTGCCGAGATATTGCGAAGCGCCACTGCCTCAGGATATCGGGTTGCATAGTCCACAATGACTAATGCAAATCGATGTCCTCGTGCAGATCGCTCTAACGGCCCGATCAGGTCCATACCAATTCGCTCGAAGGGGACCTGAATAAGCGGAAGCGGGCATAAAGGTGCCCGTGGGGTGGCCGGTGGGTTTACCAACTGGCATTCAGGACAAGACGCGCACCACCTGCGCACGTTCTCATGAATGCCCGGCCAAAAAAAACGGGCCGTTAGGCGATTTAAAGTTGAGGAATGTCCCAGGTGTCCCGCCATTGGATTACAATGAGCCGCCTGGAAAAGCATTTCCCGACGGCTCTTCGGTATGACCAACTGGGTTGTATCCTGCTTTGACTGAGTGTTCTGGGTCACTCTATACAACCGGTCTTTTAAAATAGCAAAATATGGATAGGTCAACGGTTGCGCAGGATGGAGGAGTTGTCCGTCGATCTTACGGACCTGATCAAACGCATGTTTGAGCGTCTCGTCCTGAGACTGCTCCAGAGGAAAATCATCGCTCTGGGAGAGATTTCTTCTCTCCACAGTGCTCCGTTCCTCTGGGGCCGTCGTCAGAGGTCCCGGCTCCACCTCTCCCATCTGCGCGACCACCCCCCCCATCGCTCTTGGTTTCGCCCAGAAACATCCGCACATAAGTGTCCCAACAATATCGAAAATGAAGGCCAATTTGTTCCCAAAATTAGCGGATGTCGGAGGTGCTTGTTAACAGCCACCTCTACACTATGTTTTTGTCCCCTGAATTGTATGGTCAAAGGCACCACAGGGTAGTTCACCACATCCCCGTGCACACACCTTACTTTAACCGCGCGGCTCGTATCCATTGCCTCGAATTGAATCAGGCCTTGATGAATTGAGGTTTGGTTACACCCTGAATCCACCAACGCCTGATATATACCCCCCCTAATACTCACAGGTATTTGGTACAGTCCGTCCTGACCGGGGGCAGCCTGAGGATTGTCGGGAACCCGGATCATCATGCCGACCTCCATCATAGGACATCGGTCGACAAAATGTCCGGGGTCCCCACAACGCCAACAGGCAGGCCCAGGAGTCCCCGCCGCCCCAGTGGCAGGAAGCAGACCCCCGAATTGGCGAGGAGAGGCTGATGAAGGGTAAGAATTTTGTGGACCGCTGGCGGTCCGGTGGGGGTGTCCCTCCTGGGACCTTGGAGCTCCATATGGGCCCGCCTCTGGTGGGAACCGGGTTCGCGGCGCCGGACGCGGATAGAAGCCCCCCCTGGACCTGGGTAGTGGCACCGGTCTCGTCGGTATCATAGACCTAGAGGGAGAGAGAGAAAGAGAAAGAGATGTTGGGGTCGCGCCGACCCCTGGGCACGCCACCAATTGGTCCTCCGCCAGCTGGATGGCCTGGGCCAGCGTCGTCGGGCGGTGACAGTGGACCCATTGAGCGGTTTTCTTGGGCAACCGCCCCACGAACTGCTCCAGTGTCACCTGGTCGACGATGGTGTCAACGGTAGTGGCCCCGGCCATCAGCCATCTGCGGCAGGCATCCCGGTGCTGGTGAGCGAAGGCAAAAGGTTGGGAATGTTCCCCGAACTCCAGGGATCGGAACCGCTGCCGATGCTGCTCAGGACTCCGGCCAACCCGTTGGAGGATGGCCTTCTTGAGGTCCGCATAGACCATGAGATTCGCCACCGGGAGTTGTTGGGCAGCCATCTGGGCTTCTCCAGACAGGAGTGGGATAAGGCGGGAAGCCCAAGCGTCCGGCTGCCATCCGGATAGTTCCGCGGACCTCTCAAATAAGTCCAAGAAGGCTTCCGGCTCGTCCTGGGTTCCCATCTTATGCAGCGGTACCGTCCCAAAAAGCGTGGATGGTGATGAGCCTCTCTCCTGGCTCAACCAGCTCCGGAATGACTCGCGGTCCTCCTGCTGAGTCTGGACGAGAGCCTGGAATCGTGCCTCTTGGTCCTCTCGAAGACGCAGCAGGGCCTGGTGGTGTTCCTGATGGAGACCAGCAAGTGAAGATATTACTTCCGCAAATGGTGATCCTGGCGGAGACTGCATGGCGGCGGCTCCTTCCTTTCTTCCCGGGTTTCGGCACCAGTGTAACAAAGTTCAATGTTCAAGGGAAGAAAGGAGGCAAGGGTCGGCGTGGCTGAGAAACGTAAGAATCTTTATTATTACTTCCGGGTTTCACTTCCGGCATCAAATATTTACACAGTCTATTTATAGCTCTTCGTTGAGTGAGATTCTTTCCTTTTAGTCCTGGACACAACGTCACGAGGCTTCTTCTGGAACACGTTTCTCAGCCGTCTCTCTCTCTCTGTTTGCTTCCTCCGTTGAGCCTTAAAAGCGTCTCCTCGCCAATTACTAGAACAAGAAGCAGGTGTTTTCACTATAGCGTTGATCTGCTTACTTACCGTCATTCTCCCGACACGCCTCTCTGCCGCAGACCGTGTCAGACCACGCCCCCCTTGCCACAGTTTCCATCGCCGTTTTACGTTCTCGCAGACGTGTTTGCCTCTCGAGTAGATAGTGGATCTGCTTCTCCAATACTTCCAGTTCTGACTGAAGTGCGAAGAAAGATTCATCATCTGCACTCAAAGGTAACGTTAAACACATATCTGAATCATTAGCCATTAGTGGTGTCATAATGAGAACAGTGGGTTAAGCAGTAAAGGCAATATTCAGACTAAAGGCTGGGAATGCTAACAGCCTGAGTGCTAATAGCGAATGGTCGTACGAAACAAATTTATCTGTGCGTTATATGACGATATTTGGTATGGGATACACTTAAGGATAGGTTTAACCCTCTGTGAGTTATCAATTTAGAACATAAATATTGATAAATAACAGAAATAAATGATATATTTAGAAAAAGTTTGACGGAGCTCTGTCTCAAACCACGCTCTCTCAGCAAACAGGAAGTGATGAGAATCTTTTCGAGGCAGACCGATAGTCCTTCTCGATGGCTTCACCTAACTCCTCCCAGGCCCGAGTTTTTGCCTCCTCAACCACCCGGGCTGCAGTCCGCTTGGCCTGTCGGTACCCGTCAGCTGCCTCGGGAGTCAAACAAGCCAGCCAGGCCCGATAGGACTCCTTCTTCAGCCCGACGGCATCCCTTACATCCGGTGTCCACCACCGGGTTCGGGGATTGCCGCCTCGAAAGGCACCGGAGACCTTACGGCCACAGCTCCGAGTGGCCGCGTTGACAATGGAGGTGGAGAACATGGTTCACTCGGACTCAATATCTCCAGACTCCCTCGGGATCTGGTTGAAGCTCTGCCGGAGGTGGAAGTTGAAGATCTCTCTGACAGGGGATTCGGCCAAACATTCCCAACAGACCCTCACAGTATGTTTGGGTCTGCCGAGTCTGTCCAGCTTCCTCCCCCGCCATCGGATCCAACTCACCACCAGGTGGTGATCAGGTGACAGCTCCGCCCCTCTCTTCACCTGAGTGTCCAAGACATACTGATTGGGAGGAACGGCCCCCCTAATCTGAACCCGAGTGGTGTTCTGTTATTGGATTTCTGTGCTAGTTACAGCTTGTCCATAACGGACACCATGTTCATGCATAAGGTTGTCCCTCAATGCACATGGCACCAGGACACCAATAATCCGAGCTTGAATGTCAGAATGTATGGTTATCAGCTGGAGCAAGTTAATGTAGTAAGGTTTTTGGAAGTGTGGAAGGACTCTAAACTAAGTTTTAGAATACATATTCAGAAATTGATACCAAAATGCAAAAAAGGAATAAATGTATTAAGGTGCTTGTCAGGAGCTGAGTGTGGGGGCAAGCTGTCAGTCATTTTTTATGATTTAATTTAACAATAATTTATTATGCTGTGTTTAGATCAAACATAGACTATGGTTGTGTAGTATACAGTTCTGTGAACCCAACATTACTTAAAAACGGAGGGGCCCAGCCAGCACTCACAAAAAACACAGAAAGGGCAGCCTTTTCTACCAAGAGGATCAAACCAATTTAACTAAATGGGTGACAATTGAAATTCACATAAATAAACAGTAAAACTAAACCATAATTAACAAACAAGTTAAATAAATGATTTTACATCAAAGTAAATTATTTTACCTCACAATAAGCGAAACTAATACCCAAAGCAACAACAAGAATAAACCATTTACCCAACACATAACACAAAAGCCCCCTACAAACCTAATAAATGAACCAAGCCTACATTACCCATAATTACTGGGGATCAAATAAAAGGGGAAAAAGAAAGGCCGCACACCCTCTTAGACCCCGCCCCCCAGAACCATGCTGCAGCCATGAACCCAGAGTCAAAGGTATGAGAATTAACACAACTTCTAAATAAAGTAAAGAGATGAAAATGACTGGTGTCTTTCTTCCAATCTAATGTGCACCTTAGACTAGAAGAAGAACAGAAAACATTTCCAATAAATTAACCCCACAAACATGTAAACAAAATGATATAAACTGAACCCACACATTACTGAGGGTGATGTGAAATCTTCACATCTTCCCCCTCCTCCAAACTCTCGCACGGTAAGCGAGAGAGAAAATCAGCGGTCAAATTTTCTGACCCTCGCCGATGTCTCACTGTGAAATAAAAGGGCTGCATAGCCAAACTCCAGCGAGTTACCCGAGCATTCGTATCCTTCATTTTGTCAATCCACTGAATTGCTCACAAAGTATCGTCCAAAGAGATAATATTTAAATGAATCGACAGCCCACTTTAGTGCTAAACACTCTTTTTCAATAACTGAATATCTCATCTCTCGTGGATACAATTTCCTGCTCAAATAAGCTACAGGATGTAGCTCCCCTCCCTGCTCCTGTTTTAAAACAGCTCCCAATCCTACTCCAGAAGTATCTGTCTGTAACACAAACATCTTCTCAAAATCACGACTGTATAAGACAGGATTGGTTATTAACGGAAAGCAGTCAGTTCTCGGGATTCAGGAGCCAAAGGTACCTGCCAGTACCCTTTGCACAAGTCTATCGTGCTGATGTATTTTGCTTTTCCCAACTTCTCTATGAGCTCCTCAATACAAATAAAATTTGGAAACAGAGTTCAGATAGCGAAAATCAATACAAAACCGCAAACTTCCGTCTTTTTTTGGTTCCAACCCTACTGGATTGCACCACTCACTCTTTGACGGTTCTACAATACCCAACTCTTGCATCATCTTAACTTCCTGCCCAAAAGATGAAACCATTCTCTCTGCAATCCGGTATCTCATTCTTTTTACTTGGGCATTCGGTTTCAGCACACTATGATGTTGAACAAGAGTGGTACAACCTGGAGTATTTTTAAACAATTGTGGATCACATAACCCCTGAATTTGTTTTTTCTGCTCCTTCGACAAATTATCCAGATTGACTGGAGTCATATTCTGAGTAACAGGTAAATACTGTTCCTCAACCTCCTCTTCTTCCTTAACCACCCTGATCAAATTTGCCCTGGCCGACTCGGGTTGTGGGAACCATTCCTTCAAGAGATTAATATGCAGGACTCTATGGGAACGTGACCGACCCGGATTAACAATCTCTTAAATCACAGGCCCTAATTTTTTCGTAACCTTGAATGGACCTTGCCATCTACCTAACAGTTTGTTCTCTTCGGTGTGAAGCATGACTAAAACCTGCTGACCTACATCAAAAGATCGCAGTTTAGTTTTTACATCATACCAGCATTTCTGGCTAAACTGTGACTCTTGCAAGTGTTCTACAGCCAATTTGGTCATTTCACTTAATTTCTCCCTCATTTGCAACACATAATCAATAACATTGACTCCACTAGACATCTGTGAACTTTGCTCCCAGGTCTCTTTCAGCAGAGCCAAAGGGCCCCGCACATCATGGTCATACATCAATTGAAAGGGAGAGAACCCCGTGGAAGCCTGTGGAACCTCCCTATATGCAAATAATAAATAAGGCAACCACTGGTCCCAATCGGATCCTGTGTCTCCCACAAATTTACGTAGCATTTGTACCAGGGTTTGATTAAATCTTTCAACAAGACCATCAGTTTCTGGATGGTAAGGTGTGATCTTTATACCTTTCATACCCAACAATTGATAAATCTGTTGCAACAACTTTGAGGTTAAATTAGTCCCTCGGTCCGTCAATATTTATAGCGGAAAACCCACTCTAGCAAAGAACTGAACCAAACAGGAAGCTACAGATTTCGCTTTCATATTCTTTAATGGGAAAGCCTCAGGGTAACGCGTTGCGTAATCACAAATGACCAACATGTATCTGTTACCAGCTTTGCTTGTCTCTAGTGGGCCTACAATATCCATGCCTAGACGTTGAAAAGGCACTTCTATTACTGGAAAAGGCATTAAAGGCACTGTGGGGGGACCCCGAGGAGTGGTATAATGGCACTCTGGACATGTCCTACAGAAGTCCGCTATATCTTTAGTTATGCCTGGCCAAAAAAAATGTTTGCAGATTCTGTGATACATTTTACGAAGACCAAGATGACCTGGTATAGAATGTCCAATCGTTAACACAGTCTGGCGTACAAGAAAGGGAAGAAACAGCTGCTGTCCCTTCTTAGTCTGACGATACAAAATATTATTATACAGACAAAAAGAATGACCTCTAACCGACACGGTCTTCCTCCCATACTTGTCACGGTTCATGGATCCGTGTGTTCATTCCTGCTTGTTGGTCTCATGTCTGTTTGCTGATTAGCGCTCCCTGGCTGCTAAGGGAACTGATTAGCAATCAGCTTGGTGGCACCTGTTGTGCATTGCCGGCTGCCTATATCTGCCCTGCCATCCCAAAGCTCTTTGTCAGATCGTTGTGACTCTTGCTCAGTATTCACCCTTAGTCTCTTGTCAGATCTGTCCAGGAGTAGCGGGGATTGTCATCCTGCTGAGGACTTCCAGTGGCCGTTTGGATCTTCGATATGGTTGGACTAAATCTCTAGACGACTGGAGATCAGCATCTAGACACCTCTCACTTTGTCTTTCTCCTATTATTGTCCTGTCGTCGCTATCCTTACAACATTAAATATTGCTACACTTGCAATTGGATTCTGTGTTCTCTCAGCCGTGACAATACTGTACTTGTTGTGCCACTCGAGAATATATCTGAGAACTCTCAGAGTCGGATTGTTGCAATTCAGACACGTCAGCTGGTAGTTGCCTCTTAGTGCTCAAGTTATCCGTTTCTTCCTTGTCGGTAATTGGTACTACCATTCCTTTAAACTTGTCTAATCTTTTCAGTGCTGTGGACTTTACAGGTTTCACTGGACAAGTTGGCATCTCACAATCATAGAAAGGAAGGCAAGTCAAAGTATTTTCTTCATTCACTTCCAAACCCATCTTAGATTTTGCACGTGTAAACACAACTTTACAGGTATTCCAAGGCGGCAATAAATCTAGCAAAACAGGACAATCATGGCCAATAATCACCGAATAGGGCAGATTTGAGCCTAACCCTACTCTCATTAAATATGACTGCCCCTTTACTCCTAAATGTACCTCAGCAGTTGGATAAGCGTGTTCTTTACCATGGATACATTTGACCATAACAGGAGTATCATTATTTATGAAACCTTCAGATAAAAGATGTGTTTCTATTAGGGTTTGTGTAGAACCTGTATCTACTAGAGCAGCGGTTCTCAACCCTGGTCCTTGCGCCCCCCCGCCCTGCATGTTTTTTGTATCTCTCTTGTTTAACACACCTGATTTAAATCTCTAGCTCATTAGAAGAGAGCTCAATGAATGAACCGCGTTCCAGTTGACGTGTTCCCTGAACTGTGTTCATTGCTCTCTAATCCGTTGACGTTAACTTAAGAACACGAATTTGCGCAACACTACTGCCTGCAGCGTCTTCACATAGTCAAAGCCTATTGCAGAAGATTGAAGGGTTATTTAACCGTAATCTTGAGATTTGCGCAACATTATGCCCATTTCGAACTGGAATTATGGCAGAATATCTAGTATTGTTTACTTCGCAGGGCTCTTGCGGGCGTATTGAACAAACCTCTGAAGCGGTAGGAGAAGCATACAAAATATGCAGAGCAGGGGGGGGGCGTGAGGACCAGGATTGAGAACCGCTGCACTACAGCAACTACCTTGTGCCCATTAACTTCCACCGGAATTGTAACAAGACCTGGCACCGGAGTCACACTAAACTCAGGCTTAACCCCAAGAGGAACATAACCAACATTAGCAAACTTTTTACTCAGATTTGGACACATTGGTTTCTTATGGCCTTACTGGCCACAACTATAAAACTTCATTGTCCCACCTGTAGTTACATAACCATCGCCCATTCTCTCCCGTTGTCTTACGAGGAGGAAACTTATCCTTAGCCTTCCACTGGGAGAAACTCCAAAGCTCTGTTTTCCGCCTTGCTGCTACAAAGATATCTGCCAATCGAGACGCTTCCTCAGCAGAAGATGGATCATATTCCCTAATCTAAATTTGCAGTTCAGGACACAACATTCTCACAAATTGTTCCATGATAACAGTTTCGGCAACCTGTGGTACTGTCCTTTGGTCAGGTTCCACCCATTTGTAGAACAGATCTTTTAAGCGGACATACAGTTCCTTAGGAGTTTCTTCCACATGTACCTCTAGGGAGCGGAATCTCTGTCGATAAATCTCACAATTAATGGAATATATCCTCAAAATAGCTTCTTTCACCTTGTAGTCGTTCACTTGTGCTACCTCGATAGCCACATAGGCCGCACAGGCTTTACTTCTTTTCTTCTTTAGGCCATTTGCAAACTCCAGCAATTCGTTCAAATGTAGTCAAATAAGGTTCTATATCGTCTGACTCACAGAATCTTTGGCTCCTTCAAGAAACTAGCTGCACTTGAAGACCACACCACATCAGAAGCTCCAATAGATACATCCAGACCAGCTCCATCCGAGACTCCCAAAGACGGACACCGACCATCACCCTCTCCAGGCTGTAGATTCTCCGGTGGGGTATGCTGATTTAATTCTAATTGAAGCAACCGAAACTGATGTTGCAGTGATTTCCATCTGGTTTCTTGTCGCTCTGTCTCTTGTTCTTGATGAGCTAGTCTTTCTTGTTGATTCACCAGTAATTTTTGGAACATGTCCTTTAACTCAACAATATCTGTGGAAGCACTCTCCAGAGACACTTGCCCCGCAGCACCAGCATTGGCCCCTTGCAGTTCTTCTCCATCTTGAACCGGATCAACCTGGGCCAGTATCTCAGCACGTGCTCCTTTTGAGCTCATGATAACTGAAGTTTCTGCACTGTCCCCTTACTGGAAAATCCCACAGCTGCCACCATATTGTGGGGACGTGACCAGAAATGCAGGAGACAATGCTTGCAGTTCTACAAAAACTTCTTTATTATGCCATACACCACAGCTGACCCTACTCACGGAGGGGCCCAGCCAGTACTCACAAAAAACACAGAAAGGGCAGCCTTTTCTACCAAGAGGATCAAACCAATTTAACTTAATGGGTGACAATTGAAATTCATATACATAAACAGTAAAACTAAACCATAATTAACAAACAAGTTAAAGATTTTACATCAAAGTCAATTATTTTACCTCACAATAAGTGAAACTAATACCCAAAGCAACAACAAGAATAAACCATTTACCCAACACATAACACAAACCCCCCTACAAACCTAATAAATGAACCAAGCCTACATTACCCATAATTACTGGGGATCAAATAAAAAGGGAAAAAGAAAGGCCGCACACCCTCTTAGACCCCGCCCCCCCAGAACCATGCTGCAGCCATGAACCCAGAGTCAAAGGTATGAGAATTAACACAACTTCTAAATAAAGTAAAGAGATGAAAATGACTGGTGTCTTTCTTCCAATCTAATGTGCACCTTAGACTAGAAAAAGAACAGAAAACATTTCCAATAAATTAACCCCACAAACATGTAAGCAAAATGATATAAACTTAACCCACACATTAATGAGGGTGATGTGAAATCTTCACAACTTCTTTAAACTATCAAATATACAAACAACGTGTCTTAACCAAATGTAACATGTGGGTGTGTTTGAACGTGAGAGAAGTGCATGGGTATCTGGGCTCACAAGCGAGCGCAGATGTAAATGTATGTATATGTGTGCTCGAACACCCATACTTATGTGGCTGATCTCTCAGTCCGTCACAGACATTTTATAAATGTAGTGGAGTAAAAAGTATGATATTTGTCTTTCAAATTTTGTACAAGTACTCAGGAAAAATAATACTCAAGTATTGCAGATACTCAAAAAGTGTACTTAAGTACTGTACTCAATTAAATTTACTTTGTTACTGTCCATCTCTGCCATTGGGCTGGTTTTGTTGCACAGATCTGGCAACCCAGACTCATCTCTGTCGGGGAGCACTGCCTAAGCACAGATCACATAAATTAATTTCAGCAAATGTATGTTTCAAACAGAGATTGCGAAAAAGAGGCAGAAGTTATAGATTGCAGATTGTAACTCAGTTTGTGTTTTACTGTGAGAAGGATGTCATATGCAATACAGTATACAGGATGGCATGAGTGTGAGTTAATACAGAGAGAATTTTTGTTTTAGCTCTTATGCCTAAGTTCATGGTTTATAGTTTATAGTTTATAAAAATGTAGTATAGCAAAATACATTTTGTGAGTGGTAAGGACAGTGTGTATAATGTATCAATGCCAAAGACATTACAATATTCGAAAACAAGGGTGACCATTTTGTTTTGGAGATGTGAAGACTGCCAGTAATGATTTTTCAAAACAAATATTTTTATTATTTACGGACCCTTCAAACCTGCATACTCTTACTTTATCTGTGAACAGAAAAAGAACAAATATTAAGAAACTTTTAGCTTACAGTGACAGTTGGCCGTATCCTACAATATACTCAAACAGAGGATGTAGCATGAAACTATTCCAAAATGTGCTATTTTTTCAACAAATGTGGATGGAATAAGGTTATTGTAGGCAACGAGAAGGCAATGTATTGCAAGAGACACATGCACGATCTGCATCAGGGCTCTAGACTAACTTTTTGCACTGGTTGCACCCAAATTTTCGACCGCATCGCAATTAACGCATTAAAATTTAACTGGTTTTACCAGTTTATTATTTTTTTAAATATCCATATAGGCAAAATTTACTTGTAAATGATTACTAACAATCTGGTCAACACAAAGATCTTTATTTGAAGCATAAATCTACAAGAAAGGTAACTTACTGAAAAAGTTTTGGTGCTTAAAGTGCTTCACTGAACTGAAATTTAAACTTAAAAGATCTCAAGATAATTGGACCTGGGCTTGAAATAACCTGGGAGGTTGATGGCTCCGCGTCAGATCAATGCTTATGATTTTCGGAAGGATCAGTCCTTAATTTAACATTATTCACGAAAAAGTTGTCAATTGTTCTTTTCATCTTCTTTCATCATCCGCTGCTACATCCACTCTGTTTAACTGACGGCCCTAGTCTACTCACCTCTCTCTGTCTGACTGCAGCACACACATTTTCAAACGTACACACCAGAGGTTGCGCTAGACTTTTTTATTGTCCGTCATTTTGACTGACAGGCTCGTAAAAAAATGCGTCATTATCTATTATTACCCGTCACTATGATGTATGGTGGGTATCACGTTGTACTTGCGTCTCGGAACTTGTTGTATTTTAATACAACGCAATGCGCAATAAAGCCATTGTTATTTATATTTATTTGTATATTTAATATTTTACTGTTTATGTTCATATGTGATTAGATCTGGGAAAACCCAACACATGTTGCAAATTTATATATGCTATTACAGTTTTTGATGCCATATTCAAGCCCTTCCAAATCAGTTTTTATTTTGCTCATGCCTTGTGTATGTAACAAAAGTTATGTCTGAGGTCGGCAGAAGCGCTGATTTTCAGGAACGGTTTTTGGAGAAAAACGTGTTTAAAGTTAAATGATGAAAATAAAAGCACAACAGTCCAGTATCACAGGTAAAAGTCACTTTACAGTGGTAAGAGACTTACTCTAATAACAATTTAATAAAAAGCATTTACTAGTGTTGAAATGTTTAAAAATACTGTACAAAACCGTTTGAATAAAACGGAAGTAAATAATTTTTTTAATGATTATTTTTAGTCGCACCATTGAAAAATAAGGTCGCATTTGAGAGCGAAGTGTCTGTTTGGGGGCAATTGTAACACTGAGGTAGGCTTTTATTTGACATACATTGGGTTTATTTAACTTACATTCCAAAGTAATCCTTTACTGCTGTAGAATTTAATAAAGATATTTTTGTATATGATTCAAATGATTGGTGGTTAGTGGTTGAAGCATGGCACTAGCAATGCCAAGGTCTTGGGTTCGATCCCAGGGATTGCACATAGTCAGAAACAAATGTATAATACAATGCAATGTAAGACGGTTTGGACAAAAGCGTCTGCCAAATGCATAAATGTGAATGACAGAGAAAGTTCGTCCATGAAACTAGGCGCAGTTCTATATTCTAACCCAATCTGACATAATAACTAATAAGCCAATGAGCTTGCTGCTCAACGTTTAAATCTTGGCTAGTGATTGTCGTAGCAGTGCAGCACGCTTCAGAAACCCTCCTCCTTCCCCCTTTCCACCTGTGATCATGTAAGCTATATGGGGGTTATTGATATGTTGTATGTGTAGCAGCATCATTCCTTACATGCAGACAGCAGCATGGTGTGGATGTTTTGGCAGTAGCAAGTGTCTGTACTTGTTCCTCTGCATCAGCAGCAGCGTAACATACAGTATGCATTCCGCCAAGGCCAAATACATTAATATGTCTTTACTGTGATTATGTGAAACCTTAACAAATAAAAATAGAGATATACACACAACAGAGACACAAGAGGAGTCAGGTATTTCCAGCTAAGTTTAAATATGTAGCTGGGTTGTGTCTTTGTCATGTATTGAATGATGTCAAACATTCTCTCAGCACATGTGGTATGTGAATTTCTGTCTTTTAGCTGGTTTGTTTTATTTAAAGATAACATTTGCCTTTTACACATTATTGGTCAGTCTGAACGTGTCAAACACATGATGAATGATTGGAAAATCATTATTTCTATATCTTGTCTGTAACTCAAAAAAGACCCAACCCATGGCCAGAGACTCAAACAAAGCGATGAAAAGAAGACTTGCTCCACAGTAACCAAAGTAGTCAAACAGCTGGAATACATACACCCCCCCTGGAGGTCACATACATACAACATTACAATTAGGTTTTGTGCTGCTTAAAGGAATACTTCGAGATAAAATTTAAATTCTGTCAAAATTATTCACCCTGAAGTTGTATTAGAACCCTAGGACTATTATATATATATTTTTTTTTTTATTCAACTGAAGAAAGGCGGTCATATGCAATCATCAATTATGAGAGAATATACATTTTTAGGTGATTTTTTTTTATTTGGTCATTTCATTTGTCACACATACGCACGCACACACATTCTTACCTCTTTGACTATGATGAGTTGGCTTACGAAGCAACCAACACAGAAGAAGAGAAACATTTCTTGATGTCCAGCTTTGCGCAGCACTGTGGGGAACTGGTCAGTCACTGATGTCATAAAAAACTCCATTGCAACAAACTGCATTAAAACCCAGTAAATTGTATTAGAACTGTGACACCATAGTGTGCTTATACCCCAGTGAGGCTCATTTCTTGTATTTTTAAATCAACAATGATATCTATTGGAAATTATCGTTCTTTCAGTAGGTAACGGTAAGGTTTTATTCTCTCAAGCAGTTGTTTTGTGAGTTGTTTTCAAATTCTTTACAAATGCAAAAAAAGCACTAAGCACTTTGTATGAAACTGTATACTAATGATGGTGCATAATGCTGAAAATAGCCATAAACAGGTTAAACTACAGTTAAAAACTACAGCCATGAATAGATGCACATAGTCAGCAAAAAGTCTCATAGGCTGTGGCATTTAGACAATTATTAATCGATATTAAACAGACCAAAGTGTTAGAAGAAAACATTTCCACATCCTTTTTGCACTAGCAGCCTCAACTGTTGACAAGTGGATACAAGTATTGCTGCTTTTTGGTGTTAAATTCTGACCTTCTTGAATATGTGCCTGAGGCGAATCAAAATAAGTTAAGATAAGTGCATTCACACTAATCTGCTCATCACAATTGCACAGAGGTTATGTCAATTCCCGTACAATGGTCTGTATACTGTAAATGTGACCCTGGATCACAAGACCAGTCTTAAAGTGGTAATATGGCGCAAACACGTGTTTTTCTGTGTCTTTGGTGGAAGGATGTGACGGAAATGTAATACTTCTTACAATATTTGAAACATCAGCAACTTATAACACACCAATCACTACGCACTGGTTAACTGGCCAATCACACCTCGCTTTTCAGAGCGATGAGCTTTGTTAAAAATCTGTGCGTTTCAGAGAGGAGGGGCTACAAACATGCATAGTATGTGGAAAATACAGCGTTTTTTAACCTTAAATCGTGTATACACATTGAATTACATCTAAAACAATTGACACTATTTGTTTTAGCCGTGTCATAAGAATCCTTTAATGTACAACTTTTTTTATGAGTGGATGCAGCAAAATCAACATCAAAAATACCTGGAAACATGCCTACAAACTACATGCTGCCTGCTGCCTACTCATTATCTGGTCTGACATACAAATCCTGCTCACTACATCTATTTTTTATCACCAATAGGAGTTACATCTTGTAACAGCAGCAGCATTTACAAAAATACTCAAATCAGCCCTTCTGTCAGTGACAATCAAACCACATTTAACATCACTGGGAACTTTTGCTGTTTTCATTAGTTAAGGCCCTGTGTGTCTAGACCCAGCAAAATAATCATAATGAAAAAGGCCTTAACTGAGGAAGAGGCATCATAGCAAATGCCTGTGGATAAGATATAAATGCATGCCTGGACCTGAAAAAAAAGATATATGAGGTTCAGTAGTACTCTAAATCATTGCTTTAGTTTGGTAAATCCCATAACCCGACTCATCCTGTTTTGTTGCAGTACCTGATTCTGCCACCTCCTCAATTGGGGTGCGTGTTCATTAGCCATGAGGCCCAGGACTGAGAACACAGCAAAACCAGCCACTAAACGAGGATCATCGTATCAGGGCCGCTTCCTACTTACCGACGAGGGAACGAAAAGTTCAGTAGACTATTTACGCTTAATAATTGGTTAATGTCATGGTGTATTGAACAGAAGCTGCTCTTTGTAAATAATTTTGATCTGTTTTGGGAGCGACCAAGGCTCTTCCGCCCCGACGGGCTGCACCCCAGTAGCATTGGAGCGGAAATTCTGTCTGACAACATCTCAAAGACGCTACGCACCATTTGACTAGTAGGTACAAATTTTAACTATAATCTGTGTTCTTCTCACCCAACTGTTAAGAATGTTACAGTTAAAAATGTTACTGCTTTCAAATGCATAGAGACTGTGTCTGTCCCTCGAATAATACAACCAAATAATAATTTATTTAAAAGTCAGCGAAAAAATCTTATCATGATTAAACCAAAAGACAATATTCTTAATGAGCAAAACCAACATCTAAAGTTTGGGCTACTTAATATTAGATCACTAAATCCAAAGGCAGTTATTGTAAATGAAATGATCACAGACAACAGTTTTGATATACTTTGCCTCACTGAAACCTGGCTTAAGCCAAATGATTACTTCGGTCTAAATGAGTCTACTCCACCAAGCTACGGTTATATTCATGAGCCACGTCCGGTTGGTCGAGGTGGTGGTGTCGCAACAATCTTTAGAGAATTTCTTAGCGTTACTCGGAGAACAATGCATACATTTAAATCATTTGAAATGCTTGCGTTGAACATAACAGTTCCAAACAAAAGTAAAAAATCATTGGTCTCTCTGACATTGGTTACTGTGTATAGACCCCCTGGGCCTTACACTAATTTTCTGATAGAGTTCGCAGACTTCTTATCGGATCTATTGGTTAACGTCGATAAAGTACTGATTGTTGGAGATTTTAATATCCACGTAGATAGTGCTAACGATCCATTAGCTGTGGCGTTTAAAGAACTACTAGACTCTTGTGGTGTAACACAATACATCAATAGACCTACTCATCGCCTTAATCATACCCTAGACTTGATTATATCTCACGGAGCCGATCTAACCAATATCGATATTATACCTCAAAGCGACGATGTTTCCGATCACCATCTTATAACATGTACACTTCGCACTGCAGAAATCAGTTGTATATCTCGTTATCGACAGGGTAGAACAATCACCTCAACTACTAAAGATAGTATCGTAAAGAACTTGCCAGATCTGACTCCTCTAATAACCTTTCCAACTAATATAGAATCGCTCGATGACATGACCAGCAACATGGGCACTATTTTCTCTAACGCATTAGAAGCGGTCGCACCTATGAAGTCAAAAAGGATTATTGAAAAGATCATAGCACCATGGTATAATAACACCACTCGAGCACTAAAAAGAGAAACTCGTAAACTGGAGCGAAAATGGAAACAAACCCAATTAGAGGTCTTTAAAATTGCATGGAAAGAGAGTGCAAGCTGTTACAAAAAGGCACTAAAAGCAGCAAAAGCCGAGCATTTCCGTAACCTCATAGAAAATAACAAAAACAATCCAAGGTTTTTATTTAGTACAATTGCTAAACTAACAAACAAACAGACTCCACCTGACCTGGGTATTCCGCCGCACCTTGGTAGCAATGAATTCATGAAGTTTTTTACCGATAAAATCGAAATATACGAGACAACATAGCTAAAACCAAACCTCCAAGTGTGTCGGAAGAATTAGTTTCAACCGTCACCCAAAAAGAAAAGCTAGAGTGTTTTTCTCCTATAAATCAGGAAGAATTAATTAAAGTTATTGCAACATCCAAACCGACGACATGCTTATTAGACCCCATTCCGACTACTTTATTAAAAGAGTTACTACCTGCTGTAATTGAGCCCATTTGTAACATCATCAACTCGTCAATTAATCTAGGACATGTCCCAGGGCCCTTTAAGCTGGCTGTAATTAAGCCTCTTATCAAAAAACCAAACTTGGACCCCAATGAACTTGGAAGCTATAGACCGATTTCAAATCTCCCGTACTTTTCTAAAATACTAGAAAAAGTAGTGTCAACTCAACTGTGTACCTTCCCACAAAATAATGACATGCACGAAAAGTTTCAGTCTGGCTTTAGACCGCATCACAGCACTGAAACTGCGCTCGTTAGAATTACAAATGACCTCCTTATTGCTTCAGATAAAGGTAACATCTCACTCTTAGTCCTGCTTGACCTTAGTGCTGCTTTCGATACTGTAGACCATAAAATACTACTAGATCGTTTACACAATTATATCGGTATTCAGGGACAGGCACTGCAATGGTTCAGATCTTACTTAACAGACAGATATCAATACGTCCATTTAAATGGGAAATCGTCAAATCTTACGCAAGTAAATTATGGATTACCTCAGGGGTCGGTTTTAGGACCCCTGCTTTTCTCCATATACATGCTGCCCCTCGGAAACATTATTAGAAAACATGGAATTAGCTTCCACTGTTATGCAGATGATACTCAGCTATATATCTCATCAAGACCAAATGATTCATTTAAGCTATCCAAACTGGCAGAGTGCATCGAGGACATAAAACACTGGATGACTAGTAATTTCCTCCTTTTAAACTCTAGCAAAACAGAAATATTACTTATAGCACCAAAATCAAGTAAACAGAATATCTCCGATTACAGCCTGCAAATTGAAGGCTGCACTGTTACTCCAACAAATATTGTTAAAGATCTAGGCGTTATATTAGACGGCAACCTGTCATTTAAAAATCACATCTCAAATATCACAAAAATAGCCTTCTTCCACCTTAGAAATGTTGCCAAATTACGAAATAGTTTATGTGTTGCAGACGCAGAAAAGCTTATTCATGCATTTGTGACCTCACGGCTTGACTATTGTAATGCTCTACTTAGTGGTTGTCTAGTATCATCGATAAACAAACTACAGTTAGTTCAGAATGCTGCTGCCAGAGTTCTTACTAGGTCAAGAAAATACGATCACATAACCCCAGTTTTAACATCGCTTCACTGGCTACCCATTAAGTATCGTATTGATTTTAAAATTCTTTTAATTACTTACAAAGCCCTGAACGGTTTAGCACCTACTTACTTAACCGAGCTTTTATCACGTTACAACCCATCACGCTCCCTAAGATCTCAAAACTTAGGACTTTTGACAACACCTAGAATAACAAAATCCACCAAAGGGGGACGAGCTTTCTCATACGTAGCACCTAAACTCTGGAATAGCCTTCCTGATACTATTCGAGGGTCAGACACACTCTCCCAATTTAAATCTAGATTAAAGACACATCTTTTCAGCCAAGCTTTCACTTAATGCATAGTTAATGAACAGCAGCTACGCTAATTATCCTCTTTATTCTCTTTCCGCCTCTGCCTCGGGATGCCCATCCCGAGGTAGGAAGAAGTTCCACCATGTCCAGACGACCGACAGATGCCCATCCCCAATTTGAGATCACGCCAGCTACAGCTGCAGACTGACTGACCATCCCAGCTCCATCTAAGGCAATTCCACCACCAGCCAAGAGAAATATGACCATCGGACCATCCCAGCTCAGACCACTACATCCCCAACCAAGAGCAAAGACGGACTATTTGGCTTATTAATGCTGAAGTTACAATATTTGGTATTAAATGCTAAACTTAAATCACATGTCACCAGTTTGAGTGCAGCTATGACACGTCAGAGGGGATCTGGCCCTCCCGGCTGAGCCTGGTTTCTCCCGAGGTTTTTTTCTCCATTAATTAATCATTGGAGTTTGGGTTCCTCGCCACAGCAGGGCAGTGTTGGCCTGCTCACCGGGAGACTGCATTCATTCATTTATTTATTTATTTAGAAATTAGCTATTATTTATTAGTATGATCTTACTCGTTGTATGAATACCATGCACTGTGCTGTGTTTTAACTTTTCTGTTTTTCCTGTTTGCCCCTGTAAAGCTGCTTTGAAACAATACACATTGTGAAAAGCGCTATATAAATAAACTTGAATTGAATTGAAATTGAATTAAACTGGTATCACTATTCAGAAGACAAAGCCATAAGCAGTCCCTAAAAGGGAAAACATGGTTTACTGTATATAAACACATACATACATGTTTACTTTCTTAACTAAATGGAGTCATTCCACAGACTTCTATACATCTATTTGCCCCTAAAAGTATAGTTCAGATAAACACACAAAGACAAGTACTTTTCGGCATCTTCTGCCTTTGCACAGATTATTTACATTTGAAAATTCAAAAGTCAAGAATGTGTTCATTCACAAAATTAAAAAGATTCATCATAAAGATACTGTGGATTTAATTTCAGTTTAGAGTTACATCCAGATAATCCAGTGTTTGGATAAAAGTTTCCTAAAATGAGAAAATAGGGCCGAACATAAAACCCTGAGGCAGGGGCGCCGCCAGGAATTCTGGGCCCCATGACAAAGAAGTCAAACTGGGCCCCCTCTGCGCAGCAGTTGTCGCCACATTTCTTGGACCTAACCATAAAAAGCTTTACATAACTCTAATTAAAGACTTGCAACTGTCCTGCTTCTTGTAGTTCAATACTAGTACTAGCACAATATTTACTGCTGGTGATTTGTACATGCATGCAAGTCTATTATGCAGATCACTATTTGATGCAAGATTAAAAGCAACCATAAAAAATTGATGTCTCAATGTATTTTTATTGTAAAATTTGACAAAATGTAAAATTATCTTTACAAATTATTATTATTTATTATTATTAATTATAAATGAAAGATTTATACCGACCGAAAGGACATGATCCCGGATACAGGCGGGCGAAATTAGCTTTCTCCGCAGGGTGGCTGGGTGATCCCTTAGAGATAGGGTGAGAAGCTCGGTCACTCGGGAGGAGCTCAAAGTAGAGCCGCTGATCCTCCACATCGAGAGGGGCCAGCTGCATCTTTTCCGGATGCCCCCTGAATGCCTTCCCGGGAAGGTGTTCCGGGCATGTCCCACCGGGAGGAGACCCCGGGGAAGACCTAGGAGACGCTGGAGGGACTATGTCTCCCAGCTGGCCTGGGAACGACTCCATGTCCCCCCGGAAGAGCTGGAGGAAGTGTCTAGGGAGAGGGAAGTCTGGGCATCCTTGCTAAGACTGCTGCCCCCGCGACCCGGCCCAAGATGAAGCGGAAGAAGATGGATGGATAAATGAAAGATTTAAAAAATAAAAATGAACAAACTTAAAAGTAACATCATCCTCTCAAAACAATGAAAACGGCAGTTTTTATACTTAGCTGCACATATATGCCAACAAGAAAATAAAGTGGACATGTAAAATGGAATTTCCACACCAGGGTTATTGTAGTAAATGGTGATTAAATGTTGGCTAACACTAAACATTTGTTTCCCTGTAGCTCAGTGGTAAGAGCATTGCGTTAACAAGGTTGTGGGTTCGAAGCCAGGGGATTGCACATTCCTGGGAATAAATGTATAGGTTAATGCAATGTAAGTCGCTTTGAATAAAAGCGTCTGCCAAATGCATAAATGTATTGTAGATGTTCTGCTAGCTAGCTTATTTCACTTTGGACATTAAGCCAACAGGTTAATACCACTCACAGACTATAAACCAGTGGTTCTCAACTCTGGGCCCCGAGATTCATTTTCCTGCAGAGTTTATCCCCAACTCTGATATAAAACACATGAACAAGCTAATCAGCGTCTTTAGAATAGATGCGTTCAATTAAATGCGGCGCTGCGCGAATCTATCATCGTATGACATTTAAGTACCGCAAAAGAGATTCAATTGCAGATTGCGCAGTACTCATTTGAATCGCTCTCGCGTTACTTTAATGCGATATGCCAAACAATCTGCGCAGGCCAACATTAAGTTGAACGCGTCTGTTCCTGAAGTCACTGATTAGCCTCAACAGGTGTTTTATCAGAGTTGGTGCTGAACTGGGCCGGAAAGGGGATCTCGCGAAGTTGAGAACCACTGCTAAAGGCTACCCACCTTTCTCGGTGAAAAACTGGGTTACAGTTTAACACCTTTCAATTGACTTTCCTCTCTCTCTTTTCTCTCTTTCCTTTTTTAGAAAACCAGATTTTGATTAGGGAACATTGTTATCACTGTAGTTCTGGCGCATCTACTGACTGCAACTAAACACTGTGACTGAGAGCGCTAAGGCAGGACCAAACTATCTCATTCATATACGGGTCAATGTGGATGTTTACTTTTTGGTCAATGGGAATTTTTAACTGTTACTTCCAAAAACAAAGAGATTATTAATTGTATTATTATATAAATATATATAAAGAATGATGAGGGTTTCATAATTTGATATTATTTTTTACCTATTTTTGGGGCCCCTGTCAGTCATGGGCCCTTGGAATTGTCCGTACTTTCCCCCCCTATACGGCGCCCCTGCCCTGAGGTAACCCAGTTAGTACCCTTCAACTGAACCCAAGGAATTTATCTGTGAGGTAGGACTCAAATCAAGTACTACACTCTTAAAAATAAAGGTCCATAAAATGTTCTTCACAGTGATGCCATAGAATAACCATTTTTGGTTCCACAAAGAACCATTCAGTCAAAGGTTCTTTTAAGAACCATCTCTTTCGTACCTTTTTATAATCTGAATACCTTTTTTCACCACAAAGAAGCCTTTGTGAAACAGAAACATTAAGACATTTTTTTTCTTTTTTGGCACAGTGGAGCACCTTTATTTTTAAGAGCATATTAGATTAGATTCAGATTAGATTCAACTTTATTGTCATTACACATATACAAGTACAGTGTAACGAAATGTAGTTTAGGTCTAACCAGAAGTGCAATTAGCAAGTGCAGATATACAGTGTGAATAAATACAGATACAATATTAGGAAATTACTATACAATGGGCATTTACTATGAAAATACTTTACAGAAAGAATGTACTATGACAATATATACAGAAGGCTATATACTGTGAACATTAATGTACAGGAGGTTATAAACAGATAACAATATAGACTATACAATAGTGCAAGTGACCTGAGTGTGCATTAGTTACAGACATTAGCTATTAAAGTTACAGTGCAGTAGATGAGTTAATGTGGTTATTAAAGGTACGGTGCAATACATGAGTAGAGGTACGGTGCGATACAGTGCAGTAGATGAGTTAGTGCAGTTAGTGCGATAGATGCAATAATGCAATAGATGAGTTACAGTTATTGAAGCTATAGTGCAATAAATGAGAAGATGCAGTTAGTTATGCGATAGATGCAATAATGCAATAGATGAGTTACTGCAGTTATTGAAGTTACAGTGCAGTAGATGAGTTAATGCAGTTATGAAAGTAGTCCATTCGTGCTAATGAGCATTCAGTGTAATATTCCTGGTGTGTAAGTGAGCAGTATAGAGTGCAAATGATGCTGTGTGTGTGTAAACAGTCCGGTAGAGCAGATACATGAAGTACTGGTGTGTACAGTTCCGTCATGCATGGCAGCCCCGTAATGCAATGTTAACATTGTAATAGCAGCATTAAGTTAAAGTTATGAGAGGTAGTGAAATCAGTGGGGAGCAGAGTTCAATAATGAAACAGCTCTGGAAAAAAGCTGTTTCCTAGTCTGCTGGTTCTTGTCCGGAGGCACCTGAAGCGCCTACCGGAAGGCAGGAGAGTAAACAGTCTATGAGCGGGGTGAGAGGAGTCCTTGAGAATGCTGAGAGCTCGACGCAGACAGCGTTTCTTCTGGATGTCCTCAATGGAAGGGAGTGCAGTTCCTGTGATGCGCTGGGCCGTTTTCACCACCCGCTGCAGTGCCTTGCGCTCAGCAACAGAACAGTTCCCGTACCAGACTGTGACACAGTTGGTCAGGATGCTCTCTATCGTGCAGCGATAGAAGTTCACCAGGATCGTTGAAGACAGTTGGTTCTTCTTCAGTGTCCTCAGAAAGAAGAGACGCTGGTGAGCCTTCTTGACCAGGCATGAGATGTTGGTGGTCCAGGACAGGTCCTCCGAAATGTGGGTCCCCAGGAACTTAAAACTGGAAACACATTCAACAGCCGTCCCGTTAATGTGGATGGGGTCGTGTGTGCCTCCTTTCGCCTTCCTGAAGTCCACGATGGTCTCCTTTGTCTTGGAGGTGTTAAGGAGCAGGTTGTTGTTTGAGCACCATGCGGTAATTATATAAAAATATAATATTATATAAAAATATAATAATATATTGCCTTTTGTCCCTTGTTTGTAACTTCAGTTGTTAGCTTTTCACTTGTTTCATTAGCAGCAATACTAACCTGTAACAGTTGTTGTTGTATTTATTGTAGCTGCCTAGTACAGTAAGACAAGCTGTACAGTCGTGGCCAAAAGTTTTGAGAATTACATAAATATTGGAAATTGGGAAAGTGGCTGCTTAAGTTTTTATAATAGCAATTTGCATATACTCCAGAATGTTATGAAGAGTGATCAGATGAATTGCATAGTCCTTCTTTGCCATGAAAATTAACTTAATCCCCAAAAAAACCTTTCCACTGCATTTCATAGCTGTCAATTAAAGGACCTGCTGAGATCATTTCAGTAATCATCTTGTTAACTCAGGTGAGAATGTTGACAAGCACAAGGCTGGAGATCATTATGTCAGGCTGATTGGGTAAGAATGGCAGACTTGACATGTTAAAAGGAGGGTGATGCTTGAAATCATTGTTCTTCCATTGTTAACCTGCAAAGAAATGCATGTAGCCATCATTGCGTTGCATAAAAATGGCTTCACAGGCAAGTATATTATGGCTACTAAGATTGCACCTAAATCAACAATTTATAGGTTCATCAAGAACTTCAAGGAATGAGGTTTAATTCTTGTAAAGAAGGCTTCAGGGCGTCCAAGAAAGTTCAGCAAGCGCCAGGATCGTCTCCTTAAGAGGATTCAGCTGCGGGATCGGAGTGCCACCAGTGCAGAGCTTGCTCAGGAATGGCAGCAGGCAGGTGTGAGCGCATCTGCACGCACAGTGAGGCGAAGACTTTTGGAAGATGGCCTGGTGTCAAGAAGGGCAGCAAAGAAGCCACTTCTCTCCAAAAAAAACATCAGGGACAGATTGATCTTCTGGAGAAAGTATAGTGAATGGACTGCTGAGGACTGGGGCAAAGTCATATTCTCTGATGAAGCCCCTTTCCGATTGTTTGGGGCATCTGGAAAAAGGCTTGTCCGGAGAAGAAAAGGTGAGCGCTACCATCAGTCCTGTGTCATGCCAACAGTAAAGCATCCTAACACCATTCATGTGTGGGGTTGCTTCTCATCCAACATTTACATTAATTTGGTCTTCATGCATGGTTTTAAAGTCTTAAGTCATTTGCCGTGGGTACCTGTGGGTCAGTGAGACGGGATGGTACAGATAAAACTTGATCCCCTGTAGGGCCCCTGGAAGAGTCAACCCACAAATCAGCAACAACAGTAGATTTGATACCTTTCCAGGCACAGAAATAACATACAATCCACATTGCAATGAGACGCAGTAGAATTTCCCAGTTGATGTTATCTGCTCAATACCTCCAGAGAGAGCCAGAACTCTACACCTGTACAGTGTGGTAAGATACACAGTTATGTGATAAATACAGGTAAACAAGGTTAAGCTCTGTATGTGTATAAAATGTGTGATTTTTTTTTTTTTTTAAAGGAGTTCTCATTTTCATTGATCATTTGACATGTAAGCCAAAGGTCAGTACAACAAAGTAGAAAGTTATAAAAACTCAACCTACTCTTTTACAAAATATTACTTTTTTGTAAAATTTAGCTTTTGACTTGCTTACTAATCCATACGTTGGTTGGTCAGTAAAGACAAATATTATTTTTAAACAATTAAACTTTATAAGAGGTTTACATGCAGGTAGGGTCAATGGATAGAAAATACTTCAGTATTTAAGACAGCAGATGTCAATGGAAAGTCTACAAACAAACAAACAAATGTGTTTATTCACTCCAAGAACTTAATAGTTGAAAAGGTTGAATTAATTCTTGCTGTGCGGTAGATTAGATTCTTTGCAGAATCTGTATTGCTGTGCTTCCCGCTTTGTCCATCTAAGGCTGCATGGGAGTTTGCCCAGAACAGTTTTATTCAGCAAACCTTAAATATATGCTATTGTTCAAGACATTATTGTACTCTGCATGAATTAGGGTCTCTAAAATAGCTGTCATTTAAGAAATGTGTTTTTTATTCTGCTTCTTTCTACAGTATGCAGACTAAATCCTCCTAATATGCAGACTATATCCTCAAAATACACATATTTATGGTACCTGTTGTCCGGAAATCATTTTCTTGAGGTCTCAGAGTAATTATTCACACAATCTTTAATATTCAGACATGCCAGCATGTAACAGATATGTGACAGATTAACATTTTGGTTTATATGCAATTTATTTTACTGAAACATTTAACAGAACAGTGATCTCTCTTATGATCTAAAATCTTTAAAAATAAAACTTTGAATAATTAATTCAAACTTTTACCTTCAGCCAGTGGACAGAAGCCACTGGCCAACATGTAATTCCACCTTCCTGTGTGTACTGTCCCATAGCTGTCTCTAGCAGGAACAGAGGAACCCCACAGTTTACCACAAACACCAGGTATGAAATCAGGAATGCACCTGAAGAATACGCCAGTGCAAAAATACATTATTCTAGCACTCCTATTATCCTGAAGTTTAACAAGTGGGGTCATATTTGACCAAAAATGTAGTATGTTAATCTATAATAAGGTACTCAAATTAAAATTGTTATTTGTTTTTATTTTCACAAACTTTACTTACCCTAACATTAATACAACATTTGGAAAAACATAATACCATGTTTTCTATATGTTTTATCCTATATTAAATTCCTCCATTTACAATAGTAAAACTAGCCTGAAATGTATTTCCTGAAATATCCAGGGCACTTTTATGTCTGACTATTATTCAGTCAAAAGAGTATTCACCTATTTACCCCAAACATCACCAACTGGGGAAAAATGTTTATAGGGATTTTGAAAACTAAACAAGATGTGCATGTTTATGAGTTATTCTAAATAACTCTACAAATGTCAGAAAGAATCAAGGTTTAAGAATATAATTAGATTCTTAATGATAATCTTAAATCTATAATTTACCTTATTAGTAAAAAAAAAATATATTTAGCCTTGTTGTGCAAGAACTGTTGAGCTTGTGCAGAGGCAGCAGCTCTTGCCAGAGGGGAACTGGAATCCCCTGGTTGGGCCTTGGTACTCCTGAGTTTTTTCATCTCGATTGGAGTTTTGGGTTCCTCGCCACCGTTTGCATACTGTTTTGCACTATTTGCCTGGCCGGGGGGGCTGCTTTAGAATTCAGAAGTTTTACATAACTAATATTGCATATAGGAATTTATAGTCCGTTTAATATTTGACCTGTGGTTCTCTCTGCTTTATCTCAAATGTGTGCTTTCACTGTATGTGTGTGCGAGTGTGTTTGCGTGTGTGCGTCTATGTCGATGTATGTAAGTATGTATGCATATTGTGTGTGTGGAGCATTTGTATGTTTGTCTTTTGTGTTTTCACCTTTTTCTTGTTTTTACAGGTGTATGACTTTAGTTGTTTTACTTGTAGTCAATGTGTCTCATGTACAGTTGCTTTGTAACAATGAAAATTGTAAAAAGCGCTATATAAATAAAGTTGAGTTGAGATTATCAGAAGTAGCTGAGGGGTCAATTTTACCCCAAAGATAATAGGAGGACAAGACTTAATATAAAATCAAGCTAGAATAAAACATGAGAATGTGATCTCCTACCTCCTCCATTCTTGTAGCAGAGGTATGGAAACCTCCACACGTTACCCAGACCAATTACAATTCCTGCAACAGCCAGAAGAAACTCAGCTTTACTCCCCCAGTACCCTCAATACTCGATCCGTCCTCTGCCCATATCTTCAAAGCTTTTCCAGCAGTTCTGTCAGGTCCTGTAGTCCAGAGCGCTGTAAATCCACAGCAGTGATTGTAATGAAGTAGTAAATGTTTCTAAATACGTCAAGCTGCTGCAATAGAAAATGATTGGATAAGCCCAAATAGGCCAAATCTGTGTTATGAAGAACTGAATTTGCATAATTATTTCATCAATCGATAATAATCAGCCTTTTCTAACCAACCTGCTCTCCACTTGTGTGATACTTTATACCTAATCCTATCGTAATCTTTTTATTTCTGAGATGTCCTGTTAAACTGGTGTGGTGAATAGCATCTTTTTGAGCAGGGAAGATAGTTTGAGGGGAGCAGTGACTATAAATAACTGGGTGTGTAACATTTCTGTATCTTCTCACCAAGGGAGGATTAACAAACAGTTTTGCCTAGGCTGCAGCCTAGGGGCCCCACATGTTTAGGGGCCTCTGATTGGATTATTTACTTTGAATTTACTTCAGCCGAATAAAAAGTAGACCATCATTGGCCCATAAGAAATATTACAAAAAATAAGACCGTGAAATCATGTCAATCAATATCCTTTACGCCACTGCTATTGCTAGACAGAATAGCGGCAAAATGTCTGAAAGAAAGTATAAAAACAGAAAATACAAATATTAAAAGAACCACGTGACCAAGATAGCAGCCGGAGGACTGGAAGCTTGCATTGTCTAACATCGGTGGTGCGGTTGAGTATATTAGCAGGGTTGCCGACTTTCACTCACTTAAAAGTGGGACACGCATGCAGGCTCTATCAAGCAGTAACAACAAGCCATCGATGAGTAAATACAGGATTGCTAGCCACGATCACATGCAACTTTACGTGGGTTTAGAGGCCGTCAATACAGCAGCCTATGATTTATAATTACAATGATCAGGAACACGAGATGCCTGGTGAGTTTAGGAGATATTTATTTATACTGTATATATTTATACTTCCAGTTCTTATTTATAATTTATAGTTTATAATAGTGGTGGCATTCTATGTTGAGAACGCGTTGTTTGCATATGGGGTCAAATATAAGTGAATTTTAACATGTTAAGTACACGTCAACAACGTGTATTTCACACGTACTCAATGTGTATTTATAGAAGCCAGGAGGGTCAAAAACGCGTTGTTTGTGTGTAAAGTACATGTTGTTTGCGCATAGAGTACGAGTAGTCTACGCATGAAAAATCGATGCACATTTGACGTGTAAACAACACGTACTTAACTATGGAACGGGGACAAACACGTTATAAAACAAATACAAATACTTTTAAAACGAAACGCGTGATATTTGGACACGTCAACACGATCATTTTTTACGCGTTAACACGAATGTCGAGTTTGGGTGTTCAAGTCAGACCGTTCACCAGCTAATAGCGTTGCTCTGTTTAAGATTACATTTGCATTTGTGATGCGATGGCATGTTGCTATATACAACAAATATTATTTGTGAATAGAATAAAATATTTACATAAACATCTGATGACAATTTTGGGCGTGAGGGATGATGCGCTGTTAGGTAATCAAATACATATGCAAACGTCACATGTAACATTTGTTCGCGAACGAGATCGTGATTGTACGTTGGCATGTACGTAGGCAAACGTGTAAGTTCTGAGTGATACGTTGGTTGTGATGTCAGTCATATGCCATGGGCTGTCTGTGGTGTTGCTACATTAATGCACCACTAGATGGCACTCAAGCTTCTTGACTTATATAGATGTGTATAGGAAGGAGAGAAAAGAGTGAGAAGAATACTGAGCATGTGCTTGCATGTTATGCTGACTGTTAGTGCTTGTTAATAAAGTGCATAAGAAGGATTTACAGTTTCCTGTTTCTTGTCTACATGAAGACATAACAAAATTGGCAACGAGGACTTTTTTTACAAAATATTCTGAGGATGGCTTCAGTTAGTGCTCCATTTCCCAATCCTTATTTGCCTTGTCCCGGTGAGCCTGCTATACCGCTAGTAACATGGCTAAAGATGTTTCGGAACTACATGCTTGTTATCAATGCTACTGGGGATTCCTGGCCAGAAGCCAGAAAATGGGCTTTGCTTCTCCACTGCCTCGGAACTGAAGGTCAGAGATTGTTTTTATACACTGCACAATACCGGTGACGATCTGGCTGATGCTATTAAGCCTTTGGAAGAACACTTCGTTCCGAAAAGAGATGTGGTCGTGGAAAGAAATGCCTTCAGGAAACGCATACAGAGAACAGATGAAACGGTAGTGAAATACATTTCTGCATTAAGAGATTTGGCGACTACTTGTAAATTTGCTGACAATCTTGACGATATGCTGCGTGATCAGCTTGTCGAAAAAATTGCTAACCCTCGCATTTGTGAAAAATTATTGGGGGAATCTAAATTGACACTGGAGACTGCAATTACAATTGCTACACAGCTGATGCTCAGGCAAAATTGATGGCTACAAGTAGCCTCGCTCCAGTACAAGCCATACATGCCACTCCTGCTTCTAGACGACAGGGCCAAAATCAATGTATTTCATCAAAACCCTCTGCTTCTACTCCGTAAGCTCTAGCATGCTTTCGCTGTGGCTCTGCTGGACATCTTGCAAATGCACAGAACTGCCCTGCTGCATCTGCTAAATGTAAGACTTGCAGTAAGAATGGACATTTTGTACGAGTCTGACGTTCTGCTCCTACTCATTCAGTGAATTCAGTTGAATTACCAGAGATCTGTGTTCTCTATCTCCCCGGAGCAACTGACCGTTTGATGTGTGCTGCGACCATACATGCTTCACCTGGTGCCACTTCTCTGTCTCTTCAACTTACAGTGGACTCTGGTTCATCAGTGTCCATGCTGTCGAAACATTTGTGTGAGCAGCATTTTTCGCACTTTGCTGTTACAAGCTCCATCTGCCCGTTTAGTTACCTACTTACAAGAACCAATTTCTATACTAGGTTGTTTATCTGCAACAGTAACTAAATATGGCATCACCTGTCCTGCACACTTCTTTATTGTCGACAATGGCACAGCTTTGCTAGGCATGGATCTCATCTAGGTACTTCAGCTTCAATTTAATGGACACACTGTGCTGCCACTGACACAATCCGCTTCAGTCTGTGCCCTCTTCACTCTTCCAGCACAGCATGCTGCATTAGTCTGTTGAAAAAATTCACACACAAGGTAAACATTTCTGCCTCTGTACCTCCTGTCAGATGCAAATTGCATCACTTACCTTCCTCTTTGAGAGATGCTGTTTCCACAGAGCTGGAACGTCTCTTACATGCCGATGTGATTGAAAGGATAGAATATTCTCCATGGGTTTCTCCGATTGTTGTGGGGGGGGGGGTCTGCATGTGTGTGGACCTACGAGGGCCCAACAAGGCAGTTATAGTAGACAGCTACCCATTACCACACATGGAGGAGATGATGACATTACTGCAAGGTGCGTCTGTATTTTCAACTATAGACTTGGAAAGTGCATATCATCAGGTACCTCTTCATGAAGATTGCCAGGACCTCACTGCATTCATTACACACAATGGACTTTTCAGGTTCTGCAGGCTACCTTATGGCTTGGTATCTGCTCCATCTGCATTCCAAAAGATTATGGTTATCATTCTGAAAGGATGTTGAATGTTGCAAATTATCTGGACGACCTCATATTGTGGGTACGCTCCATACAACAGCATGATCAAGCGCTGGAGAATGTTGCTGCAACGTCTCAAAGATCCTGGGTTGGTGTTGAATGAGTCTAAATGTCAATTCAGAAAACAGATCTTGAAGTTTTTAGGCCACATGGTGACTTCACAGGGTCTTCAGTTGGATCAGGAACATCTCTATGCAATAATCGATGCACCGGCACTAGCGGATGTTGTCCAGTTTGCTTTGTATGCTGTGTCTTCTTTCATGGGACAACAAAGTCATTCCTAATTTCGCTTCCGTGGTGATGCATCTGCGTGCATGCCTGAGAGATGAGAGTGGATTTCGCTGTTCTTTTGAAGCTCAACAAAACTTGGCTGATGTAAAAGAGCTACTAGTACACAGTCCTGCACTTGCCCTATTTGACCCGGAGATGCCAGTGGTCATTTCGACTGATGCGTCTGCTTACGGACTAGGTGCTGTCTTCGCACAAATATGCACTGATGGTCAAGAATTTAGGTTGAATTTAGTTTTCATTAAAATTGATTTCTATTTTTATTTGATTCAATTATAATTTTATTAAATAAACAATGTGTTGAATTTTGTTCTATGTACTTTACATTTTGTTAAATTTTGCAGGTGAGCTTGGTATTGCAGTCTAAATTCAAAATATTGGAGAGCCAAGTTTAGTCAAGTAATGGTTCTTATTAGTTTGGTATAATCTACAGGCACTCTATTGTTTGTTGATGTGTACTGGAAGTTAAGTTTGGACCACAAAAGCGTGCATACGCAATGACATGTTACATCACGATATGCAATAAAGGCTTTAAGAGTTTGGTTCCAAAATGAGATAAATCCGTATTTTTTTTTAATCATGTTTTTTATAGTGCTTTCCAATTAACATCAATCAAACTGCAGTGGGTTTGTTTTGAATTAAACCATGATAACCAACCCTTACTTAACTAACTATTATTGAATCATCAACTAGTACATCACAACTATTAAGTTAAGGTTCTTTTTAAAAGCAGAGCTCAAATTTGCCAAGTCTGCAAACGAAAGTCAATATTATTAAAGGTCTTCATATAAACTCAAACATGCTCATCAAATTCACCCAAATCCAGATTGTTTGTAGTCTATACAGGTAAAATAAACTACAAACAAAATCTCCTCTCTTGAGCCATATCCATGTTGAGGCATTCTATGCTGCTTCAGTGGTATTATAGATAGCTCTTCTCCTCCTCACTCCATCGATGCCACTGTCCTGCAGGTTCCCTCCTCCTCAACCACTGCTCTCACCTCCTCCTGGACTAGGCGAAGCCTTTTCTTCTCTTTGATGGTGTAAATATAGGGAGTTGAAAAGGAACCCTGTCCAGCCCTGCCTCTTACTACCACTCCTACCAGCCTGCTGTGATCTAATCTTGCCTCTGCTTGTTGAACAGCCCACTCAGCTCTCCGCTTCCGACCAGTCCTAACTTCAATTCCTGCCTTTAACACCTTTGTATTGCCTGAGTCTCTATACTGCATCACTTTACCTGGCTCTTGTTATCTTGAACTCTTCTTCCAGGGACTTGTGTGGCAGTTGCTGTTTGTTGTGGTGTCCATAGAGTGAAATGCTACTTAGACTTTTTGGAATCCCCAGCCATTTTCTGAGGTAGCTGCTGACCTTACTCTCTAAGATTTCTACAGTCGAGATTGGTACTTTGTAGACAATGAGTGTGCCAGAGGATCCTGGGAAGAATTCCATGCTGGTGTAGCCAAGCTTTGAACTACCCTGGCAATCCTGACCAGCCCACTGACTACAGCCATCTGTCCAGCTCAGTGCAGGTTGATTGGATGGATGCTGCGTCCTAAAGGGTACTGTCAAACAACTTGCCTAAGCTCTTAACATGCTTCTCAGTGACGGTCGGGATTGTTACCCCTGCGACACTAAACCAGGACTTGTCATCTACTTTTCCTCGTCTCAGCACCATTGATCTCGACTTGGCTGGTTTAGAACGCGTCCGTGCACACTACATTAGCTTTTTGAGGCCCTTTAGAATCCACCGGCATCCTGGGACTGACTTGGTGGTGACTGTAAGGTCATCCATAAATGCTCTTATTGGTGGCTGACGTTGAGCTGACTTCGTTATTGGCCCTCTCCACTCTCATTCAGCAGACTTTGTGTGCATATTCATGGCCAGGGAGAACAGAATGATGGAGATGATACAGCCCATGATGATACCAATCTCGAACTTGTGCCAGCCTGATGTCACTGCTGCTGAAGAGGTTCTCATCCTGAAGTTGGTGTAATAATCAGCGATGAGAGCTCTGACCCTACAGGGCTCTAGAGTGCGACCTTATTTTTCAATGGTGCGACTTAAAATTATCAGAGGTCGCACCGGTGCGACCAGCCGTTCGAGGGGAAAAAAAGTCTCCGCAACTCTGAAAGTCTTCCTTTGATTCAATAACAGACACACATTAGGCTCATATCGTGGTCTAAACCAATCAATGATAGTGAAGGGCGGACCCCCCTCTGCTTGGCTGTGGTCAAGACATTCCTGCACGTGTGTACACCACAGGTCGCGTTAACTGAAAATTCTCTGACATTGACAGATTTTTTACCCGTGACGGAAAAATCTGAAGGCCGTCCGTCATTTTGGCGGATTACAATGAGGGCAATTTGTAAATCCACGTTTCCCTTCAGCGTGATATGCTCGCGAAGCGACCTGCGTGTTTTCACCCGTCATTGTTACTGACTAGACATATATTGCGATCTGGGAAAACCCGGCGGATGTCTCGCTGGGACGCGGGAAAGACAGTTCACCTATCAAAGTAAGCCACATAACATGAAGAATCAAGGAGTATCAATGCACATTTCCCGCCAGTCCTGTTTAAACGATGTCACGCAAAGTTTTTTAAACAATGTTTTCGTGAGTTGACAGAGCACCCAGTTTGCAGCACCAGGAGTTATCACCGCTCCGCTGCTCACGCGAGCCAGAACGCGATCGCAAAACATACAAGAGATGATCAAAAGTCCAGATATGCACATGATAAACGAAGTAAAACTTGCTTCACTGCTTATTAGTTGTTGTCCGTAATGTTTGTTAGTTTCCTTGTGTAGTGATAATGGCAGAGCTCTCGTTCTTTAAGTGTGCGCTGCATCATTTTCATTACTTTCGTTTTACTCAAACGGTTTTGTACAGTATTACAGACTTCAACATTAGGATTTTTTTTAACACATTTTTATAGAGTAAAGATTATGATATCAAAAACTGTAACGGCTTTATTAGGCATTCGGTTGTATTACAATACAACAAGTTCCGAGACGCCAGTACAGCGTGATGATGTCACCAACATACAAATTACCACCTAACGCCACCTTGAACCATAGTTAAGGGTAATTACAGATTATGACGGATTTTTTACGAGCCTGGCAGTCAAAATGACGGACAAAAAAAAACTCTAGCGCACCCTCTTGTGTGTACGTTTGAAAATGCGTGTGCTGCAGTCAGACAGAGAGGTGAGCAGCCGTCAGTTAAACAGAGTGGATGTAGCAGCGGATGATGAGAGAAGATGAAAAAGAACAACTTACAAATTTTTCTCGAATAATGTTAAAGTTAAAGGTTAAGGTTAAGGCCTGATTAAAGTTAAGACCTGATCCGTCCGAAAATCATAAGCAATGCTCTGACACGGAGCCTTCAAGCCCTGGTCCATTTATCTTGAGATCTTTTAAGTTTAAATTTCACTTCACTGAAGCACTTTAAGCACCAACACTTTTTCAGTAAGTTACCTTTCTTGTAGATTTGTGCTTCAAATAAAGACCTTAATGTTGAACAGTTTGTAAGATAAACATTTACAAGTAAATTTTGCCTATATGGACATAAACAAAAGTGAACTGGTAAGAGAAGGTAAATGTTAAATGCGTTAAATGTGATGCGGTCTAAAATTTGGGTGCACCTAACTTTTGTGCTGGTGCACCTAAGAAAAAAAGTTAGGCGCACCAGTGCAACCAGTGCAAAAAGTTAGTCTAGAGCCCTGCCCTAGTGAGGACGTGATGTTTTGTCAGAGTAAGCTGCACAAGCTTGCCCTTGCTCTGTCTGACCTCCCTGATGAGCTGCATCCCCACACCTTTATGTTCCAAGCATCCAGGCATTCCTTTTTTTTTTTTTCCCCTTCTGAACTGATGTGTCGATAAACTTATTCTTTAAGAGGAAGGTACACAGCCGGTAAGAGACAGCACTGAAGAAGATCTTAAATTACCTCCAGGAAACAGAGCAACATCAAAATAAATTAGAGGCAATATTCAGAACTTTACTTTAAATTTTCATATTTTTATACACTTACAATAAGCACACACTCATCATTTCAAATCCAACTTTTGAAATGATGGCATTTCCAGTCCCCGTTCTGACCATCTTTGTCAGTAAATTGTCTCATGTTTACGAATGATTTCAGAACAAACATTGCATCCACCCACTGAGAGGGTCTGTATAAAGGCCTGGTAGAGCCTGTGCTTTTGACTGAGCTCAGCTGACTTGGATCAAGGGGACGATTCATCATGAAAGTTTTCTTTCTGTGCATCGGTTTGTGTTTGGCTCTGCCTCATAGCTATGCGGCTCCCGCGTGAGTATCTGATAAAATATTGCATTGGTTAACGAGCATTCTCAAAATCAGTGGCCCAATTATAGCATATTTTGATATAATAGTTTATAGTGAATAATGGGATCGTAGCAGTTTGTTATGATGAAAGGCAATAACGACTTTTGTTGGTTAGACTTATATGGAAAGTGAAACTGTACCCTAATTATGCTTTTTGGAAGCAGTTTGTCCTTAAATGATTGTGCTCTTTGCTCTAACATCCATCAATTGTATTTAGTTTTCTACAGAAACACTATAACGAAAAATTGCATACTAAACCAATGCTTGCATAATTATTTATTTGCTTTTCAGTGTAAATTAGGTCAAGCTTGTTTGTTTTTTGTGGAATACAGAGCAGGATCGATAGAACTGACACAAAGTCCACTTTAGTATTGTTGATTATAATGCTGTAAAGATCCACTTGTTTCACCAAAAAGCATATACTTCTGGGATATGGGAGACTGCATTTATTTATTAATTAGATATTATTTCTTAGAATGATCTTGCTCGTTCTATAAACACCATGCACTGTGCTGTGTTTAACCTTTTCTGTTTTTCCTGTTTGCCCCTGTAAAGCTGCTTTGGAACCATGCACATTGTGAAAAGCGCTATATAAATAAACTTGAATTGAATAGAATTCAGACTTTTTTTGTAAATTTATTTACATTTTTGTTTTAAAATCATTTTGTAACACATTTTCCTACCTTTATATTCTTGTTCTGTATCTCAGCCACCATGATGGAATAATGGCAGGTAGGCATTATTTTTATGTTTTCTAAAATTACATTTACTATTTTGGATATGCATCTGAAATTTCTACATGTAAAGGGTGTGGTGTTTGACCATAATCTGAATCTGTAACATCAATAGAGATGTTGTGAGTGTGTTTCATATTTAATCATATCATAACAGATGAACCTGAGGATCATTTACATCCTAAGGAAGAGGACCGCCAACTAGACCGCTGTAAAGGCATTGAGTTTGATGCAATCACCCCAGATGAAAAAGGAAACACTTTTTTTTTAAAGGTCTACACACTCTCCTCTTATTACTAAACCTCAGATTATTAATATGCATTACCACCAGATCAGGTGGAGTTTTATTTTTTCTTTTGGCTTTCTTCATTCAGGTGACCATCTCTGGAAAGGTTTCACTGGGCCTGCTGGGCTCTCAGGTGGCACATTCAAGGAACTGGATGATCATAGTAACCTGGATCATGTTGATGCAGCTTTCCGGATGCACCATGGGGACGATCCCAATACTCATGACCACATCTTTTTCTTCCTGGTGATTTTCATTATACAATATACAGTTGAAAGAAAAAGTATGTGAACCCTTTGGGCTTGTTTGGATTTCTTCATAAATTGGTCATAAAATGTGTTCTGATCTTCATCTAAGTCACAACAATAGAGAAACACAGTCTGCTTAAACTAATACCGCATTTATTGAACACAACATGTAAACATTCATAGTCCAGGGTGGAAAAAGTATGTGAACCTTTGGGTTTAATAACTGGTTGACCCTCCTTTGGCAGCAAATGGTCCAACTGTATATGTGTTTTCCTACAATATAAAAAACATAAATAGAAAAACAAACAACAAGTAATCACATGCAATTGAATACTGATGAATATGTTGATTTTCCTTTAAGGATGACAAAGTATTTAGTTATTACAACTACACCCTTGAGAATGGCTACCCTGTAGACATTCAACAGGAATTTCCTGGTATCCCCAACCATTTAGACGCTGCTGTCGAGTGTCCCAAAGGAGAATGCGTCACAGATTCAGTGTTGTTCTTCAAAGGTCAGTGATATAGGCTCTGCATGTCAACAACAACTATATTTTCATACAGTAAAGTACATGCGTTCGGGTTATTTCTCGCAAGAAATGTAGCACATCTGATTTTCAAACATGAAACAACATACTGTCTTTTATCTATGTTGGTACAGATACAAATAAATCAACCCACAAATTCAGTTAAAACTGATTTTGAACTAATCTGACAAAAAATAATTTTAACCCTTTTTTCGTCAATAAAGAAATACAAAGATAATATGTTTAAATACAATGTATACAATAGCATGATATATTTACATATAATGCGTAAAGTGTCAACAGTATTTCAATATCATCAAAGATTAAAATACCAGATATAGGAAATGGAAGGAATTATATTAAAATAAAAAGGGAGAAAAAATAAAATAAAAAATAAAAATACAAACACAAACACAAAGGTAGGAAATTACGTTATACATTATTTACATTCCATACATTAAAATGATTTCAAACGGTCATTTTTTTAGTTGCTTTCTTATTTAATGAAGGTGAAATGGTATCCATATATATTTTTTAATATAAATACCAGAAACATTGGAAACTTGCATTTCTGTATGTAACATTTACAAATATATATTTGTACAATAAAACAAACATTGTCCGTTGAATAATCAGAATAATAAATTATGACCTTAAGATTTATGGATATACCTTTCTCGTCATTCTCACTGATTAATGTGTTAACATCTTTCCAAAATTGTTCAGTATAGACATGTAAGACATCCAGTGGAGAAAGGGTGGGGAAAAGCTCTTTTAATTTAGCATCAGTCTGACCATCTGTAAAGATTTTAACAGTGCAGAGTATAGTAAAGATGACGTATTTTTGTATACAATACCGGAAGTGAGTTTCATTTTAACACCTACAGTTACAGCCTACTTTAGCCCAATGGGTTTTTAAAATGGGACTTTGATTTCCAAAAATTATGTTCCCTTTCGAGGGAACTTTACATTGTGTTATGGAATGACTCTATGGGGGAAGTCCAGCTGTGAGACGTACGTGAAATTGTGAATGGAACAATCACGAGTGACGCAAATACCGGAAAGTATAAATAGACCGCGGTAAAGAATGCAAATCAGCGTCTGCTATTTCAGCTAAGCTCTCTGTGTATGTGAATGTGTCTTGTCCCTTGTCTAAAGTTATCAAAGAGTTGTGTTGTATAATTTTAGTAAAATGAGTAAGAGAAAGATAAACTATAAGCCGTGTGCTACACCGTGGACTAGACACATTACTTGTGGGGATACACACGAGCTATGTGTAGAATGTTTGGAAGCTGAGCATGCAAAGACAGCTCTAGATGGAACTGCCTTTGAACACTGTCTGTGGCTACCCCTCAGAATGCTCAACTCCCGTGCAGCTTTGTTTGACAAGTCAGGCAAAATCGTAAGCCTCATTGTTCTGGATCCACTTCTGTCAAGGCGTCACGCATCTCAGATCATGGAGCTCGCTGATGGAGTTTCGTGGAGGTGTTGAGACGTTTTCTGCCGCTTCTCAGTCCCCCAGTCACAGTGCTCTTGGAAGAGATTCGGCGGCTTCTCCCTCCCTGTCCGAGAGCCCTATGCACTGCTCTAGTATCGAGGACCAAGAGAGTTCTGGTAGTAATACAGTGGAATTAGAGGAATTTCACAAAACTCTCTCCCCTGGGTATGAGAAGATTTTGGAGGCTGTTGCCTGAGCAGTAGCCAAACTGAATGTTGACTGGCCCATAGAGCAAACAGAGGTTAAGCCCGCTAGCAAATTGGATGTTGGGTAAATTCTTAATAAAGTGGGTACAACCTCAGCGTAGGGGGTTACAATTTTTTCCCTATGTACACGATGAGCTGGTATCTAAATCATGGAAAAATCCATACTCCTCATGTATATCCACCAATTCTGCTAGCTTCTCCGCAGTCTGAGGGACTACAGACAAAGGCTATGGGATGATTCCCAAGGTGGAAGATATGCTGGAAACTTATCTTTCACCAGACATCTTTCATGATGTTGACCAGTACCAAGAGGAAAAAAAGGGCAGCCCCACCCATCCACAAGCACATATAGGCAGCAACAAAAACAGAGTGTTGCTACTCGTGCCCCCCCCCCCTCAGAGAGCCTGTGTGTCCAGGCAGCAACCTCGAAAACCTCCTAAACAGGCTTAACCTGATTTGAGATCAATCATGGTCTCGAATTGGAAGGCTGCTACCAAGAAGCCCTGACAGCGCGCCAGGGAATCAGAGGGCGCCCCCTCTTGGAGGTCGGATGAGTCCTGTCCTCTCAAGAAGCCCTCTGGAAGATGATACGTTAACCACGCCGTCTATGACGCTTCGGGACACGCCAACTTTTACAGCACAATGTCTGCCCGAAGACGCTGTAGACCTAGTAGACTGTCTCTCTTAGTGCACCTCAACGAGGTGGACCCCAAAAAGGCTCAGCTATTAAAAGAGGAAGTATTGTCTCTGTTAGCGAAAAGGGCCATAGAGTATGTTTCAACCCACGAGAGTCAAACAGGTTTTTACAGCCGGTACTTCATAGTTCCAAAATAGGATGGAGGGCTGAGGCCCATTTGGGATCTGAGACATCTCTGAGGAGGTACAGGTTCAAGATGCTCAGTTCCTATTATTGTGGCCGGAATCAGATCAAAGGAGTGGGTCACCACAATAGATTAGAAAGATGCATACTTCCAAATATCCATCCTTCCTCGACATTGGAAGTTTCTCAGATTCGCTTTTGGGTGCAAACCATACCAATATCGAGTTCTTCCATTAGGTGTAGCTCTCTCCCCACGCACCATCACAAAATGCATAGATGCAGCCCTTGCTCCACTGAGACTTCAGGGGATTCGCATTCTGAATCACTTAGATAACTGGTTAGTCCTAGCTCAGTCTCAAGAGATGTCGTCCTCGACCATATGAAAATGCTTCGAGTTACGGCTCAATGACAAAAAGAGCAATTTAACTACCCAGCAGAGAATTATACTTCTCGGGGTAAAATGGAATTCGGTCACGATGCAGGCGCAGCTGTCCCCTGCATGTGTTGATTCAATCCTGTCAGCGGTGTCCAGGATCAGGCTAGGCCAAGCCTACACTTTCAGGTATTTCCAAAGAATATTGGGTCTAATGGTGGCAGCGTCCGACGTAGTTCCTTTTGGCCTCCTGCATATGATACCCTTACAGAAGTGGCTAAAGAGCAAAGGGTTTTCCCTGAGAGGCAACCGGTTCTGTATGATCAGAGTTATGCGTAGATGCCTTCGTTCCCTGATTATATGGAAGAAACCTTGGTTTCTGAATCAAGGTCTGAAATTGGGACGCAATTTCACAGGAAGATAGTGATGACGGATGCGTCCCTCACACGCTGGGGGGCAAAAGTGGAAGGTCACTCAGCCAGCGGGCTGTGGAGAGAGCAGCATCACCTTTGCCACATAAATTGCCTGAAGATGTTAGCTGTACTAAGAGCACTGAAGTACTTCCTCCAAGTTCTCAAAGTCCGTCATGTTCTAGTCAGAACAGACAAAACGACAGTGGTCTCTTACATAAATCATCAAGTGGGCCTGATGTCACGCCCTCACTGTAAACTGCCGCACCTGGTTCTCCTCTGGGCCCAGGAGAAGTTTATATTGCTCAGTGTGATGTACATCTCGGGAGTTCAGAATGTGGGAGCAGACATGCTGTTAAGGCAGGGGTTGAGGCCTGGGGAATGGAGACTCAACCCCGAAGTCTTGGAGCAGATCCTGGAAAGGTTCAGCTGAACCGAGATCGATCTGTTTGCATCCCAAGAGACATCTCATTGCCCTCTGTGGTTTTCACTGACTCATTCAGCCAAATTGAGACTGGATGCCATGGTACAGACGTGGCCAAGGAAGCGTCTTTATGCCTTTCTCCCAGTCGCTCCCGGGAGTTCTAGATAGAGTCCAACAGAAAGGTGTCAGCCTCTTATTAATAGTCCCATTTTGGCCAGCCAGAATTTGGTTCACAGATATACTGACCCTCCTACTGACTTAGCCATGGGAGATTCCTCAGAGGAGGGACCTCTTGACTCAAGCCAGGGGCACAATATATCACCCCCGCCCAGAGTTGTGGAAACTTTGGGCTTGGCCACTTAGGGGAGTGAACTGTTGAACTGAGGTTGTTGAGACCATTCTGAATTATAGGGCTCCCTCCACCAGGTAACGTAATGCCTTGAATTGGAGACTGTTCACCTTATGGTGTAATGAAAGGAATTTGGACCCAGTTAACTGCCCGTTGGCTTCAGTTCTAGAGTTTCTTCAAGACCGTTTTTCTACAGGTCTTGCTCCTTCGACTATTAAGGTATATGCTGAAGCTATCTCTGCCTTTCACTACCCTCTGCCTCAGGGGTCAGTGGGGAGACACCACTTGGTGGTTCGATTCCTGCGTGGAACCGTAAGAATGAGACCTCCTTCTCAGGCTAGAGTTCCGGCGTGGGACCGAGCAATAGTCCTAGAAGGGATTTCCCAGGCACCTTTTGAGCCTATGGAGTCCAGCTCGGACAACAAATTGTCCCTCAAGCTGGCCTTCTTACTAGCCATTACCTCTCTGAGGAGGGTAGGTGATCTTCAAGCTCTTTTGGCGTCCCCTCAATGTTTGGAGTTCGCCCCAAGGGAATCTCAATGCTATTCTGCACCCTAAATTGGGATATGTTCCAAAGGTACCTCGCACTGTTGCCAGGACCCTAGTTCTCCAGGCCTTATACCCTCCGCCCCCCGAGTTGGCGGATCACCAAAGGTTATATTTATTATGCCCAGTCAGGGCATTTCAGGAGAAAGTCAGACCAGTTGTTGGTCTATTTTGGACCTCGAGGTAGAGGTCAGCCGGCCTTTAAACAGACCATCAGTAGATGGGTCATAGAGGGAATTTCTTTGACTTATGAGGTGCGATGAAGGCCTTCACCCCTAAGAGTCAGGGCTCATTCTACTAGGAGTATGGCCTCTTTCGCCGGCCCTTCTGTTGGGGGCATCTATCCAAGATGTTTGTGATGCTGCGAGTTGGTCTTTCCCGCATATATTTATGAGGCTCACAATCTAGACCTTTCTTCCTCACCCTTGGTTCTTATGTCCTAAAATGTGCGTGGACACCTTCTCACCAGGACAGTCACAACTCATGGCGTAGTGGGCATGTCGTCCCCCATAGAGTCATTCCATGACGCAGTGAAGTGTTCCCTCGAAAGGGAACGTCTCAGATTTAGACTGTAACCATAGTTCCATGAGGTAGGCTTTGAAATAGCAAATATTGTGTTTATCTTTAAAGATGATCATGCTAGTCAAAACGACTAGCTTTTTACAATCTTCCAAAAGTCTATGGGAAAAATCCATAGGCTTTCGGTCGAGGGAACTTCCAGGTTGGCCTACAAAAATATGTAATCTCTGCGATACTCTTTCCGAGCTTTGTGATTATATTTATGTGATGATAATAAATAAACACAAATGGAACATAGGCTTTTTTACAATCAGTATGGAACTTGAGGCAAGTTACCAGATTTTAACAATTGTTCACAATAAACCTTTTTTAGGAAATGAAGTTTATCACTTTGACATCAAGACGAAATTGACTAAGAAGAAAGTCTGGAGCCACTTACCAAACTGCACATCTGCCTTTCGCTGGCTGGAGCATTATTACTGTTTCCATGGTCACAACTTCACCAGATTCCATCCTATTTCTGGGGAGGTGACAGGAGTGTATCCCAAAGATGCTCGAAACTACTTCATGAGATGTGGCGAAGGATTCGGTGAGTTTATGTATTTATTTAAAAGGAATCAGGACATTTTATTATGCATTACTTTTCACCTTATGTCTAGCTGAATTGGTTCCTTAGGTCATGGAGCTGGTACAAGAAAGCTGCAATGCAGTGACATCAAACTGAATGCAATCACCACAGATGATAAAGGCACAGCATATGCATTTCAGGGTAATTCAACATTATGACAGGACATGACGCAAGCACTTCAAGTGTGAAATTATATCTGTTAATGTTCATGTTAGGGCCCAAGCAACACAGGTATATTTATACCCTTATCATATCTGTTAGCTTTTGATAGTCCTTTGAACAGAGCCCCTACAAACCCCTATTACAGGATTTTTTTTCTTTTTCTTCCTATTATTATGTTTGGGGCCATTAGGAATGTTTTAAGTTTTGGGAGATTTGGGGTGTCTATCTCAAACCTTGTGTAATCATTACTTTAAGGTTTCACTCATTTTATACTTTTGATGATTAAGCGGCAAACAGTCCATGCTGCTTGATTTGAGTAACTGTTTATGGACCAAGAGCTGCTTCAAATATCTTTAGAAAACCTCCACTTGTTTGTTCATATTTCATCCAACTATGAGTTACAACATTTTGTAACATCTCCTATAAGTGCGGCCAGTAATTCCTGCTTTCTGCTATTTTCTAAATATTTTATATATTTGTGTTTTTTGTGAGGTTAACTTTTCTCTTACAAAATGTAATGTTCACTATTTTACTGTGTAAGGCTTTTATTCCTTCAATAAAAAATAAAATAAGATCTTTATTCATACAGGTTCAGTCTATATGCGTTTGGATACACACCATGATGGCAATCATCCTTTTCTAATTTCCAGGCAATGGAAGGAAATCTCTGGTGCTGTGGATGCAGTTTTTTCCTACGGTGATAATATGTATATCATTCAGGTAAAATAAGCTAACATAAAGTTTAATTTGAAAGAAAATCACACCATTTGTGCTTAGAATGTGGTTACATTCACCTGCTTACAGAAACTGTTTCAAAAAGGTTAAAATGCAACAAATAATTGTTTTTATAAAAACTTTTTTTTCCAGGGTGGTCAAGTTTATATCTACAAGTCAGAGGCACATTACACTCTCATAGAGGGTTACCCTAAACCTTTGAAGGAAGAGCTAGGCATCGATGGTCCTGTGGATGCAGCATTTCTGTGTGCAAATCAGCACATTCTACACATTATACAAGGTAGGTAACAATATGTTATTCTCATTAATCAAGCAGTTATAGACATTATACACCGTGTAACATATATAAAATGGATGCCCATAATGGGGTCCATTTTCAAGGACTAACGCGACATATAGACATTACTCAATGAATTATCAGATGGTCTTTTTGAACAAAAAACACAGGGGAAAACCTTGCATATGCTGACATTTTGCTTTTGACAACGGTTTTGCTTTGTTTTAATGTCCTGAGTTCATCAGAGCAGTCTCTTCTTGCAAAAGATGTAGAACGCCAACAAGATGAGCTGATTTGTGATACTGTTTTCCAGTGGAAAGTGGCAATTTTTTTAAATATAGGAAAACATGAAGTAAATTGCAATTGTTGTTATAGACTAGTATGTTACTTTGAATCGTTTGGCAATCTACACATATCATAAGTCATTTTCATCCTCAGGTCAAAAGATGTATGACATCGATCTAACGGCAAGTCCCAGGGCCATTAAAAAGGAGATGCCGATTCCTTTCCCTAAAATTGAAGCTGGCCTCTGTGATGCTGATGGGGTGAAGGTGTTCATTGGTCCAGAATTCTATGAGTATGGAAGCCCAATGCTACTAGCTCTAGGCATGGGCAGCCCTCAACCTCATAAAATTTCTCCAGAAAAATTTGGCTGTGAGCAATAAAGGCATTTTCACAAGTTTAATAATTTCATTCTATTTCAAGTTCTAATAAAATTACGCATATTTGACATAAATCTATGATTCCTCATTGTTAACTTACATTTTAGACACTAACTGTCTATGAGACCCGCTGACCCTAACGGATCAGATCGCAAAGACTCGACTAAGGTTTTTGGTTGTTTCAAGTGTTGAACCTAGCTGGACAGTAAAGTTGTACAGCACTTTCTGATTAAAAGGAGAAGATCTAGCTGTTGTCACCATAGTAGTTATACTAAAAAGCTATGTGGCTGTATGATATGTTCTAGAGATGTTTTGTATATGGAGAATATAGAAGGTCTCAGTACTGATCTTTAAGGGACCCAATTGGCCATTTGATGGGATTGAGACAAATCTTCCTTCCATGATACCTTGAAGTTGAGTTCCTTCTATCACCACACATTAAAGGGTTGCTCAGAGGCTATGGTAAACTAACTCAAAGTTTAATAAAGTCAAAACATGCAAATATATCCAGTAAAATGAGGACTGATGAATTGGATTCCACCTGGAGAACACCTTGATAGCTGTAGGGATTCAGAGACTATTATCATTGTGCGCTGAATATAGAGATTTACTGAGTAGACACTGTATGCTAATGAACAGCAATACACTTATAAGGCGACAAGATGCCAATATCAGAAAAGGAGATTGTTGAGTACGCCGAATAAGCAGTTTTTGTGTGAGAAAACAATTTATTTAATGAATTGACAGCTAAGCAGTTCAAACATATCTCAATAATAAATGTATTACTTTTTCAATAGATTTTTTAGACAGACCTAATTATTATAATGTTTTTATAATGCATATTAGATGTCAGTGTTTATTGTCAAGTTTTTATTCAACATGCCTTAATATATACAGTACATGTTTAGTTGTCCTCTGTGGTGCTCACTTTAGCTCAATGCTTGTAGGTGAGGGGCAAGTTTGTGTCAGGACTATACAGATGATACCAATGCTGTCAAATTATACAGGAAAGCAACATCAGAGATTAACATTTGTAAATTAGCTATGGTTAAAGATATTAACAGGTGCTAATACTCTTTCAGACTCCCTTTCTCAGCCAAAAGTCGGCACAGTGCCCATCCAGGCACCAGTAGAATGGAGGACAGGGCCAGTAACCAGCAGAATACATTCGCACAGCTCGGGTACACATACCACCGGTTAAATGTCAGGGGCTTGTACTGGGCCAGAGAACAAACAAGAGACAGCTTAAAAAGACATAGATAGAATATAATAGATAGAAAGGAATCAAAATGATGAACAAAAGATGGGAATGAATGGAGGAGTGCTAGCTTAGGTGTGACAAAGCCTCATAATTTATCCAACAATGACGGTTGACTCTGCAAATAAACTGTATAGTGTGAAACATAAACCTTGATTAACTTGAATTCTGTTGCTAAACTTTAAAGTTGAATAAATTCTGTTTAAAATTCTGTTTAAACCCAGATATAACTTTGTTTTTAATATATAAGACTCAGTATAGGTGATCCTTAACTCAAACACCTACAATTAAATTGATGATTAAAAACAGTTTTTCTGTTTTTAAATGATTAAAAACAGAAACCATAAGCATCATCTCACACTTTAGAGATGCATTTGTTGTAAATAAAAACGGTCTGTAAAAACAGTTGTAATCGATAGAACAGAAAGCTTTTATAGACATAAAACTACAACATTTTTGTTTTTCGTCTCATTAATATCGTGTTTTTCGAGTAACAATTTTAAACAGACTAGTAACAATTTTACTAGAGACACGAGAGGAGTTAGGTTTTCCAGCACAGTTTGGTCATGCATTTGTCATGTCTTCAACGGCAATTCTCTTAGCACCTTTGTTGCATGGAATAGACAATAATTGAATGAAATTCAAATACTGTCCTATCTGTTCTTGTATTAGGTTATTCGTTTAATAGTAGATGTAGATTAATTTATTTATTCATTTAAGTTTCTGTAGCTTGTTTGGTATTCACCAAAGATCCAACCCATGGACAGATAGACCAACATGGATTTGAAAAGACTGCAGGATTCATTAGATGCATAGTAGTAAAACAACTGGATTACATACACCCCTCAGCCTGCATGTCACAATACGCCATTACAACATACTGATCAGTGTGATCCATTTTAACATTTTAATGACAGGTTAGCCAATTCTTTTCAGAAATATTTTTGTCCAATGAGTATACGGGTTTAAGTGTATATCTTCTGTGATCAGAGCATTCATGTCATTTTGTTTGTGGGACAGTACCATATACTGTACAGTATTGTGTATTGCAAGTGCAATCATCATTGGTATAGCGGTGATCACAAACAAAAATGGCATACTAATCAAGGTTAAAAAGGAACACTTAGTGTACCAAGGATAAAAAAGTATTTGGCAGACAATTATTCTGTTGTACTCTAAAAACACAGTCACCATATTGGAGGGCCTGAGGGTGACTAAATTAATAGCAAATTTTCATTTTTGTGTGAACCAACCCTTTAGATCTCACAGATTCCAGATTTTGAAATAGAGTAATATGGCACTGTCCCTGCAGACAGAAGCAGTGCTAACAGTGATGTGTCATTAAATAAAAATCGTATTTATTTTGGTGCATGACACTGGTGTTAGTCCCCTCTACTCAGCACTGTTCATAATGTTGAGGGGGTCTAGCCGATTAAAAAGTTTTGATCTCTTCCCTAGCGCTGAAAAACACAGCCCACAACTGTGGAAGAGGCATCATAGCAACTGCCTGTGGATAAGCTATGAACGCTAGACCAGGACCTAAAACAGACAGATATCCGAGGTTGAGTGTTAAGTGTTAAGTGTTCAAAAGCATTGGTTTAAGTAGTGAACCTGTTACTCAACTCATCATATTCTTTAAGAAATGTTGCAGTACCTTATTTTGCCACCTCCTCAACGGGGGCACCCAATTCATGGGCCATAAAGCCCAGGACTGAGAACACAGCAAAACCAGCTACCAAACTGGTGCCACTGTTCAGTAGGCACAACCAAAAATAGTCTCTGACAGGGCAAACATAGATTATACAAATACACAAGAACACAAAAGAAAGTGCATGCCTCGAGTAATATTTATGTTCATCTCAAAGTGATTAAATGATTGTGAGTGAAAAGTATAAAAAAATAACTCTTCTTTTTACCCTCTTATCCATTCAAACTTGTATGATTTTCTTTCTTCCGCAGAACACAAAAGAAGATATTTTTAAGAATGTTGTTAACTGAACAGCGATGGTACCCATCGACTTGCATTGGTTTAGTGTCCATACAATAGAAGTGAATGGGTTCCCAATTTTCTTCAAAATATCTTCTTTTGTGTTCTGCGGAAAGAAAGAAAGTCATACGGGTTTGAAATGACCAGAGTGTGATTGAATCATGACCGAATTGTATTTTTATTTTTTGGGTAAACTTTCACTTTACTGTCTATGAGAAAAAACACGTAAATACTAATTTATTCAATCATTTATTATAGACAGTAGCAATACTAACCTTTTGCAGTTGCTGTTGTATTTATTGTAGTTGCCAAGTACAATGTGAGTGCCACCACACAAAACTGTAAGAGAAGTGATTTCAGCATCATGGCCAAGCGACATGGACAGCTTGACATCAGGAACTTTGGCTTTAAAAGGGCAAGAAATAGCACTGAAGGCAAGTCAAGAGCCAGGAATACTTTTGATATGTCACCTAAGGCGGAATCTCTGGACAGAGGCGATTACAACACAGTTAACGATAGTTTGGAGCCAGCTAGTCCTCAGGTTAGACTTTACATTCACAAAGTCAATATTAGATTTAGTTTCTGTTTCACCTGGAATATCTTCCTCTTTCGAGGCATCCTCTCAACCTCAGTCAGAGGCTGGGATGCTCCCGTATGCTCTCCTCTAGCCGAGACGTACAACAGGTTTTACAGCCCGTACTTCATTGTCCCCAATTAAGGCGGGGAGATGCGCCCCTAGATCGGTGTACCCTGAACAGGCACCTACACAAGCTGCCTTTCAGGATGCTCACGCAGAAGCGCATCCTGGCGTCTATCAGATGTCAGGATTGGTTCATGGCAATCGACCTAAAGGACGCTTACTTTCATGCATCCTCTTTCTCTGTGTGGAACTCAACTCTGTCAAGTCAGTCAGCGGTCCCCCTGAAGCAATTTCAGAGGCTCCTGGGACACATTGCATCCTCGACGGGAGTGCCAGCTGCATCGGGTGGAATTTCATCGCGCTATCTATCACCGTTCGTCAACATATAAATGGCAAGTGCAAGGAAAGCGATTACAAGCCATTACTTTTCCTTGCATGAAATTAAAGACTAACAAAGACTAGCATTGAACTGATCAGTTATTAATTTTGCTTCCCCTTTTTTGTCTTTTGTTTGGCCACCTCAGGTTTAAGAAATGTCAGGTAGTGGGAAAGACCCAACCCGAAACGGAGAGTTGGAGCAAATTTTACTAGTATATTTTCTTTTGTTGAGTCCGTGTTCTGTTTGTTTGTTCTTTTTCTATGTATTTGTATTATACATATTTTTTTCAGATTTTGTAAATGATACATTTGTTTAATCCTTTTGTTCTTGCACTTCAATTAAAATGGTCTTGACTTGATAGGATTCATGTTCATTTACAATATTTTGTGAGCTTTGTTTCAACATTTAATAGATTAATTCCCAATAGCTTTATAGGTATCATCAGTATGAAGTTGCACTTGCACCCAGTGGGAAAATGTGTCCTCTGTATTTACCCTAACTATGTGAAGGGGTGGCCATGCAAGCCTGGGGACCAACTCAAATTTGGAGGTGGCTCGGTCAAGATCAATGACAGGAGTATCTGATACATAATATATCAATAGCATGCATGTACACCATTTGTCATCGGCACAAATGATCTGTCGCTAAACGTTATATCCAATTCACCATCCCCCCTGATTTTTTTTTACAACTCGACTACTGAGCCTCCATCCAAACCTACAGTCAAAGCATCCAAAATTAATACATTACTATCAATATAGCCAAGTTATTAATATTTTTTTTCTGTACTATTTATCATGATTCCCTTGTCCAAGTCTGCAATCAAGTACACTTGCTGGACATCACTTCATCATCGCCAAAGTATATACTGTATACCCTGTTCTGTTTGTTAGTCTTTGTTGGGTCTTGTCATGGTTCGGAGCAATGACATAGTCTAAGGTTCTTTGTGGAGAGAGAGGTTGGGCCTTAGTGATCCTCTAACTCTCTCTCCAAGTCTTGTCGGTGTTTCCCGGCCTTTTGTCTCGTTAGCCTTCCCATTAGTGTTTCAATACCCACACATGCCCCTTGTTAATTATCCTGTGTTTGTTCCCCTTTAAATCATCCTTGTGTTCATTGTCCTGTGCTCATTCATTGTGCGTTGTATCTGGTATCTTGCACATTGTACCTTGTATGCTGTATGCTGTAAACTGTACCTCGCCTGTACCCTGTACCCTGTACCCTGTACATATTGTGCCCTGCCTTGTCAAGTTCTTGTTACCTCTTGTTTTGTGAGTATAGACTAGTGTTGTCCTAAGTGTTTATTTTCTGAGTCTAGTTAGTCCGTGTCCTCGTTGTCATTATTATTTATCTTGTCTGTTTCCCCCCTCGTGGGTTTTGTTTTACCTTGTCTTGTTATAATAACTATCTGTTTAACCCGTGAATCCCTGTGTCTGCCTGCAATTGGGTTCTCCCCTGTCCAACCTGTGACAGGTCTTGCGTGTCATATGTCAATATTATGCTGTAGTCCTCTTTCTCCTGTGCTTACATTTTCTGTTGGATTATTAAAAGATTGACAGAAAGACTCAACCAGAAACGAAAAATTGGAGCAAACTTTTTTTCGTGTTCAGTCCGTATTTTGTTTGTTTAATGTTCTTTTTATGTCACAATGGACCTTCCTGTCGTGTCACGAAACTACAGAATTAATAGAAAAAAGGAAAATTTGTCCTAACTCATGCACAAATTTTAGCATATTCATAGTTACTTACATACCCAGATGTCACTATCAAGAAATGCAATCCCATAAATCCTGATGAATTAATTCCTTTACCAAATGAAGGAGAACCACATGATTGTTTAGCTATTGCGCTAATATTTACAAAATTAATACCGGATCTCGACTCCATCCCAATCCCTGAAGCAGATGTTACATATTTTGTGGATGATTCTAGTTTCAGAGATCACTTATAATCCATACAGTATATGCAGTAGTAAAGAAAACCGACAATGACTTTGTACTTGTTATATCTTAACATTGTAAACAACCATGCTCCTCCCAACTAGCAGAACTAAAAGCTCTTTTGACTACCTGTCAACTAAGAAAAGGACTAAATGCAAATATTTTGAAAGATTCTGCATATGCTCATGGAGTATCTCAAATGTTTGGAGCTGTATGGAATTCCATCAGAGTTCCATCACTCTTTTTAAACCCCTATCCAACTAGCAAATAGTTAAATTCATTTCTACAATGTTACTACAAAAACGTTTGGCAATTATAAAATGTCAAGCTCATAAAAAAGGTAAGTATTTTGTAATCAAAGGAACAACGTGGCACATTTAGAAGCTAAAAAGGCCTCAGGATGCCCCAAAGTCATATTAGCTCTAATAGTATTAATAGAACCACAACCTCAACATGAAGATAGTGTACATATTCAATAACAAGTAGGATCTTATGAGCACTTGATGTGGTACCAAAGGGGGCAAGAAAGACACTCAAGATATTTGGCGTTCACATGAGGGACAAATCATTGCAGAACTGCACCCCAGATAGCCAATTGACTCTGGAATGGATCCGCCCCGGAAGTAACACAAGCTCTGGAATGGATGTGCAAAAGGTATCCGGAATGGAGCTTGCACAGCGTAGCAGATCCAGAACAGATAAGGATGGTGGATCCAGACCAGATCTGGGGCAGACCCGTTCAGGACCCGTTTAAAAAGCAGCTGATCCGCCACAGATCCGTTTAGGACCAGTTTATAAAGCAGTTGATCCGCCGCTGATCCGTTTAGGACCCGTTTATAAAGCAGCTGATCCGCCACGGATCTGATCAGGACCCGTTTATAAAGCAGCTGATCCACCACGGATCCGTTTAGGACCCGTTTATAAAGCAGCTGATCCGCCACGGATCTGTTCAGGACCCGTTTATAAAGCAGCTGATCCGCCACAGATCCGTTCAGGACCAGTTTATAAAGCAGCTGATCCGCCACGGATCCGTTTAGGACCCGTTTATAAAGCAGCTGATCCGCCACGGATCCGTTCAGGACCTGTTTATAAAGCAGCTGATCCGCCACGGATCCGTTCAGGACCCGTTTATAAAGCTGCTGATCCCCCACGGATCCGTTTAGGACCCGTTTATTAAGCAGCTGATCCGCCACGGATCCTTTTAGGACCTGTTTATAAAGCAGCTGATCCGCCACGGATCCGTTCAGGACCCGTTTATAAAGCAGCTGATCCGCCACGGATCCGTTCAGGACCTGTTTATAAAGCAGCTTATCCGCCACGGATCTTCTCATTCTCTCTAGATACCATCAGATCCCTCATTTAATAATAGTTTTCTGGCCAAAACTAGCTAAAGAAATATTTCAAAAATAATTGACAAAAATTTGATGGAATGGATTGCTCTTTAATTTTTAATATGCCTGCCATATTAATATTAGTAACACATGAGGAAATCATTCAAAACACATAAACCTAAATTCACCCGTTTTAGCCAGTAACAATTAAACTTTAAAAATAGGTAATTACAGACTGTTTTAGAGTTGTATTATTAATGTATACAATTGTATTACAGAAAATGAAATGCAACCATAAATTGTACAAACATTTTTATATATTTGAGGAAAAATAACACTTTTTTAATGTAGCTCAAGAATCCTTTAATTAAATATATATTTATTGTAGAAAGTGGGTTTTTAAAAGATTGATGAATATAAACATAAAAAAAAAACTTTTTAAAGTAGTAAACTTGTCCGTATCTTAACTGGTAAACGAACACTGAACACACAAGTTAAAGTTAAACAGTAAAACACTACTGTTGGGTGGTGACACTGGGACGGCTCCTCGAATTTCCCCTGTCTGCTGCCAGGTTGCACCACCGTATCACATGTTTTGTGATGTCATCTTCAGTGGCGGCATGGGAGACATGGCTCTTTCTCACAGCACCTGTAATACACAACCATAATTATTATTAAACAAAGTCATGAAATCACATAGGAGCTACCAGTTTTTTTAAAGAAAACACCACCGTTTTACATATGTCAATATTTTCTTACCTCAAGTTAGACAAGTTGATATGTATCTGTCCCATCCTAGTGAGTGCACTTAATTGCTTTGAAGTGTTTGGTGGCTTCTTAATTCATCCCTGTTTGGATCCTAATGATGGATGAATGGAACCAATGGACCTAAGTTAAACGCTAAAATAGTGGCACCTCACACTACAGCGATTAAGTGCACGCATTGAGACGGGACCGATATGTATCAACTCTTTTAAGTTGAGGTAAGTACATAATGCCATATGTAAAAATGGTGGTGTTTTCCTGTAAGGATACACACAACCAATGCTTTAAAACAAAAGTGTACAATCTGACACATCTCTCTGTCTATGACGAGTCACTCAGGCACTGGGCTACTCAACACCCCAATGCCACCTTCCTCCTCACTTAAGACTAGACCAGTTGCAACGTCCGAACAAGTTGGACTTCTACAAGGTCCCTCTCTGTTGTCATCTGAAAGTCAGTCAAATTTGTGCAGTCATCCCTAATTTGTTTAAGTCGTTTATCTACATCTACATGGGCCCTGCGTCTTAAGGTAGAGCTGGAGACAGGAACCGTTTTTCTATTCATTTTATCTAAAAGAAATGTTACAGAAACACAAATGACAGATTGCAACCAGTGAGTTATGGAAAAAAATGACATTTGTAATGTCTTTTCAAAAATAAATATAAAACAGAGCTTGACAATAAGGCCCCCGGGTCACCGTGAAAGTGCACATAGACACAAAAGTGCCCAATTTTCTCAGTTTGATATTGCCGTGCAGTGGAAGAAGTTGTGTGTGCAGCAACACACACAAATTATGTTGAATTGCCCTTTCAGGTAAAGAAATTGAATAAAGTAATCACATGTAAAATAACACTGCAAATTAAATAAAGACTAAAGGATTAATTCACTTCAAAACTTCCTGATAATTTACTCATCCCCCTGTCATCCAAGATGTTCATGTCTTTTTCTCATTTTCTCTCCTACATTCCAGGACTTCTCTCCATATAGTGGACTTTAACATGTCGCCAGGAGCCACTATTTTGAAATTATGTTTTTCAGGAACCCCCTTGATAGGTGGAGCCCATATATTCCTTTTATAATGTCACCACGATATCCCAAGTCGAATGGAAAGGCAGAGTCAGCTGTAAAAATCGTCAAGAACCTTCTGCGTAGAGCCATGCATGATAGAACAGACCCTTGGAAAGCAATCCTTCATTAGAGAAACCGCCCCGCCCAAAGGTTAGTGTCAAGACGACTGAAAACTCTCTTCCAGTAACAAACAAGCTGCTGGAGCCATGTGTGGTGATCAGAGTTGTGGAGCTTCTTCAACACCGGAAGCAGTTGGCAAAATCCTTAAATGACAGGTCGACTCGTGATCTGCTGGAGCTGGACTTGGTGAGAGCATTCGTATGAAGCCACCTACAGGGGAAAATCCAGCTTGATGGAGGGTCGGCACCTGCCTTCAAAAAGTGGCACCGCAATCTTATTTTGTAAGCGTGGGTGGAATCCTTTATCGACGCAACAGAGTACACATAAGAGTGGCCTGAGTTGCCTCATACACTAGAAGGGAGTGTTGCAGAGGCCCCCTTAGCTGCTGAGCTAACTCTTACTAAGCCCACGCCACAGGCTACACCTGGTACTGTCAAAATCTCAGAATGCCACACATACACCAGGGCTGGCAGATTGTCCAGGCCACCTAAGCGACTTAATTTGAAGGAATGCAGTTGTGGTAGTTTTGCAAATAAAACTAACTCTCACAAAAGAATTAACACTAAGTCACAGTTTCAGTTTGAAATTTATTACAGTCGCTTTAGTTATGCGACTTAACGTTGTACCTATATGTATTGTTTGTATTTGGTTCTTAAAAGGGGATTCCTTGCCTCTTGTTGTAAAAGGGGATGTTATGGGATGTGATCCAGAGTCGGTTGCTTCTGTCTGCCAGTTCAGGGTTACGGAGTTGGCTAGTAAACAAAGCTGCTGAAATGCACGCGCTTGTCTGCCTTTTATTATAATGTTAAACACACTCAGGGAAAGTTAACGAGAAACAAGATGGCGGGAACGAAGACGCAGACCAGAGAGAGAGTATAGCAAGCCGATAGGATCACTATCTCTCCCTCCACACACAACCTAAGGCTTGCCATGACTCCGCTGCAAGAACAAGAATAAACATGACAAGACGGCGGAATCATGACAAAAGGTAAATCTGGAAATCACTATGGCCCCATGGAACTTTGATTAAGATACGGAATGGAGTAATAATAGACTGAAAAGAGCATATGAGGCAGACCCCAATATATACATAGAATCTGTAGGTCAACCCAGAGGAATATCTTACAAATTTAAAACAAAGCGATAAAGGAGAATTAGGGTTTTAATCAATATTTGTTTGGATAACACAAAATAAAAGTACAGAATGGATAAATTATATTTACTATAATCAACAAAGGTTTATTAACTATACTGATGATGCTTTAACAGCCCTGGGAGAACAAGTTGATGCTAAAAGTAGAATGACATGGCAAAACCGGCAAGCCTTTAATTGGTTGTTAGCTGACAAAGGAGGAGTATGTGTACTGTTTGGAGACCAATGTTGTTCTTACATACCTAATGAACAGCACCAGGGGCCCGTTTCAGAAAGCAGGGTAAGTGCAAACTCAGAGTAAGTCAACCCCAGAAAACGGAATACTCAGGGTTTTAGGTTTCAGAACGCGAGGTATGTCAAACCCGCGACCGCGAGGTAATCAAGCCCATTTCAGAAATCGAGGTGTCTTATACTCCGAGTGAGTAATCAGAGTAACATACTCTGTGAACCTAACCTGGTCGGGAGCAGGTTTTATTCCGCAAACCCAGGGTTTGTTACAATCCCCACCCCTTTTCGAAGCGTGAGCGGTGTTGAAATTGCACACGCCATTTGTTTATTGATTCGTGTTCCTAATCGCGCTCTATTCTGTCACATAGACCTTAAAATGGCATGTCCGTTTATTCAGGTACCCGTAGATGAGGAAGCTGCATTATATCGCAGAGAGTTACATTTATGTCGGTAGAGAATTGTGAGGCACGGTTTGGACGTTTTATCGTAACGTTTAAGGCCAGTTTAAGTAGTATATTTAACATTTCCCAATCAGGCATCCTACTAGAAAGAGCATTTCATTTCTTTAAACTTTCCTGAATGAATGATGTTATTGTGTTTCATATTCAGCTGCTGCCTAGATCTTTTTATTGCAGAAGGATTGCACCTACATGAGGGCGAGAGAGAGAGCAAGAGAGTTAAATATAATTCCCATTTTCACAGTTTCAACAAAGTAAATATAAAAGTGATTGACATATTAACACGTGAAGCAATTTTCTCCCACACCAACTCTCTTTCTTTTGCTGCTGCGGCTGTGTTGCTCATTTTTCTAAATATGTGCTCATATTCACCGTACGCTTGTAACAGTACATCCAATTTGATTGGCGAGAAATAAACAGAGTGCTTTTTGTCACGTGCTGTTGCCATGGTGAATTGTGCTATCTTCACTCAATTGATGATGGCTTTTTATACCCATGGTGCACTCGCATAACCTAGGGTGAATTTACTCAGACTGGATTGAACGAACTCAAATCAGCTGGTCTGAAACTGAAAACTAAGAGTAGCGATTTTCTGAGTAAATCAACTCAGAGTTCAGATTTAAACTCAGTGTTGGTTGAACTTCCTTATTGAAACGGCCCTAGAAGCGGCATTCACTGAAGTGATGAATAAAATAAAAAGGTTAAGGATAGAAACTGCAATTAATGCTGAAAGAGATAAGCAAATGTGGGATTGGTTTGATTTGAAATTGGGAAAATGGGGATTGGTTTATTAAATTAGGCATATTATTGGGGGTTGCAATATTCATAGGAGGTTTATTATTTTAGTGTGCATTTCCTTAATTGAAGTCTTTAATTTTCAAACAACAGTTAAGCAGATGGAAATATCATTGATGAAAAAGTAATTCAAGTGGGAAATTACAAATTGGATCCAATCTGGGTTCTCCAAATTTTATACAAAAAGGAAAGTACCTCAGAAGAAGATAATGAAAACGATGAGTATTGAAAAAGTTTGAAACTGTATTTCATTTCATTTTGTTTTGTTTATAATGTGTTGATTTATTTATATGAAGTAACTACAACAATGATTCTACTCAACTCAACTTTATTTATATAGTGCTTTTTACAATTTTCATTGTTACAAAGCAGCTGTACATGAGACACATTGACTACAAGTAAAACAACTAAAGTCATACACCTGCAAAAACAAGAAAAAGGTGAAAACACAAAAGACAAACATACAAATGCTCCACACACACAATTATGCATACATACTTACACACATCGACATAGACACACGCAAACACACACGCACAGTGAAAGCACACATTTGAGATAAAGCAGAGACAACCACAGGTCAAATATTAAACAGACTATAAATTCCTATATGCAATATTAATTATGTAAAACTTATGAATTCTAAAGCAGCCCCCCCGGCCAGGCAAATAGTGCAAAACAGTATGCAAACGGTGGCAAGGAACCAAAATAAAACTCAGGAGAACCTAGGCCCAACCAGGGGATTCCAGTTCCCCTCTGGCAAAAGCTGCTGCCTCTGCACACGCTCAACAGTGCTTGCATAACAAGGCTAAATAAATAAATAAAAAACTTACTAATAAGGTAAATTATATATTTAAAATTATCATTAACAATCTAAAAGCATTTTAAATTTTGTAGTGAAATCGTGTCAAGTCGCCGCGTCCTTTATCCAGCTCTATCATCTCAGCTCTTCTCAGGTCACCGCTTCCCATTCTCAGCTCTGCCATCAGGTCTGGGGATGAACTGCATCCTGTGGTAAACTTGGAACAAAGAGACAAGACTGGCTGAGAGTAGAGTACTGTTCTGCACTCTTTGATACAACAAGTACATCGTTTGTTGTTGGATGTGTTCCTGGTTCCGGTTGATCTAAATAATGCAGCCTAAATCTTCTGTGGATTATCCATCCATCCATCCATTTTCTATCGCTTATCCGGGGCCGGGTCGCGGGGGCAGTAGTCTAAGCAGGGATGCCCAGTCTTCCCTCTCCCTAGACACTTCTTCCAGCTCTTCCGGGGGGACACAGAGGCGTTCCCAGGCCAGCCGGGAGACATATTTCCTCCAGCGTGTCCTAGGTCTTCCCCGGGTCTCCTCCCGGTGGGACATGCCCGGAACACCTTCCCGGGAAGACGTCCAGGGGGCATCCGAAAAAGATGCCCGAGCCACCTCAGCTGACCCCTCTCGATGTGGAGGAGCAGCGGATCTACTCTGAGCTCCTCCCGAGTGACCAAGCTTCTCACCCTATCTCTAAGGGATCGCCCAGCCACCCTGCGCAGAAAGCTAATTTCGGCCGTCCTGTATCTGGGATCTTGTCCTTTCGGTCATGACCCACAGCTCATGACCATAGGTGGGAACGTAGTAGGATGTAGTAGGTGGGAACTGACATAGTAGGAACGTAGATTGACCGGTAAATCGAGAGCTTCGCCCTGCGGCTCAGCTCCTTCTTCACCACGACAGACCGGTACAGCGACCGCATTACTGCATAAGCTGCACCGATCCGTCTGTCAATCTCCTGTTCCATCCTTCCCTCACTCGTGAACAAGACCCCCAGATACTTGAACTCCTTCACTTGAGGCAGGGACTCTCCATCCACCTGAAGTGGGCAAGCCACCCTTTTCCGACTGAGAACCATGGCCTCAGATTTAGAGGTGCTGATTCTGCGGATTAATATTATGGAAGTGTAGTTTATGCAAGATTGAAAAGATGCGTCTTTAGTCTAGATTTAAACTGACAGAGTGTGTCTGCCGGACAGTGCAGGGAAAATATACCAAAGTTTAGGAGCTAGATAAGAAAGGATCTACCACCTCCCCTTGACTTTGAAATTATATGTACTACCAACTGACAGGACGCCTGAGAGCGTAATGCACGTGGAGGACTGTAATACAATAGAAGTTCACTCAAATACTGCGGGGCTAGACCATGTAGGGCTTTATAGGTAATAAGCAAGATCTTAAAGTTAATGCGATGCTTTATAGGTATCCAGTGCGATGCTTTATAGGTATCCAGTGCAAGGTTGACAGAACCGGGGTTATATGCTCATACTTTTTTGTACGTGTAAGAACTCACGCTGTCGCGTTTTGAACCAGTTGAAGTTTTTGTAATAGGCCTGCGGGCAACCACCGAAAAGTGTATCACAGTAATCTAAGTCTTGATGTCATGAATGCATGAATTAATTTCTCTGCTTCTGACAGTGACAGCATATGACGTAGTTTAGATTTATTCTTAAAATGGAAAAATTAAATTTTACAGGTGTTGGCGACATGGCTCTCAAATGACAGTACTATCGAATACAACGGCAAGATTCTTAACTGACAACGAGGATTATATGGAGCATCCGTCAATAGTTAAGCAGTATTCTTGGTTGTTACATATGGCGGTTTTTGGTCCAGTAAGTAACATTTCTGTTTTGTCCAAGTTCAGTAGTAAAAAATAGTTTTTTAAAATCGACTATGCATTCCATTATTCGATGGAACTGCTGTGTGTCATGAGGCTTTGAGGAAATGTAAAGTTGGTATCATCAGCATAACAGTGAAAGCTAATTCCATGTCGCTTTATTATATCTCCTAGAGGTAGCATGTATAATGCGAAGAGCAGAGGCTCTAAGACTGAGCCCTGTGGTACACCATACTGGACTTGCGATTTTCGGGACACATCATTGTTTATTGCTACAATTTGAAAACGGTCAGATAAATAAGACTTTTCAAGACTTTTCAAGACCATTTCAATGCTATTCCATTAATGCCAAAGCAATTTTCGAGTCTATGTAGGAGTATGCTGTGGTCAATGGTGTCAAATGCAGCACTAAGGTCTAGCAGCACCAATAACGAAATACAGCCACGGTCAGACGCAAAAAGCAGATAATTTGTAACTCTGATCAAAGCAGTCTGTGTACTGTGACATGCTCGAAATCCAGACTGGAATTGGATGATGGGTAAATTAGGCCTTTAACCATGCTCACAAAATGTGAAATTAGGGAGCAGGATCTATTACTTCCCCTTGTCAAGGATGGGGGTAGAAGTTTGGTTCTGGATCTCCTTCGGAGTGCAACAGCAAAACCGAAGCATTATTATCAAAACTTTGTCTTGATTAATACAGAAGTTAGCATAAAATTAACTAACTTGGATTATGAGGTGGCACTCTGTGTAAAGGTAACAAAAAATTGGGACTTAAAAGTCCCAAAGGGGGACATATGTGGATGATTTTCAAATGTGGTGTTGTGCCTCAATAATGGTATTGTGCAATATGAATAGAATGATGAACTAGTGAATTATATTGTTTGTGTACACATAACCATGATTCTATATCAACTCAAGTGTCTTTTGGTTAGAATAATGAACACAACGTATAGATAAACTTAGATGTTTAACCATTACAAGAATACAATGTATGCAAAATGACTTGCCGCATCCGGTTTACCGTGTGTTATTAGTTTTGAGCGGTTGTTATCTGGGAATAACGAACTGGCAAATGTTGCGAGTGGCCTATCAGAATCAAGCATTCCAACGAGCCGGGTTATAAGCTACAACAAAAGGCATGGTATGATTTCATGGTCAGTATTTGTGCTGTGTTGGTATGGACATATGATGCATTTCTAACACGTCTTCCCGCATGGTTTTGCAAATGTGTGATATACATTAAAAAGTATGTCTGTGTTCATCAATCATCATCAACCCCAGGTGGCTGCGAGCAGACATTATACACTTACATTGATAATGAGACAGAAATATAGGTCCACTAATAAGTAAAACAATTAGTATATTTTCACTATTAAATGCAAGAAGTCAGAGTGTACTTGTGTTTCGGGGCAATTGTAACACTGAAATATAAGTCAAATTGTTTTGGGTATATTGGCAGTAGTAAGTCGTTGTACCTGCTCCACCGCATCAGCAGTAGCGTAGCAGATCTATTCCGCCAAGACCAAATACATTTATGCACGTACGCTAACATGCTAAACCCTCCAAGACTTTCATGACAGACCTTCCTTTAGATGTCTGCATCATCTGCATTCAAAAAGCTTAAGTTTAATTGTAAGTGTGTCAACACAGACAAACAAGGTGGACCATTTGGCTAGGGCACAATTGTAACACGATGTTACTATCGACCCTTATGCTGCACCCATGATCAAATTTTGTATGCTAGTAGTTAGCCACACCTATATTACCCTATATTGTGCATGTAATTTTTTGATCAATATGTAATAGAAAAAAAAGATGTTATTTTAGTTTGGCAGTCATCTAGATGTCAGCAGAAGAAAATACTTTACAATCAAAAATTAACTTTCATACATGAGGTATAAAGATCGCAGGCACGGAGAGAATCCTATTGTGCATGTGCAGATTATGTATCATCACTGTAGCTTGTTTCTGATGGGAGGAAATGAGTGTGTTACAATTGCCCCCGGTCTCGCCTAATATAAACTTAATTTAAAGTTCTTACTGAACATTATGCCTGTCTATCATCATCTCTGGTTGAAATATAAAATGGCAGGTTACTTTCATAGATTCTTGAAGTGGGTTGTCTGATATCTGTGATCACCGGATCGGAGTGGCTCAGACATTCTTAAAAATAAATGTCCTTTACTAAAACATAGTGTAATAAGGTTCAAAGGAGGGAAGGAAGGAGACGGGAACCGGCAAACATTTAATAAAAGAACGACAAAGTAAAAAGACAGCCGGCAGCCCTCACGGATGACTGCCGGCAGATAACAAAGTAAATAAACAGCCGGCAGCCCCTCACGGACGACTGCCGGCAAACAACACTAACCACAACTAGAATCCAGGCCTGGTCCTCTCTCTATTTGACAGTCCGGTCGCTCGTCCTCTTATGCTCCCAATCTCCTCCGTGATACGAGACCGGTGCGCGTACACAGCTGACGCTCATTATCACTCACTCACCGGCCTCGACTCACTGTCTCGCCCCGCCTACTGCACTACACATAAAATAATGTTGTTTTTGTCTAAATGGTTTTATGAAGAATCTTTAACATTTGAAGAACCTTTCTGTTTCACAAATTGTACCAAAAATGGCCCAATCGTTCTGACAGTTTAAGTTAGCAACCTCTTCTACTCTTGGAGTATCACCGGAGGGCAGATGAATATAAATGTGAAAACATAAAATTTTTGGTACTGCCAAGGTGCGCTAGATATTTTAAATATAACTATATACATTTCTTTAAATCAAGGCTCACTAGTTCACACAATGGGTCTCACCAGATTGCTCTGTAATGTTTATATTAACGCAAGGCTAAATAACGACAAGGACATTATTTATTAAGAGCATTTATTTATAGCATTTATTTAAAGTGCTTACATTGTCTTTCATTGCTATTGTCAAGATTAAATAAAACCTAAGTCTTTTATATTTCTTGTGTTAGTTTTCCTCAGTGCTGACTAAGACTTTCATCTCTGCAGTACAAGATGTTTCCTCTATTTTAGTCCGTTGCTTACAGGTGAGAGGGAGGTTTGTATCTGGACTACACAGGAGATGCCAACGCTGTCAAAACAGAGGAAAACTGTTAACCTTGTAAGAGTTTAATAGAACTCAGCTCTAAATGCATTTGAAGTTGATTTACTTCATTAGTCATGTGATTTAGTCGTGCCACAACAGTAATTCAACACAATTCTACCTTGATGATGTAGACTTATATAAGCAAAAGGGAAGGACATGTTTTTATTCTTACCTCTCTCAGGCTCCCTTTTCCAGCCAACAGGTGAACCAGTGCCCATCCTGGCACCAGCAGAATGGAGGACAGGGCCAGTAACCAACCTAATGCATACGCCCAGTCTGGGTACACATACCAGCGGTTAAACGTCAGGGGCTTGTACTGGACCAGAGAACAGACAAGAGACACCTGCAATAGAAGAATAAAAGAAATTCTGACAATGTGTGAAAAAAAACCCAGGGCAGGTAAATAATAGTTTTGGTTGAATTTTTGACCAACATTAATATGTGAAACATTAACAAATAAAAATAGAGATTTACACACACCAGAGACACAAGAGGAGTCAGGTATTTCCAGCACAGTTTAAATATGAAGTTGGGTCGTGTCTTTGTCATGTCTTCAATAATGTCAAACATTCTCTCAGCACCTGTGGTATGAGAATTTCTGTCTTTTAGCTGGTTTGTTTGTTTTATTTAAAGAAAACATTTGCCTGGTGCACACTATTGGTCAGCTTAAATGTCTCAGACACATGATGAGTAAATGGAAAATCATTATTTCTATATCTTGTCTGTAACTCACCAAAGACCCAGCCCATGGCCAGACACTCAAACACAGCGATGAAAAGAAGACTTGCTCCACTGTAACCAAAGTAGTCAAACAACTGGAAAACATACACCCCCCCCTGCAGGTCACATACAACATTACAATTAGGTTTTGTGCTGCTTAAAGGCATATTTTGAGATCAAATTTAAATTCTGTCAAAATTATTCACCCTGAAGTTGTATTATACACCCTTGGACTATTGTATATTATTAATTATATTTTTTTATTTAACTGAAGAAAGGAGGTCATATGCAGTCATCAATTATGAGAGAATATACATTTCTATGTGAATTTTTATTAATTTGTTCATTTCATTTCTTACACATTCGCATGCACACACATTCTTACCTCTGTGACCATGATAAGTTGGCTTAAGAAGCAACCAAGACAGAAGAAGAGAAGAAATATTTCTCGACGTCCAGTTTTGCGCAGCACCGTTGGGAACTGGTCAGTCACTGATGTCATAAAAACCTCCATTGCAACAAACTGCAGTTTAAACCCAGTACAGTGTATTAGAACTGTGACACCATAGTGTGCTTATACCCCAATGAGGCTCATTTCTTGTATTTTTAAATTAACAATGATATATATTGGAAATTATCGCACTATTAGTAGGTAACAGTAACTGTTAGGTTTTATTTTCTCAAGCAGGTGTTGTGTTTGTTGCTTTCAAATTCTTTTCAAATTAAATAAAAAAAGCACTAAGCACTTTGTTTGAAACTGTACACTAATGATGGTGCATAATGCTGAAAATAGCCACAAGAAGGTTAAACTACAGTTAAAAACTACAGCCATTAATAGATGCACATAGTCTGCAACAACTCTCATGGGCTGTGGCATTAAGGCCTGTTGACAATGCATTTTGGATACAAGTATTGCTGCTGTTGGTGTTAAATTCTGACCTTCATGAATATGTGACTGAGGCGAATCAAAATTCAAGATTAGTGCATTCACACGTTTCTGCTCATCACAATTGCACAATTGCCAATCATAGCACACAGTTTTTCAGAGTAATGAACTTTGTTAAAAATCTGCGCGTTTCAGAGAGGCGGGGCAAAGAGGAAATACAAACATGCATGGTATGTGGGAAATATTGCGTCTATTTACTTAATCGTGTAAACACATTGCATTATATCTAAAACAATCGATAATATTCATTAAGCCATGTCATATGACTCCTTTAAGTTTCACAGGGAAAAAAATTGTAATAGCCAAAAAATACATTGTATGGGTCAAAATAATAGATTTTATTTATTCCCAAAATCTTTAGGATATCAAGTAAAGATCATGTTCCATGAAGATATACTGTAACAATACTGCTAACAAAAATGCCCGGAATCATGCCTACAAACTATGATCGCTGCATGCTGCCTGCTGCCTGCTCTCTATCTTGTCTGATATACAAATCCTGCCCTCTAAATTTGTTCTTTATCACCAATAGGAGTTAAATCTTGTAACAGCAGCAGCCGTTACAAAAATACTCAAATCAGCCCTTCTGGCAGTGACAACCATACCACATTTAACATCACTAGGGACCTTTGCTGTTTTCATTGGCTAAGGCCCATGTATGTACAGTACATATTGATGTGAAATTAAACTCACCTGTGTGTCTAGACCCAGCAAAATAATCATAATGAAAAAACACACAGCCCACAACTGAGGAAGAGGCATCATAGCAACTGCCTGTGGATAAGCTATGAATGCTAGACCTGGACCTGAAACAGACAGATATATGAGGTTCAGTAGTTAGTACCCTAAATCATTGGTTTAGTTAGTAAATCCCATAACCCGACTCATCCTGTTTTGTTGCAGTACCTGATTCTGCCACCTCCTCAATGGGGGCACCCTGTTCATGGGCCATGAAGCCCAGGACTGAGAACACAGCAAAACCAGCCACTAAACTGGTACCACTATTTAGAAGACAAAGCCATAAACAGTCCCTAAAAGGGAAAACATGGGTTACTGTATATAAACACACACATACATGTTTACTTTCTTAACTAAACAGGGTAATTTCACTGACTTCTATACATCTATTTTCCCCCAAAATATACTTTAGACACACACACAAAGACAAGAACTATCTGGCATCTTCTACCTTTGCACAGATTATTTACATTTATTAATTGAATCAATAATAATAATAATTAATAATTTTATCCAAAAATCAAGAATGTGTTCATTCACAAACTTCAAAAGAGTTAATCATATAGATACTGTGGATTTAATTTAAATTTAGAGTAACATCCAGATCATATAGTGTTTGGATAAAAGTTTCCTACAACGATATGTATACCGGTAAGAAAATAGGGCCAAACATAAAACCCTGAGGTACCCCAGTGAGTACCTTTTAAATGAACCCAAGGAAATAATCTGTGAGGTAGGACTCAAATCTAGTACTACACTCTTAAAAATAAAGGTGCTTGAAAGTTTCTTCAAAGTGATGTCATAAAATAACCTTTGACTGAATGGTTCTTTATGGAACCAAAAATGGTTATCTAAAAAACATCTTTTTTTTACCTTTTTATAATCTGAAGAACCTTTGAGCAGAAACATTTAGACTTTTGTCCCTTGTTTGTTACTTCAGTTGTTAGCCCATTTACTTGTTTCATTACCAGCAATACTAACCTGTAACAGTTGTTGTTGTATTTATTGTAGCTGCCTAGTACAGTAAGACAAGCTGTACACAAACCATAAGAAAAAAAGATCTGAGATCCTGCCTCCATCCAAACCTGAACCCACAAAACATGGGAATAAGAACTCAGGAAGGGACCCAAAATACATTAATTTGGTCTTTCTGCATGGATTTTAATTCTGGAGTCATTTGCCGTCTGTACCTGTGGGTCAGCGAGACGGGATGGTTCAGGGTACAGGTAAAACATGATCCCCTGTAGGGCCCCTGGAAGAGTCAACCCACGAATCAGCAACACCAGTAACATCACATAAGGAAATGTGGCTGTGAAATATACCACCTACAGACAATCACAATCAGACTTCTATATTATATTATTTACCGAATAAGGAAGTCCATGTAGAAGACAACTATTTTTATCAAACCCTAAAATGTACAATTTCTAAAAGAGACAGTATTCTCCAGCTGTAATTTTACACACCTTGCCTGTAGATTTGATACCTTTCCAGGCGCAGAAATAACATACAATCCACATTGCAATGAGACACAGTAGAATTTCCCAGTTGATGTTACCCATCTGCTCAATACCTCCAGAGAGAACCAGAACTCTACGCCTGTACAGTGTGGTAAGATACACAGTTATGTGATATACAGAGCTTAACCTTGTTTACCTGTATTTGTGTGTAAAGGGTGTGATTTGTTAAAGGAGTTCTCATTTTCATTGATCTGTTGACATGTAAGCCAAAGGTCAGTACAACAAAATAGGAAGTTATAAAAACTATTACTTTTATTGTAAAATTTTGCTTTTGACTTGCTTCACATTGGTTGGTCCGTAAAGAAAAATATAATTTTCGAACAATTCATCTTTATAAGTGGTTTACGTGCAGGTAGGTTCAATGGACAGAAAATACTTTAGTATTTAAGACAGCAGATGTCAATGGAAAGTCTACAATCAAACAAATAAATGTGTATATTTACTCCCAGAACTCAGTAGTTGAAGAGGTTGAATTCATTCTTGCTGTGCGGTTGATTAGATTCTTTGCAGCAAGATTTACACAGTTATCTAACACAAGGACAGAGTAACAGAGTTACGTTATCAGATGATGATGATTATGATTTTTCATTTGAGTTTTTTTATTTATTTCACTTATTACCTGTGTTCCAGGTATTGTCACAGCTGGCCCATGGAAGTTGAGAGCTGAAGGAGAAGAAGAGGTAGAAAAGCGCCCAAGCCAGAATGATGATGTAATACATGCAACTGTACAACACTAACAGCTGTCCTGCATAGCCAATACCTTACAGAAGAAAACACACATTTAACTATAGAAAAAACCTACAAAAGTGTGATTGTTCAATACTCATTGACTCATAACAAATGCATTCCTTCTTTTTTTCGGTTTTACTCTGATTACAGAATCTTTATTAAGAACTAACAAAATCAAGCGTAACATTAGTTTTGGCAGGTCACGTGAGTCCATCTTGCGTCAGCTTTTCACATCAGGTGCAACTAATCAATGTAACCAATAGTCATACAACACACTTGACTGCGTCCAGCTCTCCTGTTTTTGCCAAGTGGTTGATATCCTTAGGGCAACATCATGTTGAACCTGGGACAACATTTAAATCAACCAATCAGATTTCAGAAATAAGTTCACAGTTTATTTAAAAAGTAATTTTACAATCAGTATTAGGTGCTTCTAGACCATTGTTTTCTTATCACTTCCCTCTGATTTTATGGGAAAGTTACGGTTAGGGTTGGGGTTTTGTGTGGGTTTAGGTTGTATTAATAAAAATGTTGTCCTTAGGTCAACAAAATATGTTGTCCTGAGGACATCAACAACTTGGCAGAGTCAGGCCGAGCGACTGCGTCTTATTTAAGTTGCCTTTCTTTGTTCCTTATCAGCTGCTTCATCGCATTCAATTTAATCCTGTTACGCATCATGAACTGTTCTGGTTCCCCAGGTGGGGGGACATGTATTGCTGTGCTCCCGCTCCCACAAGGCTGACGGGCGGAGAGTTTACTTTGGTGAGGAAGGCGTGACGAGAGCCGTGAGGCGGAGGAAATCGGGAGCATAAGAGGACGCGCTGCGGGACTGCTGACAAGAGAGGACCGGGCCCGGACATGTGTAAAGTTTATATTTATGTTCTTGGGGCCGGAGGTCGACCGTGAGGTGGCTGCCGGTCTTTTATTTCCGTGTTATTGTTTGTTTATCTTTATTAAAGTGGTTTGTTAAATGTTCCCCGATTCCTGCCTCCTTCCTTCCTTTTATTGAACCTTTTTACATTTACCCAGAACAATTTCATTCCACCAACCTTAAATATATGCTGTTGTGCAAGACATTATACTCTGCATGAATAAGGGTCTCTAGAAAGAAGCAGAATAATAATAAACACATTTCTCGAATGACAGCTATTCTAAAGTATGCAGACTATATCCTACTAATATGCAGACTATATCTTCATAATACACATATTTTTGCTACCTGTTGTCAGGACATCATTTTCTTGAGGTCTCAGAGTAATAAGTCACACGATCTTTAAAATTCAGACATGCCAGCATGTAACAGATATGTGACAGATTAACATTTTGGTTAATATGCTATTTATTTTACTGATACATTTACCAGAACTGTGATCTCACTGATGATCTAAAATCTTTAAAAATAAAACTGTAAATAATTAATTCAAACTTTGACCTTCAGCCAGAGGACAGAGGCGATGCCAACATGTAATTCCACCTTCCCGTGTGTACTGTCCCATTGCTGTCTCTAGCAGGAAAAGAGGAACCCCACAGGTTACCACGAACACCAGGTATGGAATCAGGAAGGCACCTGAAGAATACACCAGTGCAATAATACAAGATTCTAGCCCTCCTATTATCCTGAAATTTCAACAAGTGGGGTCATATTTGACCCGAAATATAGTAATTTCATCTATAATAAGGTACTCAAATGAAAAAAAAAAGTATTTTTCCTAACATTATTAAAAACATTTGGATAAAACATAATACCATATTTACTATATGTTTTATCCTATATTGAATTGCTGCATTTACAATGGTAAAACTAGCCTGAAATGTATTTCCTGAAAGATCCAATGCACTTTTACGTCTGTTTTTTATTCAATCAAAAGAGTATTCACCGATTTACCCGGTTGTTATATTAACAGCTGGGGCAAAATGTGTAAAGGAATTTCGAAGACTCTAAATGCACAAGATGTACATGTTTAGGAATTATTCTAAATAACTCTACAAATGTCAGAAATAATCAAGGTTGAAAAATATAATCAGATTATCAGAAGTAGCTGAGGGGTCAATTTTACCCCAAAGATAATAGGAGGACTAGACAATATAAAATCAAGATAGAATAAAACATGAGGATATGATCTCCTACCTCCTCCATTCTTGTAGCAGAGGTATGGAAACCTCCACACGTTACCCAGACCAATTACAATTCCTGCAACAGCCAGAAGAAACTCTGCTTTACTCCCCCAGTACCCTCTCTCCTCGATCCGTCCTTCTTCTTTGCTCATAACTTCAAAGCTTTTCCAGCAGTTCTGTCAGGTCCTATAGTCCAGAGCGCTGTAATTCCACAGCAGTGAGTGTAATGAATGAAGCAGTAAATGTTTCTAAATACGTCAAGCTGCTGTAATGGAAAATGATTGGATAGGCGCAAATAGGCCAAATCAGTGTAATGAAGAACTGAATTTGCATAATTATTTAATCTATCGATAATAATCAACCTGTTCTAACCAACCTGCTCTCCTTTTGTGTGATACTTTATAATCTTTTGATTTCTGAGATTTAATGTTAAACTGGTGTGGTGAATAGCATCTTTTGTTGCAGGGAGGATAGTGTGAAGGGGAGTAAATAACTGAGTGTGTAACATTTCTGTATCTTCTCACTGCAGAGCTTTGTGTATGTGTGCAGGTCTACAATCTTGTCCATGATATCTTTTGACAGCTATTTGTTCTTGACCATATCCTTTGACAGCTATTTGGTCTTGACCATCGTGGTGGAGAGATTGAAATGGAAAATACAGATTCTGTTGGCAGAGGAATCTTTTAAATACATAACAAGCTGATTTGGAGTGTTTACTTAAAGTGACAGGTCTAATCTGGGATCCATATAGGCACATAAACCAATCTGTGGAGCCAGAATTCATGCTGGTTGGTAGGGATCAAATACCTATTTCACTGACTGAAATGCATATCAATTTACAAAGCTAATTTTTTCCAGATTTGTTGTGGATGTTCTGACTCTATCGCAGAGCCTTCATTTCTTTATAAGCAGGCAAACTTACAAAATCAATAGGGGATCAAATTATTTCCCCAACTTGATGTAAGGTGTGGTAATTGTGTTTTGTATGTTCTTTTCTGGGGCCCGTTTCAGAAAGCAGGGTAAGTGCAAACTCAGAGTAAGTCAACCCCAGAAAACGGAATACTCAGGGTTTTTGGTTTCAGAACGCGAGGTATGTCAAACCCGCGACCGCCTAGTAAGTCAAGCCCATTTCAGAAATCGAGGTATTTTATACTCCGAGTAAGTAACCAGAGTAACCTACTCCGTGAACCTAACCTGATCGGGAGCAGGTTTTATTCCGCAAACCTAGGGTTTGTTACAATCTCCGCCCCCTTTTCGAAGCGCGAGCGGTGTTTAAATTGAATACGTCATTTGTTCATTGATTCGTGTTCCTAATCGCGCTCTATTTAGTCACACATGTTCGTTTATTCAGGAACTCATAGAAGAGGAAGCTGCATTAATTCGCAGAGAATTATATTTATGTCGGGAGAGAATTGTGAGGCCCCGTTTGGACGTTTTATCTTAACTTTTAAGGCCACTTTAAGAAGTATATTTAACATTTCCCAATCAGGCATCCTACTAGCAAGAGCATTTTATTTCTTTAAACTTTCCTGAATGAATGATGTTATTGTAATTCTACGACGGCGTTTTAGTGCCACGTTAAAAATAAAATAAATTCAAGATTACGAGAATAAAGTCGAAATGTTACGAGAATAAAGTAGGAATGTTACGAGAATAAAGTCGAAATGTTACGAGAATAAAGTCGAAATGTTACGAGAATAAAGTCGAAATTTTACGAGAATAAACTCGTCGTAATACGTATTTTATTTTCGTGAAAGTTGTAGTTTAAGAGTTTAAGTTATGTTTAAGCACGCCATCTGAATCAGTGAGTTAATTCGTAGTTCATGTCAGATTTTTTCTTCTGAATAAATTCAGTTTCCTACCCAGCTAACAGGGAACGTTCCCGTAACTTTGGCTAACGTTCTCTGAAGGTTCTCTCAAAGTTATCAAAAACGTTCTTGCAATAACGTTTGTAAAACGTTTTCTTAACGTTATCTGCAATTTATAAACGTTCTTAAAACGTTAGCATTAAAAACGTTATTGTAGCATTGTTAGCAAAACGTTCTAAAAACATAAGCATTGAAAACATTACCTTTGCGTTGATAATGTAACGTTATTAAAACGTTAGCATTAAAAACGTTATAGTTGCATTGTTAGCAAAACGTTCCATAAACAATTGCTTTGAAAACGTTACCTTTGCGTTGTTAATGTAATGTTCTTAAAACGTAAGCATTAAAAACGTTATAGTTGCATTGTTAGCAAAACGTTCCATAAACATTTGCTTTGAAAACGTTACCTTTGCGTTGTTAATGTAATGTTCTTAAAACGTAAGCATTAAAAACGTTATAGTTGCATTGTTAGCAAAACGTTCTTAAAACATTTGCTTTGGAAACGTTACCTTTGCGTTGTTAATGTAATGTTCTTAAAACGTAAGCATTAAAAACGTTATAGTTGCATTGTTAGCAAAACGTTCCATAAACATTTGCTTTGAAAACGTTACCTTTGCGTTGTTAATGTAATGTTCTTAAAACGTAAGCATTAAAAACGTTATAGTTGCATTGTTAGCAAAACGTTCCATAAACATTTGCTTTGAAAACGTTACCTTTGCATTGTTAATGTAATGTTCTTAAAACGTAAGCATTAAAAACGTTATAGTTGCATTGTTAGCTAAACGTTCTTAAAACATTAGCATTGAAAACGTTACCTTTGCGTTGTAAATGTAATGTTCTTAAAACGTTAGCATTAAAAACGTTATAGTTGCATTGTTAGCAAAACATTCTAAAAACATTTGCATTGAAAACGTTACCTTTGCGTTGTAAATGTAATGTTCTTAAAACGTTAGCATTAAAAACGTTATAGCTGCATTGTTAGCAAAACATTCTAAAAACATTTGCTTTGAAAACGTTACCTTTGCGTTGTTAATGTGAATGTTCTTAAAATGTTAGCATTAAAAACGTTATAGTTGCATTGTTAGCGAAACGTTCCATAAACATTTGCTTTGAAAACGTTACCTTTGCGTTGTTAATGTGAATGTTCTTAAAATGTTAGCATTAAAAACGTTATAGTTGCATTGTTAGCGAAACGTTCCATAAACTTTTGCTTTGAAAACGTTACCTTTGCGTTGTTAATGTAACGTTCTTAAAACGTTTGAATCACAAACGTTACAATTGCATTGTTAGAGGAACGTTCTAAAAACAGTAGCATTGAAAAAGTTACATTTGCCATGTTAATTTAACGTTCTAAAAACATTAGCATTGAAAACGTTACTTTTGCGTTGTTAATATAATGTTCATATCACGTTGGCATTAAAAACGTTATAATTGCATTGTTAGAAGAACGTTCTAAAAACATTAGCTTTGAAAACGTTACATTTGCGTTGTTGATATAACGTTATTAGAACATTAGCCTTAATAACGTTATAGTTGCATTGTTAGCAAAACGTTCTAAAAACATTAGCTTTGAAAAGGTTACCTTTCTGTTGGTAATGTAATGTTCTAAAAACATTAGTGTTGAAAATGTTACCATTGCGTTAATATTAAAACATTCTTAAAACGTCACCATTATAAACGTTATAATTAAATTGTTAGCAGAACGTTCAAAAAACATTAGCATCGAAAACATTACCATTGCGTTGGTTATGTAATGTTCTTAAAACGTTAGCATTAATAACGTTATAATTGCATTGTTAGCAGAACATTTTAAAAACATTAGCAATGAAAACGTTACCTTTGCGTTGGTAATGTAATGTTCTTAAAACGTTAGCATTGATAACGTTATAATTGCATTGTTAGCAGAACGTTCTTAAAACATTATCATAAAATATTATCATTGTGTTTTAATGTGACATTCTAAAATGTCATTTTTACCCCTCAGACACTTGCTCATTTCTCAGCTCAGAAATAAAATTCTCAAAACGACTTATTCAAACTCCACATCATAGTGACCTGTTCACATCATAAAAGCAGTTTCTAATTCTATCGAACAAGTTGTAAATGCTTCGTAAATTCATGCCATTGATTATGTAGACAATTCCTATTACAATTGCTGATGTTATGTTGCTCAAAATGTATATGGTTCTCTGTCAATCAGTCTTATCCCTCAAAAAAATTACATTTAAAACCCATCTCTTCTGTGAATACTTGACAGACAAATGAAAAAAAAAAAAACACTAACGAATTCTCTCGACAGATAAACTACCAGTAAAAACAAGTAACTTTGTATTGGCACCTATATTATTGTGTATTTATATGTACATGGTTCATGTTCAAGGCCATCTGATGGAGTGTGTCTGTGCGGATATGCCATTGTGACACAGGAGTGTGAGAGGGTATAGGGATCGCCTGAACCTCAGCAGAGGCTGCAGAAATGATTGCATCAACAAGAGCCTCCATGCTCACAAAAGGCAAAAGAGTAACCATTTGAGATCTTGATGGGTAGGCCTTTCCCGACCCCATGGGTCAAAGGCCACGAAGGCGTTTCTTCCCTGAGACATGGAGATGATTCCGTCGAGCCAACAATTGTTTAACTTCAGGTTCCTTTCGAACACTAAGTTTCTTTCTGTGTTTTGGATCACCCTTTTAATCTAATCATAATTGGATGTTTTGAGAGAATTCTTCTGCAAACCTGGGAGCACAAGACAAGACACAGGTAGCTTTGAACTCATTTATTGTGAAGACAAGTCTATAGTGCACATAAGGTATAGAAACTGGAAAAAGAATATGGTCGGCCCCCTTCTCTTTGCCTTACACACAGTAAGCTATTTATTTGTGTGGGAGATTTAAACCTAATAGTGTTTATCAGAAAGTAATTACGAAATGACATGAGGGTGAGCAAATGACAACAAAATGAAAATGTTTGACATAAAAATTTACCACAAATATGTTTTTTGCATTCCCATTTGCTCAAATGGCAAAAAAACTCCACAATAGAGTTTTCTTGACATTCAATAAAAGGAAAAAAATAGAGAGACTGGAAGTCAGAGAACAAATTTGTTCCTTCCATATGCTGCATTTAGAAACAGCTTCACATTACCTTCAACAAGTTTTTTTTGTCATTTGATACTAAGGTAGTATAATACCAAAAATAGTGTTATAAATGCACATAGAGTTTTTAAAAATACAAATATTAAAAACTTTCATGGATTTATGATGCTGATGACCGTCACAACGTGCAGTATATGGGCGTGGTTTTAGAGAGCACGTGCGTATGCGGGACTAACGGACGACTGAGCTACTGTGACTTTCAGGTAAGTTAAGCATAGTGAAATTTGTTGATTGTATGAAAATTACTTTAATCACAATTTTGATTAGCTTAGTTTTGCCGAAGTTACGTTTGTTTTAATGAGGTTATGATTGGCCCTGTTATTGAATATTCTCGAAAACTGCTGCCGCCATTTACAGAGTTGTTAGCAGTAATGCTAATTAGTAATTTACGTCCAACTAAGGAAAACAGTCTGAATTACTTTGATAAATGTTTCTGCTAAGACGATGTTTTTTCCGTACCCTTTAGTTCACTCTTTCGATATATCAAAATGTTTTCGTTTTTCTTGAGATTTACCCCCAAATCGGCTAAGATAAACGTCGGTCGCAGCAGAGTTTATATCTCCAACACTAAGCAAAAAATGTCTGCACGGCTTCTTTTTGCCACCGGCCCTAAGCAGTCGGCTATAGGTGCGTCCCGCTGGCGGTGATCATACGTTTGCCGCCGAATAAGTCACTCCCATTTCTTGCGAGATGCCGCAGCCGAATAGCCGGCTGGCCGACTGCTTCATTTTCTCTGGCGTTTGCCTCCGTCTAATGGAACGCGGCCGGCTGGCGGCAAGCCGCTTTGAAATACACGGATTGCTACTCTCAAATTCGACCAGCCTATGTTTGGCATGTTGATAGTTAGTGTGGAACTGACAGCATTTTAACTAGTTCTCACATTTGAAGCGATTATAAAATCATAATAGCCTATATGTGATTGATATATATATTTTTTAAATTGATGCTCCAAGCCATTAGGGTTTATAACAGATTCTTGACTCTTGATTCCAAGTTTAGGTTTAGGAAATGACATTTAAATGTTCACTTAATTATTTGCCTGTCGAGTGTGTTTAAGCAGTGGGTCAATTTGACCCAAAACGGATGTCATTTTTTTGTTAAGTTTGAAAGTTCATTTGAGGATATTCAACATTTATTTTTTTTATTGCCCTTTTTCTATTTCTTTTTGGACTGACCTTAAACTAGACAAAAAAAAATAAACAGTACTCTTAACTTAGAACTTCATGACATTTTACTTTGTTTTCAAAACCTATATTTTTCTGAAAAACAAAAATATATATATTTTTTCATTATTTTGGCAAAATTCTACATTCATAAGACTAACTCAAAAGAAGAGAATAACTCAAAAGAAGCCATCATATATTACCTTTTATAAAGCTGATTTTTACAATAGCCTACTTTGAAACCCTTTCAAACATGAGGTCGCAAAACAAATAGCCTAAAAAAGCCTTAAAGCTTAAAGAAATCTTAAAGCTTTTCAATTCATTGTGACTGCCTTAATATTATAAAGTAGCCTATTTTCTTTCTCAGAATTCTTATTTTTATTGTTATTATTTATTTATATAAATGTTCATTTTATATTAAATCTGTTGTTATTATTCGTTGTTCTACACATTCGGAACTGTACCACAATCCTTGTCTATAACTGCACTAAATAAAAATAAGACAATTTGTAAACCGGAAGAAGTCACCGTGTGGGAGTTCACATATGAAGCAGAGACCAACGGTGCCCACTCGTCTTACTGTTTCAGTATTTAGGAGAGGATTTCAGACATTATCATCGACTACGATCGTTTAAGTAAGTACTTGTTTCCTTTTTGTGTAACGCAATATTATGTTTATCTTTTACATTGTTTTTAGTTTATTTTTTAAATTTTCTAGTCATCTTTTTTCTTACCCAACTAACGTTAGTCAGTTTGTTTTAATTTGTTTGTTCCGACACGCTGCTAGTCTAGTTCGCAATGGACAGTAGTAGTTAGTAAGCACATGCTGTTTCGCGTTTTTATTTAGTTCAAGCATGTTCTACATGTTAAAATGTATCTAGCTAACTGTAGGTAAGTTAGCCAAAGCTTTAAATCTATAAAGACTAAGTTTGACTGTGTTTTCTTACAATTATATATTATAAATGATTCTGTGTGTTTGAACAAGTATGCTGCGTGTCCAATAGCTAGAGTGGCTAGCAAGTGTTAGCTAACACGTGTTGTTTTGCCTTTGTTAGAGTAGGCCTACACATTGAGGTTAAGCAATGTTGCTACATGTAGAAATGTAATTGGCTACAGTAGGCAGCCAAAGCTTTACATCTAGAAAGACTAAGTATGTCTTTTGGTGTTTTCTAACATAACAGAATTATGTATAGGTTGTTTAAATGATTTTGTTTGTCTGAACAAGTACGCTGTTAGTTCAGTTCACAATGTAACGTTAGTAACAGTGGCTAGCAACTGTTAGCTATCATGTGTAGTTTTGCTACTGTTCTTCTAGCATTTAAGGTGATTTGTGAGTTATTACAATGAATGAATACATTTTACTGTTCCACATTTGCGGACGTTAACAATGCGGTTTTGTTCACATTTTCTTGCAGATTCCTTTACCAGAGCATAACCGATTATCTTCACCCAAGAGACCTACTGTTGGACAATCGTTTTGGCTGTAAAGGTCAACGCATTTTTAGTCACAATGTCTAGTTACTGGGCCAAAAGGAGAAGGATATTGAAAGGAGTTGAGAGGGACAAACAGGACATTGCAGCTGCAAACGATGCTCTTCTTGCTGTTATTCCTGACTTTGACCAAGTAAATCCTCCTGTTAATGAACATCAACATGGAATGGCTACAACAAGCCATGTACAAACTGTAACCACTGAAGCACAGGAAATAACTGTTGATGAGGTATATGATAAGATTTGGCCTTGCTTTGCAACAGTTTGAGGCAGGATAAAGAGCTCCAGGAAAGATTTGTAAGTGTGCAGCTTTCGTTTATAACCCCGTAGGGTAATCTAAAAAGTCAAATTAAGAGTGTGCTCTGCATATTCTACAGTCTGAATCCACAGCCTGGCACATTTTATATTTATGTATGATAAACTTCAGAAATATTTAATTTGTAACACTTTTTTTGGAATTTCAGCTTCGGTTTTTGGCTATCAAATGTGGGAGGGACCTAAAGACAACAGTGTGGCAGATGCTTCAGAGTATCTTCTCTAATCACCTTTCCATTAATACAACCTGGACTGGTGTAAGGGAAAAAAACATGTTTTAGAGACCGGTTCCTGAAGACCATTGTTCAAAGTAAGTAAATATTTATTTTTATATTTAAGTAGATGTGTATGGCCTTATGCCATTCAAATGGACTTGACAGATCTTTATTTTCTACAGGGGTCATCTGGAAGAATCCGGCAACCCAGGATGCCAATGATGAGGCGGTCCAGGTTAATATTATGCATTGCCTGAAAGGAGCTTCTGACCGTAAGGGCGGAAAAAGGCGCCGCACAGCTGAGAGGGACTCACAGCCGACCCCTTAAACCTAGGCTGAGTACTGACAGCCCAGCATCACTGACAACTGGAACCCTTCCTCTATCATCCTGCAGTCAGTAACATTAAGAAGCCAGAAGTGCCAGACTGCTCACCCAATCCACGCTATTCACTGTGGAAATTACTTTCTTTTTTTTTATTCCCCCTGACCCTGCCTTGTGGGCAGCTCCTTGGATGGATATGGGATGGTGAGGTTGTTTGTCCTTTTATACAGGCGCACGTGGATTCACTGAAGATGTGCCAATTTGCGCTGCCTCATTCTGGAGGTCGGGCAAAACTGGAAAACCCGTAGTCAGGCTTGAAACACTGATTATCATGACTTAGACTGTCCTGCAATTCTTAGCCCACTACGCCACGCAGACCCTAACCACTCCAGACATTCTGATTGGCTGTGTTCTCTACAGCCAGATTTCCGGCTGTTAATTGTATTTGTTGTCATGCGTAAATTTAATTTCAAAATGTATATTATACCAAGTATCCTGCACATTCTTTGATACAAAGGATCTCAATTACTTAAAATACAATTTACTGCTCATTTCATTTTTTACTTTGCTTAACTATTCTATTTTTAAATATAGCTTGTAAATCCTAGATTATACATCTAATACTTGATATCTGCACATAATATATACTTTACATTCTGCACAATGTATTACATATACCAAATATTCTATATACCGCAACTTTAGTACTCTAAATTATTAGGGTACCACTTATCCTATTGTTACAAATGGCTTGAAAAGTGATGTTATATCTTGGTTTATTTGGTATCCTGAACATTCTTTGGTACCAAATATCCTCATTACTTGTTATGTTTACTGGGAATTATTTTCATCCCAGAGCTGACCTCTTTATATTAACAATTATTGTAAGTGTTATAATTTACTTGTAAGGCTGTTTTAAAAAAAAAAAAAACATTATTTGGAAACCTGCATGTCCTTTATTTTGTGTATTTATTTATATTTTCTGTTATTTACATTTCAGTGATTGACAAATTTTGATTCAATGACAGTTACTGTAATTTACTTTGAAATGTGAAATAAAAACGCAAAATGCAAATTTGTCTAATCAATCATTATTCTTGTTAAAACTGCATGCTATAAATATAAAAATATATATACGATAAGCGGCGGCAGGTCGCTCGAAAATAGCTTTTGCCTCCGACGGGCCGTGGAAGGGCCGCCCTTCGCTATAACGGCGCTGGAACGGCGGCTGGCCTGCCGGGCGTCCGCGGAACGAAGGCGGTAGGAAGGCGGCTGCCGCTTTTAAAAAGCGGCGGCCGCCAGCGGGGCGCTCGCAAACGTGTTTGCAATTACGCCTTTCTGACGCTTCTACTATCTCCGGAGCCCCGCCGGTGGTCCGCCGACTCATTGCTATCTGGGAATCAAACACACCTGAACAAACTCATCAGTGTTTTCAGGATTATTAACCCAGATAGCAAGAGTTATATTTGATTAGGGTTGGATCGAGCTAAACAATGTTACGGCTCTTCAGGACCGACGTGCCTAATGTTACCCCTGGGCTGCCGGAGGGAAAAGCCGCGAATTTTTTTCAAAAGCTGTAAACTAAAGTTATTTGGACGTTTGAGATTCATTAGACATTCACGGTTCTATACTCTTTGGGCATGTTATATTTTTTATACACGGTACTGAATCTATATTTTTTAATACACTAAACTTTGAGATACAGGCTAACACTACATTTTAGCATATTGGAAGGGGAAATCAAACCATCTGTAAAAATCATCAAATATTATTCCCAGTAATTCATAAGGTTTATTTTCACTTATTATGCCGCTATTACGGTACTGAATCATAATGAAAATCATGTTTAATATACTGTACTTAAATTAATTTAACTGAGTTAAAGTTATCAAACCAACTGTACAATTATCAGATTACTATTCCCTATAATGCACCAGGCTTTTCAGATTATTGAAGATGTATGTTTTTTTCTCTTTCACAGTTGAATTTTCACAAAATTATTCAGCATGGAGTGTGATCTGGACTTGGTATGACCACCCCGCCCCCCCTTAGTGCATGCTGGTTTTTATTTAGCAGCTTTTTGCTTTTATTGCTAGGTTCATCTGCATAAATGCAACAATGGTAGAAAAAAACAAGTCATATAACACACTCTGGAAAAGAGCTAAAAGACAACAAATAAAAACTGAAGCTGTCCAGGCAGACAAAGAGAGATTGTCCGTAGATAATACACAAACTTCACATAAAAGAATATGTATCAGACAGATCCCGGTTTCTCAAGTATGCGAGAATGAACAAAATGAGTCATCAGGCAGCGAGAGTGAGCAAAATGATCAGGCATCAGGCAGTGAGAGTGAGCAAAACGAACAGGCATCTGGCATCGAGCAAAATTATTCTGACAATAACATAGCAGAAAACAGCAGTGAACAACCTTCTGCTTCTATTAGTGCTAAATTTAGTGACAGACTAGCTCAGTGGACTAATCAGTTCCAGATTAAACACAATGCCATTGATTCACTCCTAAACATTCTGAGAGAAAATGGACACCCAGAGCTTCCCAAAACGGCAAGAACACTGCTTGCTACTTGCGACCGGGTAGATTGGGAAGCTAAATCTGGAATGAATTATATTTACATGGGGTGCAAAGAACAAATTCTTAAACATTTGAATATGTATCCCAGCTCGGTTTTAGGGCAAATGAGTGAAGTAGACATTTCTTTGAATATCGATGGTTTGCCCATCTTTAAAAGTAGCACTCATGCATTGTGGCCTGTTCTCTGCAAGATAAATCTGTCTCCCCCCTCAGTTTTTCCCCTTGCATTGTGTTATGGGTCCTCAAAGCCTAAGAATCTTGAGTTTCTTCAAGACGTTGTTAGTGATCTTCATTATTTGATGGAGAATGGCTTGGAAGTCGGCAACAAAAACATCAAAGTGACTTTGCGATGTGTAACCTGTGATGCCCCAGCTAAAGCTATGGTTAAAAATATCAAGCAATATTCAGGATATTATGGCTGTGACAAGTGTGATCAAAAAGGTATGTGGGATGGCCACAGGGTCATTTATCCTGAAATTCGTAATCTTAGTCTCAGAACAGATGAGTCCTTCAGAGGGCAGACTCAAGAAGAACACCACCTTTCAGGTGAGTCACCATTTTGTCAGATGTCAGTTGATATGATCACACAGTTTCCTGCTGACTATATGCACCAGTGTTGTCTTGGGGTTATGAGGAAATTGATTATTTTGTGGCTACGTGGGCCAAAGGGAATTAGGTTGTCATCCAATCAAATCAATCAAGTCAGTGAAAGGCTTGTGGCACTAAGACCATGCATTCCAAATGTATTCGCTAGAAAGCCACGCTGTTTAGGAGACATCGACAGGTGGAAGGCCACAGAGCTGCGCCAGTTTGCCCTCTATACAGGGAAAATTGTGTTGAGGGGTGTTTTGCCTGACAAAATGTTTCATCACTTTTTGGCATTTAGTGTGGCATTGTGTATTCTCGTCAGTCCAGGGCTTGCAAGGGAGCACAATTCATATGCCAGTGAGTTGCTTACCTACTTTGTTGAGCAAGGGAGAGCTGTGTACGGCAGTGAGTTCTTAGTGTACAACGTACACTCTATGTTGCATCTTGCATCTGATGCCAACATTTTTGGCACCCTGGATGAATGTAGTGCTTTCTGTTTTGAAAACTACTTGCACCACCTAAAAAGGTTGGTTCGCTCTGGCCGGAGTCCTCTGTCTCAGATTGTGAAACGTCTAGGAGAGATGGACAGGCATAAAAAAGAAATGCTGAGAACTGCAACCACTTTGCGAAACAAAAACCCAGACAATGTTTTTGCTCTGACTGATCTAGAATGCTGTGAGGTTGTGTCCATTTTACCAGGGGAAGAAAGTGGGTCAAAAATGTTGCTCTGTCGTGTGTATGGCCATCTGGAGCCTTACTTTTTGGAGCCCTGTGATTCGAGGCTTATTGGCATTTACAAAGCCAAGATCAGCCAGACAAGAATGAAGACACTGCCTCACGAGCTGCTGGTCAGAAAGGCTTTTATTGTAGACAACGATGGCTGCCTAATTATTCTTACAGTTTTACACTCATTCTAAGGAACATTCTGGATTCTCATGATGGACAACTCTAACTGTAGAACAAAATCTTTATAGTAGCTTTGTAAAAACATATTTAAAAAATGCTTTAATAAATATTTTCTAAATATTTTGATATGTAAAATAGTTTTTGAAGTTGTAAAATATTGACATTAAACAATTTCTAGATAATTTTTACCAGTTCTCAATTCTTTTCAAACTTTTAAATACTAAAAGTAGCCAAATATGGTTATTGTCTGATTTGGACAGTCTTCAGAGATTAAAAAAATCAAATTTGGTATTAAGCAATATCCTCTTAGCTTTTTTTTGCTGCTTTCCCCTCAATTTTTGTTTGGACACTTTTTCCATTGTTTTTGCTTGCAAAATTGCTTTTTATGTTATATTTTCATGCACACTTTTTATCTGCACAACACAGCACTCCGAGGTATGTGTTCACTGTTTTACATATCAGCAGGTTTATTTTTTATTTATTATTGTGTCAAGATTGAGATTTTCTGCCTTTTAGCCAACAGACAACCATTATGCCATTATAAAATTTAATCAAGACAACACCGTAGAGGCGGTTCCATGTACGTGGCTCGACAAAACTGTAGAGGTAATGTAACTGTTTCTGTGTGTGTGGGGCTTGGGGGTTGGAGGTGGTTTTCATATTCTATTTATTAGGGCTGTCATGATTCCTCAATTAAATTACATTATCTGATTAAAAAAAAATTGGAGTAATTAAATGGTACCTTTGCAAAATATATATATTTTATTTATTAAGACATTGCCTTAAAAACTATGAATTATGTAGCATTAATAAAGAGACAAACTAAAGCCTGTTTAGTTGTGCTGACTTACAATCAGTATATAGTAAATGTATGTTGAAGTGTCGCCAATGTAACTGATTAAAATTGGTGATAAGGAGGACTTAAAATGTATTGAAAGAGTATACATATACCCTGTCAAAGAACTGCTTGACATGGCTCCGTGGGTTTAAATTTAGGTCTACTGCGATTGCAATGATGAGTATTGAGCGCATGAATGCAGAGATTTTGTCATTGCAACTTGGTTTCTGCATTGTCATGAATGCTTTCATCATTACTTAACAGTGCAGTAGAATAGAAATCTTCATGATTCTGTTTAGCTACATTTTCAAATTACTAAATATATATATGTTATATAAACATTATGTCTCGTGTCAACAGTAATACACAATTTTAAGTTAAATTGGTCAACAAAAATAATGAAATGAACTGTATCGGCAACTGTATCCAATTGTTAAATTACCATGACAACTTTGTACAGAAGAGACCAATGCACTTTCTGTATTGCTGTCGTTGTCAGCTGTGCTTGACTTTAGCAGTTCTGTGGGTGGATCTAAGACATCATAGTTTGTGTGTTTTAATCATTTGTATGTCTCCCAGACCCGATTTGAATAATCTTAGATTTTTATGTTAATTGTAGGATGTTTTCTGCTACTGGCCACGCAAAAATGTGTCTGTGAGGGCGAAAAAAGCAGAGATGCCCGACAAGGAAACCTGGCAGAGATACCAAGTGTCTGTTCTTGGATATGCAGGTATGTCAATGATCAATCGTTGATCAATTAATTGTTGTTACTAGTTTAAATTTAGTGTATCAATTGTCAAATACAGGGATGCAAACTTGTCACCTTTCAGAAAAAGAAACCTGCTTTGGATCCAATATGGGTCATTATTGTGATTCGTCTAATCCGAGGAGTTTCTGAAAATGAAGGATGAGGGGGGGGTCTGTGCACAGGTAAATGCGTGCTGGTTTATTTGAATTGAATAGAGTAGACCCAAGAAACATAATATGGGGTAAAATGTACAGAGAAACCTTGCTTTGTAAATGGACTCAATATGGACAACTACACTGGTCAACATTTTGTTGTCCAACTTTGATTAACTGTTTAATCAAATGTTGATTACTGTACTGTAGTCCTCATTACCTGTCACTTCCTGTCACTGTGCTAATGAGTACACGTACTAACTCTTCATGTGGTTGTATATTTCTAGAAGTTGAAGTTTGACATAAAAAAAAAATATATATATATATGAAGTGTTTGGTTGCAAAATGAGAACTGAAAGAACTGTGAATTTCAAAAAACTTTTTTGTATGCATTCCAATTAATATTAATCAAACTGCAGTTAGTTTGATATTTTTATAGCCATAGTTAGTAAAAATATACGGCAAACTAATACAATATAAACATGATAACATAATAAATGTTAATAAAAAACATGATTTTTTAAAAACAAAAAAAATGAGTTATCTCATTTTGGAATCAAACTCTTCATATAATCATATACATAGCATTGGGGGTCTTACATCATCGTCACCTTTTTCATCCTGATGAGTTTGCATCCCTGCAATAAACCATTAATGTTCAAAAAAAAATGTAACCCATTTGCTGATATGTTTTCAAAAGAGAACTATGGTGAAGCGAAAAGAAAGGTTAAGCTGGCTACAGTGACATCGAACTTGGAGAGCGATGATGAGCCGACACGGCGACCTATATTTAAACCATCGCGGTATAGAGTTGAATGCAATGAAGGTAAAATGTAAATTTGTACTATTATAAAAAAAATGCACTGAGGTAATTCATTTATTAATTTATACATTATCTTTGTCTCAATTAGATGAGGCTGAAGAGCCGCTAAAAAAGCAAAACAAGCCACATGCTTATAAAGCATTAACAAGCAGACCTTCCTGTGAGTAATTTTTTCACATGTACACCATTCAAAAGTTTTGATTTGACCAATTTCCGATTACATGCCTGGCTGTGGTACATGACAAGACATTTGCTGTATTCCTTTCATTTTGATCTCTTGGATAAATGCTTTGATATTAAGTAACTGTCCCTATCTTTTTTCAGTCAGTCCCTCTGCAGAATATTTTTCAGGACAGAAGGGAGTACATGCAGCTGAATCAAGTCTACCAAGTGAGTTTTAATTGTATGCTTCAATATTGATAGCCTAGACTAGGAGTGATCAAGATTTGTATTATTATTATTATTTGTATGATGATTCAAACAGAAACAAAATAATATATTCAACTGTAAACTAACACTTGATAGTCTTCACTGTATAAATAGACAGTAGTGACAGACAGCAGCAGGTTTTTTTATAATCTCAATTCATCCAGAATCGTTTAGTTCTCACAGTAATGGCTGGAATATACTACAAGACTTGTAATTGCAAGTTTCTTGTAACTTGCAAATTAAAATGAATTTGAACAGATTCTTAAAAACTAGACATCATGGAAAGTTTCAGATAGTACTGAGTGAGCAAATCTGCAGACTGGCACAGACTTTCTGCAACATGTCCAAGTTGAAAATCTGAGCAAAAGTCTTGTAGTGTAGTCGTAAAGTAGGAAGAAGTCTGTCTTTAAGGTGTAGATCATATCTTGTAGAGAAATTGTTGATTTATCCTCTTGCTAAAGCTAAACACAAACAATATTGTTTTATGTCAATCCACAGAACTGCTAAACCCTTCTGATATTACCGAAAGTGTATTGGTCTCGTCTCTGCAACGTTGTACTGTTAATTAACAATCATGTTTACAAAGGTAAATGTAATATTTATTAAAGATTTATTTTTGTATTATTATTTTATGAAAACAGGCATTTCTGCTGACAACACCACTACAGATGACACAAACACAGTGGAAGGGATGTCTGTGGTGACTCAAGGCAAGTATAAAATGTGTGCGTATATATATACTGTATATATATATAGGTGTGTCTCAGTCAATCAGAATAATCTTATGTTTCTATTTAAAGAAGGAAATTCCAGCTTTTCCAAGTTTGAGAGGGCTGTATTTCTTAAGCTTAACAAATTAGAAGAACGGCTCTCCAACATTGAACACCTTCTGAGAACAAATATGGGATCTGGCCTGCCAGAAATCCAAGACATTTTGGACAAGCCATGTAATACACCTGAAGACTTGGAACAGTTGTGCAAAAAACTGAATGACCGCGCATTCAGGCAGACTGTTGTAAGTAATTTAAGCTGGTTGTGAACATTTTTACTTACTTCTAGGAAGAATTTTAATATTTAAATACTGAGATATATATTGTATATTGCCATTCAGCCAAAAAAACTAAAACAATATATTTTAATTAAAAATTAAAAATATTTATTGTACCATATTGTATGTGTCAAGTAATATGGCAATATATTTTTAAAATCAGATTAACTCCCTGAGCCTCCTCGGCGGAAAAACACCCGGGGATTCAGTTCGACGGTCAATGAGAAAAATTGCCACAAATGCTCTATGGTCGAACTACAGTTTCAAAGGCCGGAAAGGGAAAAGAAATTTCCAACAAATGGAAATATGCCCTGTCATCATTCGTAAGTTCATACGTTTTTTGTAAAACTCTACACTAGAGTTAGGAGATGTTTGCATTTTAATGTTATTATGACAATGTTATTATCACTCGTTAAAGCTGAGGTTAATTAGTGTAGTTTAAATTTGTCGTGTGTGTGTTTGACTTTTTTTAGATGCCTGTCGTCACACACATCCTAAGGTTGTGGAGAAAGTGTTTGAGGAGCATGTGTCAGAGACACTTAAATTTGCGCCCCACCGACGTGATCAGGTTAGTGTTGAAATAAAGGAAAATCACACTATCTATTGGTATCTATGGTCAGGGATGGATTATGACTTTAAATTGTCCTGGGCATGGACGTTTCAAAGGCCCCCTGGCATCACATATTTTATGACAACAGTGTCGCAGCTTTACACAGGACTTGGGAGCGGTTCGGACAGAACGCATATTTGGCTCTGAAAAAGCAAGAAACAGCGCTCCGGAATAGTTTGAAAAAGTGCATTGCAAACCGTGAGGGTCTTGTTGCACTCTTTTGTTAACAGAAATTGTCATGTGTCAACTTGCTATTGTAAACAAAAGTGGGGTCTTCTGAGATGCAAAGTGCTGTGGAACTGACATTGATGAGCTGCGCTGTGGGTAATAATGGAAATTATTTCAACTGTACACAGTGTATTAAAACCAAGGGCGCTTAAGTGAGAGATGCTGAAAATGGCATGAGACGCAGCATAAAAGTTAAACACGTAGAAAAATTATACAGGCCAAGAAATAGTTCAGTAGTTAAAATGCACAAAAAACAACATACCCATCTATAAGTCGCTTTGGATAAAAGCATCTTTTAAATGACTGGATGTAAATGTAAATGTTAACTTACATTGGTTTATTCGTATTTCGCAGTACTCTCTCCAACTCGTACCTGGGAATAGGCTTATTTACATTTACATTTATTCATTTGGCAAACCCTTTTATCGAAAGCGACTTAGGGTGCAGTGAGCAGCTATCCATGCAGAGCAAACGGTGGTAAGGTGCCTTGCTCAAGGGCACTTCAGTCATTTCCTGGTGGCCCTGAGAATTGAACCAGCGACCTTCTGGCTACGAGTCCAACTCCCTAACCACTAGGCCACAATTAGTCCCTGCATTTCTTACATTCCTGAAGACAAAAACAGTCCATGCATTACAAATCGAGCAATATCAATCACCATTAAAGATGGCAAACTGTGATCTCTTTGACACATTTCTGTTGTTTTAAATCTAATTTATTTATTTGCCGTCTTCTACACGTGACTTCTGCATGCTTATATTACAGTGTTTTTTTACTCCCCTCTAGATGTCCCTCAACAGAGCGGCAATGCATAATGATTGTTTATTTGATTTATTTGCTACGGTTAATACTTCCACAACTGCAAAAATTATCCCTTTATTCCACAGTATTCAGCATTTTATTGATTAAAAAAAAATGTGAACATAAGAGATGCACGGATAAGCTAAAATGTCACCCGCATCCGCTGCTTCGAATAAATTATCCACCCGCCACCTGCCCGCACGTATAATTTTCTCTGATATAGATATCGGCACCGGACCCGATCGTCACTTTTATTACTCAGTAAATTTTCTAGCACAGATCTAATCTTTTGATTTACCATTCTTATGGCTTATACATACAGTGCCTCACAGTCGTTGCATATTACATACCCAGAATTTGATTCATCCTTGTAACCACTTCGCTAAAACGCTTCCAAACGTACTTTCCTTTCCTACCTTTTGTTTTGTTTTGTTAATTCTCGCTTTTTAAATTTCCCTAGGATTCTATTTCTGCTTTAAGAAATAGACCAACCTCTACCGCCGCCAGGCACACATTTTTTTTAAATTACATAAAACTTTAAATTACATTACGAATAAAACATATTCGTATTTTTTTGAGAAATGTTGTTAATATTGTATATGATATCATCCACCAGCGACCCACTCGCAATTAATCCGAATGTTTTTTTTATTACCCCATCCACCCGACCCGCATCATGCGCAGCGCCCGCGGATATAACCGCCATCCGCGCATCACTAGCTGCACATATTAAATTTGCCTGGCCCCCTGGTGGTCATGCCCAGTATGCCCATGCATTAATCTGTCCCTGTCTACGGTTATTTATTAAACGTCAACATTGATCAACTGAAATCAAAGCATAAATTTTCTTAGCAGAAGTGCGAGTTATTTATTTTAAACAATTTTTTGCAAGGTAGAAAATAACTTAAAAAAAACACATATCAGTAATTCGTACTAATCATTAATTCATCATGCTGAAGCATAAAGAAAAATGTTTATTCACTCCTTTTTATTGAAATAAGATCTTTTGCATGAGCAAGTACAGCATTTCAGTGTTTTTATAGTAAATCTCATCACACTTAAATACAATACTGTTATCTTTTTGTCATTCCAGTATCTCCCGACTTCCTCTGAAGCATCAGTCCATGATGTCCCGGTGATTGAAGCTGACGTGGAGTCACAGTGATTTAAAACAGTTGTTGTAAATCTCTAAATATTTTTGTGTTTTAGATGTTAGTGTTTAAACTGTTAAATGAATGTTCTTTGTAGTTCTCTATAAATATTTTCTCAATTTAAGTACAATTACAAAAATTCTTGATATAAAAATAAAACGTTCTTAATTGTTTTTGTTTTCATGTGTTTCATATAGATGTGAATTGAAAATGCTGTTTGAACTGCAGGGTTAATTATAATATAAACACAATAGAATATAACGTATACATTTGATTGATTCTTTGTACATGTCATTGGTTTTGTATCCATACTCGTAACATCATCTGAGAAAAACGCTTTCCATTGATATATGGTTTGTTAGGATTGGACAATATTTGGGATGCGACTATTTGAAAATCCAAATATTGAGAAAATCCCCTTTAAAGTTGTGTAAATGAATTCCCTAATAATGCATATTACTTATTAAATATAGTTTTATATATTTACAGTAGGAAATGTACAAAATATCTTCATGGAACGTGATCTTTACTTAATATCCTTATCATTTTTGGCAAAGAAGAAACCCATAATATAATGGGGATGGAAAGTTCGAAAAATGTTTCAAAGTTCTTAGAAACTGGAACGTTCTTAAAAGATTTTAATAACTTTCTTATTATCAAACAATAACGTTAATACAATGTTTTAAAACTGGTAGTTTTGAACGTTCCAAGAATGTTTAAAAATATTGTTTTTATAACTTACTGTGAACAGTAGAAAAACGTTCTTGGAACATTAATATGATGTTTTGAACGTTCTAAGAATGTTCAAACAAACGTTATTAAAACTTTATGTGAACATTAGGAAAACGTTCTTAGAACGTTCATATCATGGCAAATGGAACATTTTAAAAACGTTCTTAGAACATTGTTATAATGGCAAATGGAATGTTTTTATAACGTTTTTAAAAACGTTCTTAGAACATTAATATAACGACAAATAGAACCGTTCTAAAAACGCTTTGAATAACTTTCTTATATCCAAACAATAACGTTAATATAACGTCTAAAAAACTGGACGTTTTGAACGTTCTTAGAACGGTAAAACATAAATGTTTTTAAAACTTAATGTGAACGTTAGGAAAACGTTCTTAGAATATTAATATCATGGCAAACGGAACGTTTTAAAAATGTTCTTAGAACATTGTTACAATGGTAAAAGGAACGTTTTCATAACGTTTTTAAAAACGTTCTTAGAACATTAATATAACAACAAAAGGAACCGTTCTAAAAACATTTTGAATAACGTTCTTATAACCAAACAATAACGTTAAAACAACGTCTAAAAAACTGGACGTTTTGAACGTTCTTAGAACGGTAAAACATAAACGTTTTTAAAACTTAATGTGAACGTTAGGAAAACGTTCTTAGAATATTAAAATCATGGCAAACGGAACATTTTAAAAATGTTCTTAGAACATTGTTACAATGGTAAAAGGAACGTTTTTATAACGTTTTTAAAAACGTTCTTAGAACATTAATATAACAACAAATGGAACCGTTCTAAAAACGTTTTGAATAACGTTCTTATAACCAAACAATAACGTTAAAACAACGTCTAAAAAACTGGACGTTTTGAACGTTCTAAGAACGTTAGAGCATAAACGTTTTTAAAACTTAATCGAAACATTACAGGAACGTTTTTATAAAGTAAAATTGTTAGCTGGGTACATAATCGCTGCAGTGTCCTTTTACTAATTATAACTCCATGATGATGCGCCAAAAGACAAATAATTTCCTTATTGCTAAATCCTAATCTAAAGTAGGATTCAACGAAATCCTCCACAGCCATAGTTTCTAGCAATTTTGTGATTTTTCTCAAAATATTACGAGTATCTTCTCGTAACATTTCGACTTTATATTTCGACTTTATTCTCGTAGCATTTCGACTGTATTCTCGTAACATTTCGACTTTATTCTTGTAACATTTCGACTTTATTCTCGAAATCTTATTTTTTTTACGACGCCGTCGTATATTTCATATTCAGCTGCTGCCAAGATCTTTTTATTGCAAAAGGATAGCACCTACATGAGAGCTAGAGAGTTAAATATAATTCGCATTTTCACAGTTTCAACAAATTGACATATCAACTTGCGCATTAACACGTGAAGCACTTTTCTCCCACGCCAACTCTCTTTCTTTTGCTGCTGCGGCTGTGTTGCTCTTTTTTCTAAATATGTGCTCACCGTACGCTTGTAACAGTACCTTCAATTCGATTGGCGAGAAATGAACAGAGCGCTTTTTGTCAAGTGCCGTTGCCATGGTGAGTCGTGCTATCTTCACTCAATTGATGATGGCTTTTCATCGCCATGCTGCACGCGCGTCACCTAGAGTGAATTTATTCAGAGTGGATTGAACTAACTCAAATCACCTGGTCTGAAACTGAAAACTCAAGAGTAGCGATTCTCTGAGTAAATCAACTCAGAGTTCAGATTTTAACTCGGTGTTGGTTGAACTTCCTTATTGAAACTGGCCCCTGTTCTGTTCTGTTTGTGTTTTTGTTGTTCCTTTAGTGACTCAGTGTGTTAACAGCAGGTGTCATCACTACTGATCAATGAACCCATCCATCCATCCATCCATCCATCCATCTTCTTCCGCTTATCCGGGGCCGGGTCGCGGGGGCAGCAGTCTAAGCAGGGCTGCCCAGACTTCCCTCTCCCTAGACACTTCCTCCAGCTCTTCCGGGGGGACACCGAGGCGTTCCCAGGCCAGCCGGGAGACATAGTCCCTCCAGCGTGTCCTAGGTCTTCCCCGGGGTCTTCTCCCGGTGGGACATGCCCGGAACACCTTCCCGGGAAGGCGTCCAGGGGGCATCCGGAAAAGATGCCCGAGCCACCTCAGCTGGCCCCTCTCGATGTGGAGGAGCAGCGGATCTACTCTGAGCTCCTCCCGAGTGACCGAGCTTCTCACCCTATCTCTAAGGGATCGCCCGGCCACCCTGCGGAGAAAGCTCATTTCGGCCGCCTGTATCCGCGATCTTGTCCTTTCGGTCATGACCCACAGCTCATGACCATAGGTGAGAGTAGGAACGTAGATTGACCGGTAAATCGAGAGCTTCGCCTTGCGGCTCAGCTCCTTCTTCACCACGACAGACCGGTACAGCGACTGCATTACTACAGAAGCTGCCCTGATCCGTCTGTCAATCTCCCGTTCCATCCTTCCCTCACTCGTGAACAAGACCCCCAGATACTTGAACTCCTCCACTTGGGGCAGGAACTCTCCACTTACCTGAAGTGAGCAAGCCACCCTTTTCCGACTGAGAACCATGGCCTCAGATTTGGAGGTGCTGATTCTCATCCCAGCCGCTTCACACTCGGCTGCAAACCGTCCCAGTGCATGCTGGAGGTCCTGGTCTGATGGGGCCAGCACGATGACATCATCCGCAAAGAGCAGAGATGAAATCGTGTGGTCCCCAAACCCGACGCCCTCCGGCCCCTGGCTGCGCCTAGAAATTCTGTCCATAAAAATTATGAACAGAACCGGCGACAAAGGGCAGCCCTGCCGGAGTCCAACATGCACCGGGAACAAGTCTGACTTACTGCCGGCAATGCGAACCAAGCTCCTACTCCGGTCGTACAGGGACCGGATGGCCCTTAGCAAAGGGTCCCGAATCCCATACTCCCGGAGCACCCTCCACAAGATGCCGCGAGGGACACAGTCGAATGCCTTCTCCAAATCCACAAAACACATGTGGATTGGTTGGGCAAACTCCCATGAACCCTCCAGCACCCTGGAGAGGGTATAGAGCTGGTCCAGTGTTCCACGACCGGGACGGAAACCACACTGTTCCTCCTGAATCCGAGGTTCTACTATCGGCCGGATTCTCCTCTCCAGTACCCTGGCATAGACTTTCCCGGGGAGGCTGAGAAGTGTGATCCCCCGATAGTTGGAGCACACCCTCCGGTCCCCCTTCTTAAAAAGAGGGACCACAACCCCGGTCTGCCAGTCCAAGGGCACTGTCCCCGACCGCCACGCGATGCTGCAGAGGCGTGTCATCCAAGACAGCCCCACAACATCCAGAGACTTGAGGTACTCAGGGCGGATCTCATCCACCCCCGGTGCCTTGCCACCGAGGAGTTTCTTGACTGCCTCGGTGACTTCAGCCCGGGTGATGGGCGAGTCCGCCTCCGAGCCCTCTGCCTCTGCTTCCACTGTGGAAGACGTGACGGCGGGATTGAGGAGATCCTCGAAGTATTCCTTCCACCGCCCGATGATATCCCCGGTCGAGGTCAACAGCTGCCCCCCTCCACTGTAAACAGCGTTGGTAGGGCACTGTTTCCCCCTCCTGAGGCGCCGGACGGTTTGCCAGAATCTCTTCGAGGCTGACCGATAGTCTTTCTCCATGGCCTCACCGAACTCCTCCCAGGCCCGAGTTTTTGCCTCCCCAACCACCCGGGCTGCAGTCCGCTTGGCCTGTCGGTACCTGTCAGCTGCCTCGGGAGTCCCACAAGCCAACCAGGCCCGATAGGACTCCTTCTTCAGCTTGACGGCATCCCTTACTTCCGGTGTCCACCACCGGGTTCGGGGATTGCCGCCTCGACAGGCACCGGAGACCTTACGGCCACAGCTCCGAGTGGCTGCGTTGACAATGGAGGTGGAGAACATGGTCCACTCAGACTCAATATCTCCAGACTCCCTCGGGATCTGGTCGAAGCTCTGCCGGAGGTGGAAGTTGAAGATCTTTCTGACAGGCGATTCAGCCAAACGTTCCCAACAGACCCTCACAGTACGTTTGGGTCTGCCGCGTCTGTCCAGCTTCCTCCCCCGCCATCGGATCCAACTCACCACCAGGTGGTGATCGGTTGACAGCTCCGCCCCTCTCTTCACCCGAGTGTCCAAGACATACGGCCGTAGGTCAGATGAAACAACTACAAAGTCGATCATCGACCTCCGGCCTAGGGTGTCCTGGTGCCATGTGCACTGATGGACACCCTTATGCTTGAACATGGTGTTTGTTATGGCCAAACTGTAACTAGCACAGAAGTCCAATAACAGAACACCACTCGGGTTCAGATCAGGGGGGCCGTTCCTCCCAATCACGCCCCTCCAGGTGTCACTGTCGTTGCCCACGTGGGCGTTGAAGTCCCCCAGCAGAACGACGGAGTCCCCAGTCGGGGCGCTTTCCAGCACCCCTCCCAGAGTCTCCAAGAAGGCCGGGTACTCTACACTGCCATTTGGCCCATAGGCACAAACGACAGTGAGAGACCTATCCCCGACTCGAAGGCGCAGGGAAGCGACCCTCTCGTTCACCGGGGTAAACTCCAACATATGGCGGCTGAGCTGGGGGGCTATAAGCAAACCCACACCAGCCCGCCGCCTCTCACCCTGGGCAACTCCAGAGTAGTGAAGAGTCCATCCTCCCTCGAGAAGTGTGGTTCCAGAGCCCAAGCTGTGCGTAGAGGTGATCCCGACTATCTCTAGTCGGAATCTCTGAACCTCACGCACAATCTCCGGCTCCTTCCCCGTCAGAGAGGTGACGTTCCATGTCCCTAGAGCTAGATTCCGCGTCCAGGTATCGGGTTGTCGAGGCCCCTGCCTTCGACTACCACCCGATCCACTTTGCACCGACCCCTTACGGTCCCTCCTGTAGGTGGTGGGTCTACGGGAGGGTGGCCCCACGTCGCTCCTTCGGGCTGAGCCCGGCCGGACCCCATGGGGGAAGGCCCGACCACCAGGCGCTCGCATACGAGCCCCAACCCCGGGCCTGGCTCCAGGGTGGGGCCCCGGCTGCGCCATGCCGGGCGACGTCACGGTCCTCGAAATTGTCGTCATCATAAGGTTTTTTTGAACCGTTTTATTTATTAAACAGCAACACTTTGTGCTGCAGGGTTAATTTTGCTGTCTGTAGAAAATATGTATAAAAAGAAAATACCCGTAATTCTTTCTGGTTCCAAATTAAATTGGAGGAAAATTGGTTCTCATTCGTGTGACATTCACGATCTTTGAGGGTCATGTGTTAAAAATGGCTCAATGTGTTGACATGGCTTATTGAGGACATATATTTACATTTATGGAAGCAAGTGGGTCAAACATTAGGAAAAACAAAAAAATGCTTCCAAATGGATAGAGACTGTGTCTGTCCCCCGAATAATACAACCAAATAATAATATATGTAAAACTCATATAAAAAAACCTTATCGCGATTAAACCAAAAGACAATATATTTAATGAGCAAAACCAATGCCTAAAGTTTGGGCTACTTAGTATTAGATCACTAAATCCAAAGGCAGTTATTGTAAATGAAATGATCACAGACAACAGTTTTGATATACTATGCCTTACTGAAACCTGGCTTAAGCCAAATGATTATTTTGGTCTAAATGAGTCTACTCCACCAAGCTACAGTTGTATGCACGAGCCACGTCCGGTTGGTTGAGGTGGTGGTGTCGCAACAATCTTTAGAGATTTTCTCACCGTAACTCAGAGAACAAAGCGTACATTTGAAGTGCTTGCGTTGAACATAACTGTTCCAAGCAAAAGTAAAAAAACATTGCTTTCTCTTACATTGGCTACTGTGTATAGACCCCCTGGGCCTTACAGTAATTTTCTGATAGAGTTCGCATACTTTTTATCGGATTTATTGGTTAACGTTGATAATGTACTGATTGTCGGAGATTTTAATATCCACTTAGATAGTGCTAACGATCCAATAGCAGTTGCGTTTAAAGAGCTACTACACTCTTTTGGTGTAACTCAATACATCAATTGACCTACTCATTGACGTAATCATACACTAGATTTGATTATATCTCACGGGGCCGATCTAAACAATATCGATATTATACCTCAAAGCGACGATGTTTCCGATCACCATCTTATAACATGTACACTGCGCACTGCAGAAATCATTTGTATATCTCGTTATCGACAGGGTAGAACAATCACCTCAACTTCTAAAGATAGTTTCATAAGGAACCTGCCAGATCTGACTCCTCTAATAACCTTGCCAACAAATATAGAATCGCTCGACGACATGAGCAGCAACATGGGCACTATTTTCTCTAATACATTAGAAGCGGTCGCACCTATGAAGTCAAAAAAGATTAATGAAAGATCAAAGCACCATGGTACAATAGCACCACTCGCGCCCTAAAAAGAGAAACCCGTAAACTGGAGCGCAAATGGAAACAAACCCAATTAGAAGTCTTTAAAATTGCATGGAAAGAGTGTGCAAACTATTACAAAAAGGCACAAAAAACTGCAAAAGCCGTGTACGTCCGTAACCTCATAGAAAATAACAAAAACAATCCAAGGTTTTTATTTAGTACAATTGCTAAGATTAACAAACAAACAGACTTCACCTGACCTGGCTATTCCGCCACACCTTGGTAGCAATGAATTCATGAATTTTTTTGCAGAGAAAATCGAACAAAATACGAGACAACATAGCTAAAACCAAACCTCCAAGTGTGTCTGAAGAATTATTATCGACCATCACCCAAAAAGAAAAGCTAAAGTGTTTTTCTCCTGTAAATCAGGAAGATTTAATTAAATTTATTGCAACATCCAAATCGACAACATGCTTATTAGACCCCATTCCGACTACCTTATTAAAAGACCTCCTACCTTTTGCAATTGAGCCCATTTGTAACATTATTAACTCATCAATAATCTAGGACATGTCCCAGGACCCTTTAAGCTGGCTGTAATTAAGCCTCTTATCAAAAAACATCAGGGATCGGTTATAGGACCCTTGCTTTTCTTCATACATATGCTGCCCCTTGGCAACATTTTTAGAAAACATGGAATTAGCTTCCACTGTTATGCAGATGATACTCAGCTATACATCTCATCAAGACCAGATGTTTCCTTCAAACTATTCAAACTGGCAGAGTGCATCGAGGACATAAAACATTGGATGACTAGTAATTTCCTTCTTTTAAACTCTAGCAAAACGGAAATATTACTTATAGCACCAAAAACACGTAAACAGAATATCGCCTGCAAATTGAATGCTACCCCGTTACTCCAACAAATACAGTTAAAGACCTAGGCGTTATATTAACGGCAACCTGTCATTTAAAAATCACATCTCAAATATCACAAAAACAGCCTTCTTCCACCTTAGAAATGTTGCCAAATTACGAAATATTTTATGTGTTGCTGACGCAGAAAAGCTTATTAATGCATTTGTGAACTCAAGACTTGACTATTGTAATGCTCTACTTAGTGGTTGTCCTGTATCATCAATAAACAAACTACAGTTAGTTCAGAATGCAGCTGCTAGAGTTCTTACCAGGTCAGAAACCTGCTGAAAGTGCCCTAGTGATCTGTGATTCTATTGTCCGGAACGTTATCATAGAGGCACCAGCCACCATAGTCAAATGTTTACCGGGAGCCAGAGCGCCTGACATCAAGTCAAATTTAAATGTGCTGGCTAAGGCTAATCGTAAATTCAGTAAGATTGTTATTCACGTCGGCACAAATGATGTTAGACTCCGTCAATCGAAGATCACTAAGGATAATATTAAAGAGGTGTGTGAGCTCGCAAGCATGATATCAGACACTGTAATATTCTCTGGCCCCCTCACTGCTTACCGTGGTGATGAGATTTATAGCAGATTATCATCACTAAATGGCTGGATGTCTGAGTGGTGCCTGCAGAATAATATAGATTTTATAAATAACTGGAAGAGTTTTGAGGGCAGACCTGACCTGTTGAAACGAGATGGTCTCCATCCCTCCTGGGATGGGGTTTCCCTCCTCTCTAGAAATTTGGCACACAGTCTTAATAATGCTACAGGCTGACTATCTGGGGCCCAGGTCAGGAAGGAGACAGAATGGCTTAACCAACTGTCTGCTTGCCGTCTCACATTACAGAATACACAAAATATACAACATGTAATAATCCCGTCTCACAAACAATATAAAATAGAGACTGTGTCTGTCCCCCAGATCAGCAAACATAAAATACTGCGTAAACCTCTTGAAAGTAATTTAATAAACGTTAAACAAATCAAACATGAACAAAATACAGATAATCAACTGTTACGAATCGGATTGCATAATATTAGATCTCTCTCAAATAAAGCACTTTTTGTCAACGATATGATAACCGATCATAAAATAGACATGCTCTGTTTGAGAGGAACATGGCTAAAGCCAGATGATTATATTACTCTAAATGAATCTGTTCCCCAAGATTATTACTATAAACACGAGCCTTGTCTAAAAGCTAGATGGGGAGGTGTCGCTGCACTTCACAATAATTATTTTATCACCTCTCAGAAGTCTAATTTGAAATACAATTCTTTTGAAGTCATGGTACTTCACGTATCAACACCTAATACCAAATGTATTTTAGCTATTGTATATAGGCCTCCAGGGCACCACACAGATTTTATTAAAGAATTTGGTGGGTTTTTATCAGAACTAGTACTGGCCGCAGATAGAGTCCTTGTCGTTGGTGACTTTAACATCCATGTAGATAATGATACAGATGCCTTGGGAATGGCTTTCAAAGACACTCTTAACTCCATGGGCGTTAGTCAACTTGTGTCAGGACCCACTCGCCTTCGTATCATACTTTAGATTTAATACGATCTTATGGTATAAATGTGGACGGTGTTAAAATCGTTCAGCAGAGTGAAGACATTTCGGATCATTGTCTGATATTATGTCTGGTATTATTAAGAGAAATTAATTCATGCATTCATGACATCAAGACTAGATTACTGTAATGCACTTTTAGGTGGTTGCCCTGCAGGCCTATTACAAAAACTGCAACTGGTTCAAATCGCGGCAGCTCGAGTTCTTACACGTACAAAAAAGTATGAGCATATAACCCCGGTTCTGTCAACCTTGCACTGGTTACCTATAAAGCATCGCATTAACTTTAAGATCTTGCTTATTACCTATAAAGCCCTACATGGTCTAGCGCCGCAGTATTTGAATGAACTTCTATTGTATTACAATCCTCCACGTGCATTACGCTCTCAGGCATCCTGTCAGTTGGTAATACCTAGAATTTCAAAATCATCTGCAGGTGGTAGATCCTTTTCTTATCTAGTGCCTTAATTTTGGAATATTCTTCCCTGCACTGTCCGGGAGGCAGACACACTCTGTCAGTTTAAATCTAGACTAAAGACTAGAGGTGAGCCGGATACTCGGCTGAAACGAGTATCCGGTACGGATAATGCACTTTTGCCGAGTACGAGTATCATACGAGTAATGCGAGTCAATATCTGTGCTCGGACTGAATAAAAATCCTCATTGGGTTGCATGCTGACTGTGTCTGCGTTCTGTGATAGGCTAGTCACAGCGCCCCTCCCCCACACACATACAGATGTATTGTGTTGCTGACTGTTTCCCGCTCCGCTCACTCACACACAGAACACTGAGAAGAGAACAGCTCTCTCTCTCTGTCTCTCCCTCAGTCACTCAGGTTCGCGGATCTTTCCAGTTAACGTTTAGGGTTTTTTACTTCGGTTTGTAGTACTTACATTTTAAAAAGTAGAGTTTTGATAAACGTGGGGTTTGTTCCGACGTGGTGCTTGGTAGAATGCGACTCTGCCCGTCGGAGTTTTTTTTTCTTTTTAACCATCAGCTTTTTACTTCACGCACTTCACACACATTAAGATTTCAGTGTCCGACACTTTCTTGGGAAGTAGTGGTATACAATTAAGGAAGTAGTGGTATAAAACTATATTACAAATTAATTAGCTACACACACACTCTCTCTGCCGGTCATCTGAGTTTTTTTTTTGATAAACCGTCTGCTGGTTCGAAGTAGTGGTATAAAAAACTATATTACAAATTAATTAGCTACACACACTCTCCCTCTCTCTGCCGGTCATCTTGAGTTTTTTTGCATTTTTTAAACCGTCTGCTGGCTGTAACCAGTTTTTTTGACTTCACGCACTGAGTGGTACTTTCTTGCTGTATTTTATTAAAAAAAATAAAGGTAGTTGAGTTGTGGTATGAATAATATTACAAATTAAGCTACACACACACAAACACTCTCTCTCCCCCCTCTCTCTCTCATGATCAGTGATAGAGAATAATGAGTGATACAGAGAGTACTTCAGCGGACACTGCACCACCAGTCAGAGTTTGCTTAACCTTGCAGGACAGTGAGGGTCAAATCAGTGACAATGAAAACAGTGGCAGTAGCACCCTCCTTTCCCCCACTGAGACCAATATTGCATCTGGGGATGGAGGTTCTCCTCCACTAAAGATCAAGAGGACTTCTGCAGTATGGAACTCTTTCATTGTTTCTGAAAATGATCCCTCCAAAGCCATTTGCAAGCTTTGCAAGTCCAAGCTAAGCAGAGGTAGAGATGCAAAACATTACAACACAACATCTCTACATAACCATCTGCTATATGTTCATCACATGAGAAAGCCCACTGTATCAGCCATCTCCTCCTCCTCTCCTCTTCCTTCTCGGGTCACTAGTGTTCAGCTGGGTGCTGCTAAGGGCTCACATTCATCCTCCTCTTCACCAATACTCACTGCATTTGCAGCAAAGCAACCATTCTCAGCAAACCATCCCCGGTCAAAACAAATTACAGAGATGATTGGTAAAATGATCTGCACTGATCTTGAACCTTTCTCTGTGGTGGAGAGGAGAGGCTTCCAGACACTTATTGGCTTTTTAGAGCCCAAGTATAAGATACCTTCGAGGAACTATTTCAGTCGAACTGTAGTGCCTGAGCTGTATGAGGCAATGAGAGGGGAGTTGGTCCAGTCACTTAAGGCAGCTGAAGGAGGTGTCATCAACCTCACAACAGATCTCTGGACCAGCAATCACAACGCACATGCATATCTCTGTCTTACTGGGCACTGGTGTGAACGTGTAGGGAAAGCTTCAGTACAGAGGAAAGCAGGGCTGCTAAATGCTGGTGTGCTGGACATCGAGCACACATCAAACAACATTCTGTGCTGCCTTAAGGAAAAGATGAGAGAGTGGGAAGAGTCTGTTGGTCACTCGGTCACAATACGGTTTGTTGTTTCAAATGCAGCGAACATGGTGAAAGCTTTGACTGAATATGGGCACATCCGTTGCCTGTCCCATACGCTTCACTTGGTTGTGATCAAAGCACTGGAGAAGGACAGGGTTGTGACATCCCTTCTCTCCAAAGCCAGGAGCATATCTGGCCATCTTCATCGCTCAAGCAAAGCCAGCAACAGACTACATGAGCTGCAAACACAGTTGAACCTCCCCCAGCACACGCTTATAACAGATGTTAAAACAAGGTGGACTATACGTTCTACATGCTCCAGCGGTTGGTGGAGCAGCGCAGGGCTGTCCAGATTATGACACAGGAGTCTAACATGGGTAAAGCTCCAACAATCATCCAAATGAGTGGGGGTTAGCATCAGACATGCTTACTGTTCTTAGTCCTTTTGAGGAGGTCACACGGGCGCTCTCAAAACACAGCGCCTCCATCTCTGAGGTCATCCCTCTCCTGCATGGCCTGTGCTCCATCATCAGGTCACTGCATGCTGGTGAGGAATCTGAGGATGAATCAGATCAGTTCATGGCTGGTGATGATGATCAGGATGCCACAGTGGGGCTGGGCCAAGATGTTGCGGCCGAGTCCAGGGAAAGGTTAGGCACAGCAGCAAGGAAACTGGCAGCCAATCTGCAAAGAACTAAAATGGCGTTTCGAACCAATTTTTGCAAACTCCACATTTCTGCTTGCCACTCTCCTTGACCCCAGATATAAGGCCAGTTGTTTTCCAAACAATGTTGATGTGGAGGCACTGAAGAGGACATTACTCCTCAGGATGGAGCTCTGTGACCCTGTGGCTACACCTGCAAGAAACACAGAAGAGACACCTGCCACCAGCAGCACTTCAGTCTTGTCTTTCCTGCAGAAAAAGAAATCAGCTATTCCAATGAGGACACATTTACCATCAGGTGATGTGGGGGCCTACCTGGCAGATGGGGAGATCAGCCTTACCGATAACCCAGTGAAATACTGGTCAGGCAAGCTTCAGTGCTGGCCCAATCTTACACACTTTGCACTGCAGTATCTCAGTTGTCCACCTACAAGTGTCCAGTCTGAGCGTGTTTTTAGCACAGCTGGAAATGTGGTCACTCCACAGCGTGCAAAATAAGACCCTAGCCATGTGGAACAACTGGTCTTCATTAAAGTCAATGCAGATCTGAAAAACAGCGTATGCCTATTTGATCCGTAGAACACAGTCCCCCCCGCCCCCCTCTCTCTCTTTCTCTCTGTCTCTCTTACTCACTCACTCACTCACTCACTCACTCACTCACTCACTCACACACACACACACATACCTGGTGTGGAAATAAAAATAAAAAAGAACTAAAAAAATCACACTGATCATAAAAAAATTAAAAGTCACAAAAAGAAAGATGTTGAGAGGAAAACTCTTGTTCATTACATTGATTTTACTTCATAATTCCAACCGCATGTGTTGTATTCATTGTTGCAAAACTTGTTCTGTATATAGTTTGTTTGTTATTGTGATCAAAACCATTGATCTGAAGCTCAATGCTGATGCTGTCATGTAAATAGTTTTCTAATCAGCAATAAATATAACAATTTCTGATCAACCCATATCAATTGCATGCTTAAAATAACATACCGGTTAAAGCCCCGCCCATCTCAAGACAACCATCTCAAGTCAAGAAAATACAAACACATAACCCCAGTTTTATCATCGCTTCACTGGCTACCCATTAAGTATCGTATTGATTTTAAAATTATTTTTAATTACGTACAAAGCTTTAAATGGTTTAGTCCCTACTTACTTAACTGAGCTTTTATCACATTACAACCCATCACGCTCTCTACGATCTCAAAACACAGGACTTTTCAGCCAAGCTTTCACTTAATGCATAGTTAATGAACAGCAGCTACGCTAATTATTCTCCTTCTGCCTTCGCCTCGGGATGCCCATCCCAAGGTAGGAAGAAATTCCACCAGGTCCAGATGATCGACATATGCCCATCCCCACCTAGAGATTACGCCAGCAACAGCTGCAGACTGACTGACCATCCCAGCTCCATCTAAAGCAATTCCACCACCACCCAAGAGAAATACGACCATCGGACCATCCCAGCTCAGACCACTACATCCCCAACACATTAATGCTGAAGTTACACTTGGTATTTAATGCTAAACTTACATCACAAACTTTTTCTACATTAATCAATCATTGGAGTTTGGGTACCTTGCCACAGCAGGGCAGTGTTGGCTTGCTCACCGGGAGACTGCATTTATTTATTTATTAATTAGAAATTATTTATTAGAATGATCTTGCTTGTTCTATAAACACCATGCAATGTGCTGTGTTTTACCTATTCTGTTTTTCCTGTTTGCCCCTGTAAAGCTGCTTTGTAACAATGCACATTGTGAAAAGCACTATGTAAATAAACTTGAATTGAATTGGATCCTACGTTGACCCAGACACCATAATACAATGCAGACGTGCCGCGTCTCTAACCCCTACACCACTGATACATTGCTAGCGTCGTTTATTAATTTATTGTCTCTGCTAAAACAGTCACTAACATGACCAGGCAATAAACGATAAAAAAGGATTATAAAACATCTATATCTAATAGCTTATTATAGCTTATTAGATATTGCGTAGAGTAAGCGCAAACAACGCGAAGAGTACGCGTTGTTGACGTTTTAAAATTCGTAAGTTTTTGACCATCTTGGTGTTCCATACAACGCATACTCTACACGTTTCTGAGGCGTTAAAATTCGCACGTTTTGACCCTCTTGGCTTTCCATATTACGTCTACTTTACGTGTTGTTTACGCTTAAAAAAATAATGTGTACTTTACACATCAAGTACACGTAGAATACACGTAAACAACGCTTGATTCAGACACCAGTTTCCAGTTTAAACGGGTCAATATCATTGGCTGCCTAAGAATTGGGTCAAACCATTTCTGCAAACTGGGGGGTTGCCTGACGCTCAAAGGCTACATGCTTCCACCATTAAAGATCCTCCTGTTTCTTTATACTTTTATTGTGTAGTTATTTATTAGTGAAAGTCATATTTCTTAAGATAAAAAGAATATTTTGCAGTAAACATTAGTAAACATTCTGACCGTAACACCATTTACAACACTTCAGGTTTCTAACATTAAAAACACTGACATTTCTTTAATAAAACGTTTACAGATGCTGTTTCTTCAAATTTATGATACAGACCATTGTAATTAATTTTCGTTTTTGATGAACAATGTAAACTTTTAAAGGTGGGGTTTAATTTACAACTATGGCCACTTTATTAACGAAACATCCCATTTTATCTTTCAAATTTAGTGTTCTTTATTGGTTTCAAAATCAGCTAATTTCAGGTCATCATTCAACTCCAACATTTCAGTCAAGTGTTCTGAACCATGTGCACTTACCTCAGCTCCTGTCAAGTACTCTCAAATCATAATTTAATTATTTCTAAGAAAATACACACACTAATGGCTTTTTTAGAAATTCAGAATCTACGATCCATCCGTGGTTGAAGTATGGATATTATAATAGTTACTGTGATTACAATGCACAAGATATGGCCAGTTGGTTGTGTCCAAGGTTTTAATACTAAAAACGTATTACTAAAAAGAACAAAGTTAACTTGTACAGTAATTGGTACAGTCTTGCATGCTAGCTTATATCAAGGTGTCTTGTGAGGCTACGTTCATAGTTTCATTGTGTCACCTGGACATGTTCTATTCAAAAAGAAAAATACATTAGAAAGACATTGACAGGTCACAAAAAATTGGCTGCCTTTTAAGGCTGCTATTATAACCATTTCTATTCATTTTGTTCTAAAAAGGTTTCAATTAGGAAAAATAAGTTTCACTTAGAGTAAAGCAGGTTTCACTAAATGATGTAGCACACAATAAAGTACACATTAAAAAGATCAATAATATTTTTTCTGCTGTTATCCTTTCGAAGCATTACCTAGAGTCATTAGAGCAATATTCTGCATATACGCTGCAATCAGCTCTGGTTTTGTGAAAAGAAAGTCTCTTATTGTCACAGAAACTGTATAATCCAAGTGGATGACGAAGCAGAATTCCAAAAATACTTCAAAAAATAATTGAACAAGGATAAACCAGGAGCAGACACATACAAACATCCATAAACATGAAAGAACAACACGAACAGACAGACTTAAATACATAGGGGAACATAATCAGTTAAAACAGAATCAGGTGAAGGACTAATTAACTAATAAGGAAATCAGGCACAGAAGACAAAACCAGAACAATTGAAACTATGGAAAGACGTGACACTTATAGGTATATTGTGCATGTGAGCTGTCTTCAGTGACACCAGTTTTGAAAAGAATAGTTATATTGATGACCAATTTAAGCGTGGATGTCAACTGGCCTGGCTCAGTGCATGAATCTGTGTTCTCTCAGTGCTTGAGAGGTAAAGTATGGGAACAAAACAGAACACTTGGATTGTGGCAAAGAAACCCTATGTACAATTTTCCCTTTTCAGTAGTAAGACAGGACGATTAATGGCCTGTTGGTGGCGGATAGCCATATGCAGATGTTTTTGCAGAGGTCTCTGCTATGACCACAGAACCACTTTAGTGTGGCCTCACTCAAACCAGTGTGAGGATGGTTATGACCTAAATAATTAAAATTGTATGCTTCAACTGATCATTTCAGCTGGGACCAGCCATCAAGCCATCAATGACATCAATATACTATGTCACTTTAGATGCATACTGACTCTCCAATTTTTTATTGTTTCTTAAATGGCTAAATAGAGGAAGTAATGTCTACATTAATAAATATGTATAGTGTTCATACTCCTCCTTAATTATGAGTTTACATACTGTTATCCGTGTTCCACCTTTTTTATCTTAAAAAAATCATTAATTAACAATCCAGCACCTTAAGAGTGCATTTTGAGGGTTGCAAGGTTCTTAAAAGGCGCTGACAAAGTTTTACAAACAAATATGATTTGTTAGGTTAGATTAGGTACGTAATTTAAATCTGAGAAAGTGGTATTCGTTCATAGCATAGGACTGAATTTAATTTATATACAGCAATTAAAGATTTCTGTTTATATTTCTCTTGTACCAACTGAATGTAGAGGCTTTGGTTTCCTCAAGAAGGGGACTGTAATTTATGTTCGCATTCAAATATGTGCAATAAAGAATAGCACTGTGCATTTTCCTCCGTGCTGAGTTTCTAAATTCTAAGTTTCTATCAATTCTATCAAGACAAAAAGTGTCTTTTCTTTATTTGTTTCACCCTTATAAAGGTTAAAAAAACATTTAATTATATTTTGTCTTGATCAGTTGCCAGTACCACTTTACGATTTGGTTGTTAGATGCAGATGTCACACTTTTATGTTAGTGTTCACTCATTTCACAAATAAGTGTTTGATAAAGTAAGTTACAAGCGCTCATCCTAATCCTGAAAGACTTTAAATTCATTTTAAATTATATCACATGTGTTTGAGTGCAAAATCTCTGAACACAAATGTTTTAACAAGCACCACCTGCTCGTTACAATTGTTAGCACAAAAAGCTCATATTGTGTTACAAAGACCTAAATGTACTACAATGCTCTTTATCCTATACCTTAATTAAGTACCTCTGCTGTAACTGTTTTCCAACACAAATGTATATTTTTTTGATGCTAAATAAATTTGATAAATGGTAAAGCTAGTATGTCTACTATTGTGTTTGTTTAAGAAAAACTCATATTAGTTTATCTACATAACAATAATACATAAAAGACAAAAAAAATAGAAGTATCCATAGCATGTTTAATGTTGGTAGCACAGAGTCTATATGACCCCCAGGTGTGCAGAAATGGTTTGACCCAATTTTTAGCCAGCCAATGATATTGACCTGTTTAAAGTGGAAACTGGTGTCTGAATCACGCGTTGTTTACGTGTATTCTACGTGTATTTAACACGTACGTGTTAAATACACGTAAAGTACACATTCATTTTTCACGCGTAATGTATGCGTAATGTATGCATAATGTACACATAAAGTACACGTAGAATACACGTTAAGTACACGTAGAATACACGTTAAGTACACGTAGAATACACGTTAAGTACACGTAGAATACACGTAGAATACACGTTAAGTACACGTAGAATACACGTTAAGAACACGTACTCTACGCATTGTTGAGGTGTTAAAATTCGCACGATTTTGACCCTCTTAGCTTTCCATATTTATACACGAGCCTGGCTCCGCTTCGCGAGCCTCTTCTGACCGCGCGCGCAACTCCCCAAACGGACGAGACGTTTATACTTGACGCAGTTGAGATATTATTTGAAACGACAGGGGGCGCACAAACGAAATCGTCCTGTAAATCCGCAGGAAGCAGAATAAAAGTAGGAATTTTTACCGGAATTACGTCAGATCATTCAGAATGAATGTAACGTAGGATGAAAACGTAGGAGATTTTGTGTTGTTGCTTACTATCAAAAAAGGGGGGAAAAGGAGATGGAATGTTCTTGTGAAGCAGATGCGTGTGATGAACGGGGATATGCATTTCGAACTATTTTTTGTTGACTTAATACATTTTTACATCAAACTTTTTGTTCACTCTTTCATTTCTGTGCATAATGCTGTGCACATTTCTACATATTGTTGGTTATGGACTGCTAAATGTACATTCCCATAGATTAACCCATTGGATGTCTTATATAAAACGAGAAGCTATAAGAACAGTTCAAAAGAGCAATGTTGATGAATATTGTTTAATTCTGAATACAATATAAAACAGACACAATGATCATAAAAGATGTATGCACAGGCGCACCTGTTCGGCCAAAATCTCTTCAAAGCTTTCATGTTGACTGCGGCGCCGCACGAACTGTTCGCTGGAGTCACAAAAAAATGTTGTGCACGCCGCACCCAAGCGAATGCGTCGAGTATAACCAGGCCTTAAAGGCAGAGGCGATTCTAGGTTTTCAATATTAGGGGGGCTCAGCCTCCAATGAGGACACATACAGTGTATATATATAGCCACTCTCTAAGCACCACATATAACGTTACATCTCTTAAATGGTCTGAACCACTGGTTCAACAGCACCTTATCTTCACTCGCTACTCCAGACATACGTACCCGCCAGATGCCTACGCTCTGCAAACAAACAGCGTCTTGTGGTACCATCCCAAAAAGGTAAAAAAATCTCTCTCGCGCACCTTCTCCGGATCTGTTCCACCTATGTGGAATGATCTACCTGCTGCTACAAGATCTGCAGATTCTGTAGCCATCTTTAAGAAACGTCTGAAAACGCATCTCTTCCGTCAACATCTGACTGACCTGTTCTGACTATATTTTCTTCTCTACTCTTTATAAAAAATAAAATAAATAAAAATGAATGAATGAATGGTTCTGTATACTGTGTTAGGTTATATGAGACCCAATCCTCTTTTTTTGATTGCACTTATGCTTTTGTTGTACTTATGCTGTCCCAATTGCTTCCATTGCCTACCCCAAATGTAAGTCGCTTTGGATAAAAGCGTCTGCTAAATGACTAAATGTAAATGTAAATGTAAATTAGGCCCGGTCATCCTTTGGCGCAGAGAAAATAGGGGCATTACACAGAATCGTAACTTTTTTTAAAACAAAAGAACATAATGGTAGAGCTAACATTTAAGGAAGTACACATTTGCCTTAATGACGTACCGGCTGCTCCACAAATCCTGCGTCTCGTGATTCCTGATTTCCCGCCGGGGCGTTGATGCATGCGCACTCCGCAGTGTCATAGCTAATATTTTCGGGTACCTTGTTTTTTTAAGTTGCCATTATTACTCATAAAAAGTAGGTAGTTTAGATAGAATGTACCCATTAATATATATTTTATTTTCGAACCAAAATTTTAAGCAACTGATTTTAATGGGTTGTATTTAACACCCTCCAGAATCGTTTTTTACAGTGTAGACAAAACTTTCATGAATTAAATTATATTCTTACAGAACTTGTCGGTAGATTTGACCCCTTTCCAGATACAAAAATAACATGTGATCCACATTTGAATGAGATTAGAATCTGGTATTGGATTAGAATCTGGATTAAAGACAACATTTTGAACATGTTTTTACAGTAGATCTAGCCTGCTGTCAGGTCTTGTCTAGGATTTCACGGCTATACAAGTAAAACATTGTCAGGACTAAGGACATTTATTAATGGGAACCTGCTCCTGATTGGTCGACAGCAGTTTACTTTTATTTTCATAAATTCACACGCAGAGATCAAAAACTTCAAACTTCAGTTTTTTTAATAAGGTTGTTTTGTCTTTTTACCCTTGCGAAAAGGATTGCTGTTCACCCTCTCCCTTTGTAACCTGTAAATTGAAAATAGCACTTTAAAAATATCAGTGCTTTGGTTCTGAAGATAAAGGAAATCCATCAAGCATTCAAATGATACAAGGCTGAGTAAAATTTTGCAAATTAAATGTTAAGAACATGTAAATCAACAATACAACATGATGCATGTTGTATTATTTACTGACTCGCGGAAATTAGTATGTGATTTTTTAATTTTGGCATTTTAATCTTTAAGCGAACAAATATTAATTATTGATATCCACAATGGAATTATTACTACTGTTTTTATTTAGTATTTAGATTTCCAATTGTAAAAATAAAAAGGTTCTCATGTTAAATTCATAGTTTTGTAAAAATGTTTACCCAAAAACTGAAAATTCTCATTACTATCTCACCGTCATGTCATCCCAAATAATGCATACTTTCTTTATCCAAATAACACAATATAATTCTTTAAATATGCCATCACTTTGTGTCCCTGCACAAGACTAAACCTGTAATTTTTTCCTGTTTAGAAAGAATACTTTGCATTGATAAAGATGGATGCAAAAATAATGGTGTTCAGTCTACTTACCTTACGCTGATTCACAATTGTAAAAGCTTACAACAAAACCGAAAGTATAGGACCCGGTATTACAACATTTTTTGTTTCACCAGGTGAAGCCTACATGAATATTAGCTTCCAAAGCATTTGCAGGAATCAATTTGAATCCCAGATCCATTTAAAAATGCATCTATCATTTGGAATCCCCAGCATCATCGAAAACAACAGCTCACCTTGACAAATAGCTTATAGCTTAATAAACTCAATGAAACTGAAATGCTGGAATTCTGTGATGCTGAAATGTGTGAATATTCATTTCTTTTTTGCCCTATTAACAGTTATCGAACATGAAATGGTTCCTAAGGTGTTGCACTGTGTATTTTTTATAAGTATCAAAACACTTAAAAATTACGTTTTTTGTTCTGTACTTAATTTGTTCTATGCACTCTCTAATGCACGGACACGCAAGTAACTCAATTATAGGCACCTGGTTTTCACATTATCAATTAAACTAATTAGGAACCAATCGACTTTTCTATTGCGCCAACTATTTAAGATCCATGGGGCTAGATTATTTTACCCATAGCCTAGTGCATACATAATGTCACGAGATTGTGCAGTGATCAGCAGGTGAGTAGCCTATTGCCCTTAGCTTTTCTGTGCTGAATTATCAGCAGCATTTTATCAAATTGTAACCTGTATATACTATAATATATATTTCTTCAATGTTCTACTGTAATGTATGTTCTAAAAGAAGTCTCAATATCTCTTTCCAAATATTGTTCATTATGACATAAGATTGTCATTCAATCTCTCTAAATTTCCTCCTGTTAGTGTGCTCCTGCTGCTTGCTACTCTTTTATCCAGTGATGGGCTGTTATGTAACTACTGCCCTCTGCAGGTTAGACACAAGAACTGCACCAACATCACCACCACATGCAGGCCTCATGAGCGTTGTTTCTCCAGCAGAGGGCGTTACGGAAGGGTCCATATGCTTTCTGGCCAGGGCTGTGTGGCACAGGAGCTCTGTGGCTTGCATCAAACACTTATGTACATGGGTGTGGGCTACAATGTTACTTCCATGTGTTGCTGTCATAACCTTTGCAATAGTCCCCCTGCAGTGGATTACTCCCTTAAACGGCTGCTCGGGTTTACTGTTGGTCCTGCTAACAATATCACTGACATTGATCCTTTAAATAACTGTCTTGAAATGTAATACTTCATGTGTGTATGTTGACAGGATAGAAGGGTTTTGCATGTGACATGACAAAAAGTTGCATGATGCCTGGAATTAATAACTTGAACATTTTATTAATACCAGTGTGGCTAGAGCGCATCTTATAATTATAAGCTTGTTTTTAGTTTGGAAACTGATAAGCTTTTTAATAAAAAAAAATCAAAATGTAAAAAAAACAGTTAATAGTTGGATGGATGGTTCAATTAAAATTACTGACACAATCCATTATTCCACCATTATGGGATTTCCAGTAATTACAATTCCCAAGCAGCAGTGCATTATTTCATAAGCAACATCGTGCAAATGTTTTATTATATAGAACAAGTGTTTCAAATATATAGTTTTTGTGATTGCATAATTTTGCATTGTTGCAAAGCAGCCTGTAAAACATGTTTCAGAAAAAAAAAAACAGAAGCATATAAAATTGGGACAAACTACAAATGTGTATTACGGTATACATTTTAGTTATGTAAATCTTCCATAAAATGTTATCCATGTGCTGCATAAATAAGTGTAGCCCAGTCTGGGAAAAATCAAGTCTTAAAATCTAAGATAACAAGCTTCAAGTTTTCTTATAACAATTCATTTCACTATGACTTGACATTGCCTTACTTGGTCAATGTTAATAGTATATTTGAACAGAATGTTCATTATATTAATTAGGATGAATCAGATTGGATGCACTGTTGAATGAACATAAACACAAATTAATAACTTTGTATTCAAGCTCTACTGTATTAAATAAGGTGGTAATCCATCTGTTCCTTGTTATTACCTAGTTTGAAAAAGATAATTGAAGTAATCAAGGCAACTACTAACACCTGGTTAATGAGTGTGTATCATATTTAAGTCAGAGGAAATCTCCTCTGTTGGAAAAACTATTTGATGAAATCTAGCAGCTAGAGTGTGGTGTTGAAAATACTATAAAAAAAAAATATATATATATATATATATATATATATATATATATATATATATGGTAACAATGAAGTCGAAATTGGTGCTTCTCCAACTCTTTGGTATTGCATTTTTACTTCTGTGTCTTCTACCTGGACTGCAGTGTGAAAATCTTCAGTGTTACTTTTGTTCTCCAACGCCTTTCAACAAGACCTGCATGCATGTCATATCAGAATGTGCGCCACAGGAACTGTGCTACTCTGCTGATGGTCGGTTTGGACGTACCTCCGTTCTGTTCACCAAGGGTTGCATGACCAAGAGTGATTGTGTCCGACCTAAAAATTATAAGATCCGTGGAAACAATGTAACATTCACATTCTCGTGCTGTGACTTTCATTACTGTAACTCAAGTCATTGTGTCATATACAGCCACATACTCATACTAACTGCAATTATTGTGAGTATTTCTGTGGTGGGTTGGAGTTGACTTGACTTGTATATTGATGGAAGAAGCAAGGACAGACAACCTCGCTTTTGGATGCATGTCACGAGAAAAATGAAAAACCTCCAGGTCTTCTGCTACTTTTAAAATATTATATAATGCGAAGTTGTCATCAATGCATCTGTAATGTTTTGACACACTTTTAACTAATTAAATGTTTGTTTATAATAAATAATGGTTATGAGTTTAAATCTGCTTTTTGAGGGTGTAATTTTCTGCTTTAAAAGAAACCATTGGTTACAAAAAGGTTTAGTTCAAAAGGAGCTGGCTCTATAAAGTTCTCATTTAGTTACAGAAACTTCTGAGCTTATCAGAGTTCTAGAAAGATGTAAAGTCATTCGGTCTATAAAAAAATAGCAGTGTTTTTTTTTTTACGTGTAAATTAACAATTTATACATAGTTCTTTGCTTTTGCTTCCTAAAGGCAGACCAACCTATGGTCTGGTTTAGAAAATTAAGTTGAGTGAATTTGCTGCCCTCTCCTTCAGATAACTTAAGATTGTCAATAAACTTGCTCTCTGAAAGGCGCATATGTGTTTGTCCAGCCTTATGTTATTCCTCTTTCCCTCTTTTCTATTTCTATCTTTATTTGTAATGTAGACCACTTTACAAGATGTAAACACTGATTCAGAAGCTCTTCAGGTTTCTTTTTTTTTTCTTAAATTAAATCTTAAAGATATTAATTTAACATTTGATTTGGTTATAAATGTTCTGTTGATTGTATTCTGTTCAAACGTTTTTGCAGTGTTAAAATACTGAAACGAGAAGTTCCTCTGGACCAGCGCTGCCGCGGCACTGTTTACATCTTCCAAAGTTATATACAGTATACTGTCAGGCTAACTATGTTCCCTGGGAAACTACAGTGTATTTATACTTTAAACAAATTCAAGTTTTGGTGACTGCTATCCTTTGTTGTGTCCCACTCATGTGGCTATTATGGTGGTTTTTCTATTATAGTATTGAGTTTTCTTATATAAAATGATACATTTAGTTAGTTATAGGTTTCATGTATTCTTATGAAATAATATTGGGCCTCATGTATAAGTATGAGCTCATGAACAACAAACGTCTTATCAACTCCACGTACACCACAAATCATTAAATAAGGAAGTTTGGTTTGTCGCATAGACAAGGACGCTGGTATCTCTAAACAGTTTGCTCTTTTTTTGGCAAAGCTAATGTTATGAGTTTGAACACTTTTGCACACACACACAATATATTTTAACACTAAGACGAACTCCCCACACACTTTTGGAGAGAAGTTTAATTAATCGCATACAACCAAGGACTCTGGTAGCTCAAAATATGCTAAATAATGAGCTCATTTTGAATAAAAACAATGTAAATCAGGTATCCGGGTATATATCAGGTATATTTCCGGAAACCCCCCGGAAAAGTGTCAAGATAGAGAGGAACTTGTTTTTGAGAGGCGCACGCTACCATTAAATCTGAATATGGTAGGCTGGAACTACAAGCGCAGAAGGACGGGCTAACGAAATGGTGATATCATATGAAAACTGATTGGAAGAAGATGATGTCAGGTAAACATGATTGGTTTAAACTGTGATAACAACTTGGAAACAATGTATAAAAAATGGAGTCAGAGGTGTATTCGTTGGGCATATTCAGATGAACTCTGTATGTCCCTCTTTGACTTGTTCGAACAAATTAAAGATTGAAACTTTGAAACTTGGCTTCGTCTTCGTGATTTCTCTCAACATTTGATGATCGTATTTGCCACAACATATTGGTGACCCCTTGACGTGATCCAGGCTAGAGGGCAGGAGGCTGACGGGTGGACCAGACGTAAATCGTACAGATTGGGTCGAAAACACCAAAATCAGGTGAGCATATTTGCTTTATAGTATAAAATCTGTGTGATCTGCGTAAGGTAAACGCTGAATAATGTTGGTTCTCGTAGGCCTCTCCTAAATTGAACAAAATTAATGTTAAAATTGCACTAGTTTGCAGAAAAATAGAAGATTCAGGTTTCAAAGAAAATTGTGTGAGAGATTGTATATAAGTTTCCTGCCAGTGGAGCACGCTGAGAGTAAATCTTACTTAGTGAAGTACGTCGCACAGAGGGTGTGTCGCGTAGGGACGCGGAGAGTAAATCTTGCTTAGGGAAGAAAGTCACACAGAGGGTGTGTCGCGTAGGGACGCGGAGAGTAAATCTTACTTAGGGAAGTAAGTCGCACAGAAGGTGTGTCGCGTAGGGACGCGGAGAGTAAATCTTACTTAGGGAAGTAAGTCGCACAGAAGGTGTGTTGCGTAAGGACGCGGAGAGTAAATCTTGCTTAGGGAAGTAAGTCACACACAGGGTGTGTCGCGTAGGGACGCGGGGTCCTGTTAGGTAACGGGACGATAAGTATGTATATAGTGTGTGTTTTAGCAAATTAAAATCCTGTTAGGAAACAGGTCACGTGGGGGTATGAATGCGTTGTGATATATTTTTATGTTGTTGTATAATATATTGTGCCGACAGAAAAATCTGAGGGAGAGTGAGAAAAAACCTCAGCCTGGTGTGTGTGTGTGTGTGTGTGTGTGTGAGTGAGAGAGTGTGAGTGAAACGGAGGGTGTGAGTGTGTGTGTGTGTGTGTGTGTGTGAGAGTGAGAGTGAGTGAAACGGAGGGTGTGAGTGTGTGTGTGTGTGTGTGTGTGTGTGTGTGTGAGAGAGTGTGAGTGAAATGGAGGGTGTGAGTGTGTGTGTGTGTGTGTGTGTGTGTGAGAGTGAGAGTGAGTGAAACGGAGGGTGTGAGTGTGTGTGTGTGTGTGTGTGTGAGAGTGAGAGTGAGTGAAACGGAGGGTGTGAGTCCATTCAATTCAATTCAAGTTTATTTATATAGCGCTTTTCACAATGTGTATTGTTTCAAAGCAGCTTTACAGGGGCAAACAGGAAAAACAGAAAAGTTAAAACACAGCACAGTGCATGGTATTCATACAACGAGTAAGATCATACTAATAAATAATAGCTAATTTCTAAATAAATAAATAAATGAATGAATGCAGTCTCCCGGTGAGCAGGCCAACACTGCCCTGCTGTGGCGAGGAACCCAAACTCCAATGATTAATTAATGGAGAAAAAAACCTCGGGAGAAACCAGGCTCAGCCGGGAGGGCCAGATCCCCTCTGACGTGTCATAGCTGCACTCAAACTGGTGACATGTGATTTAAGTTTAGCATTTAATACCAAATATTGTAACTTCAGCATTAATAAGCCAAATAGTCCGTCTTTGCTCTTGGTTGGGGATGTAGTGGTCTGAGCTGGGATGGTCCGATGGTCATATTTCTCTTGGCTGGTGGTGGAATTGCCTTAGATGGAGCTGGGATGGTCAGTCAGTCTGCAGCTGTAGCTGGCGTGATCTCAAATTGGGGATGGGCATCTGTCGGTCGTCTGGACATGATGGAACTTCTTCCTACCTCGGGATGGGCATCCCGAGGCAGAGGCGGAAAGAGAATAAAGAGGATAATTAGCATAGCTGCTGTTCATTAACTATGCATTAAGTGAAAGCTTGGCTGAAAAGATGTGTCTTTAATCTAGATTTAAATTGGGAGAGTGTGTCTGACCCTCGAATAGTATCAGGAAGGCTATTCCAGAGTTTAGGTGCTACGTATGAGAAAGCTCGTCCCCCTTTGGTGGATTTTGTTATTCTAGGTGTTGTCAAAAGTCCTACGTTTTGAGATCTTAGGGAGCGTGATGGGTTGTAACGTGATAAAAGCTCGGTTAAGTAAGTAGGTGCTAAACCGTTCAGGGCTTTGTAAGTAATTAAAAGAATTTTAAAATCAATACGATACTTAATGGGTAGCCAGTGAAGCGATGTTAAAACTGGGGTTATGTGATCGTATTTCTTGACCTAGTAAGAACTCTGGCAGCTGCATTCTGAACTAACTGTAGTTTGTTTATCGATGATACTGGACAACCACTAAGTAGAGCATTACAATAGTCAAGCCGTGAGGTCACAAATGCATGAATAAGCTTTTCTGCGTCTGCAACACATAAACTATTTCGTAATTTGGCAACATTTCTAAGGTGGAAGAAGGCTATTTTTGTGATATTTGAGATGTGATTTTTAAATGACAGGTTGCCGTCTAATATAACGCCTAGATCTTTAACAATATTTGTTGGAGTAACAGTGCAGCCTTCAATTTGCAGGCTGTAATCGGAGATATTCTGTTTACTTGATTTTGGTGCTATAAGTAATATTTCTGTTTTGCTAGAGTTTAAAAGGAGGAAATTACTAGTCATCCAGTGTTTTATGTCCTCGATGCACTCTGCCAGTTTGGATAGCTTAAATGAATCATTTGGTCTTGATGAGATATATAGCTGAGTATCATCTGCATAACAGTGGAAGCTAATTCCATGTTTTCTAATAATGTTTCCGAGGGGCAGCATGTATATGGAGAAAAGCAGGGGTCCTAAAACCGATCCCTGAGGTAATCCATAATTTACTTGCGTAAGATTTGACGATTTCCCATTTAAATGGACGTATTGATATCTGTCTGTTAAGTAAGATCTGAACCATTGCAGTGCCTGTCCCTGAATACCGATATAATTGTGTAAACGATCTAGTAGTATTTTATGGTCTACAGTATCGAAAGCAGCACTAAGGTCAAGCAGGACTAAGAGTGAGATGTTACCTTTATCTGAAGCAATAAGGAGGTCATTTGTAATTCTAACGAGCGCAGTTTCAGTGATGTGATGCTAAAGCCTTTCTCTAATGCATTAGAAGCGGTCGCACCTATGAAGTCAAAAAGGATTAATGGAAAGATCATAGCACCATGGTAAAATAACATTTTACTTAACAGACAGATATCAATACGTCCATTTAAATGGGAAATCGTCAAATCTTACGCAAGTAAATTATGGATTACCTCAGGGATCGGTTTTAGGACCCTTGCTTTTCTCCATATACATGCTGCCCCTCGGCAACATTATTAGAAAACATGGAATTAGCTTCCACTGTTATGCAGATGATACTCAGCTATATATCTCATCAAGACCAGATGATTCCTTTAAGCTATCCAAACTGGCAGAGTGCATCGAGGACATAAAACATTGGATGACTAGTAATTTCCTCCTTTTAAACTCTAGCAAAACAGAAATATTACTTATAGCACCAAAATCAAGTAAACAGAATATCTCCGATTGCAGCCTGCAAATTGTTACTCCAACAAATACAATTAAAGACCTAGGCGTTATATTAGACGGCAACCTGTCATTTAAAAATCACATCGCAAATATCACAAAAACAGCCTTCTTCCACCTTAGAAATGTTGCCAAATTACGAAATAGTGGTTGTCCTGTATCATCGATAAACAAACTACAGTTAGTTCAGAATGCAGCTGCAAGAGTTCTTACTAGGTCAAGAAAATACGATCACATAACCCCAGTTTTATCATCGCTTCACTGGCTACCCATTAAGTATCGTATTGATTTTAAAATTCTTTTAATTACTTACAAAGCCCTGAACGGTTTAGCACCTACTTACTTAACCAAGCTTTTATCACGTTACAACCCATCACGCTCTCTAAGATCTCAAAACTTAGGACTTTTGACAACACCTAGAATAACAAAATCCACCAAAGGGGGACGAGCTTTCTCATACGTAGCACCTAAACTCTGGAATAGCCTTCCTGATACTATTCGAGGGTCAGACACACTCTCCCAATTTAAATCTAGATTAAAGACACATCTTTTCAGCCAAGCTTTCACTTAATGCATAGTTAATGAACAGCAGCTACGCTAATTATTCTCTTTATTCCCTTTCCGCCTCTGAGGTAGGAAGAAGTTCCACCATGTCCAGATGACCGACAGATGCCCATCCCAAATTTGAGATTACACCAGCTACAGCTGCAGACTGACTGACCATCCCAGCTCCATCTAAGGCAATTCCACCACCAGACAAGAGAAATATGACCATCGGACCATCCCAGCTCAGACCACTACATCCCCAACCAAGAGCAAAGACGGACTATTTGTCTTATTAATGCTGAAGTTACAATATTTGGTATTAAATGCTAAACCAAAACGACATGTCAGCAGTCTGAGTGCAGCTATGACACGTCAGAGGGGATCTCGCCCTCCCGGTTGAGCCTGGTTTCTCCCGAGGTTTTTTTCTCCATTAATCAATAATTGGAGTTTGGGTTCCTCGCCACAGCAGGGCAGTGTTGGCCTGCTCACCGGGAGACTGCATTCATTCATTTATTTATTTATAAACTAGATATAATTTATTAGAATGATCTTACTCGTTGTATAAATACCATGCACTGTGCTGTGTTTTAACTGTTCTGTTTTTCCTGTTTGCCCCTGTAAAGCTGCTTTGAAACAATACACATTGTGAGAAGCGCTATATTAATAAACTTGAATTGAATTGAATTAACAATCTGTACATTTTCCGTCAAGATAACTGATTATAAGACCTTTAACACCAGACAGTAAACTAAAACTCATATACTTCAAGTTTTTTAAAAGTTATTTTTAAATTGATATGGCCTTCCATCCATTTTCTACCGCTTATCCGAACTACCTCGGGTCACGGGAGCCTGCGCCTATCTCAGGAGTCATCGGGCATCAAGGCAGGATACACCCTGGATGGAGTGCCAACCCATCGCAGGGCACACACACTCACTCATTCACTCACACACTCACACACTCACACCCTACGGACAATTTTTCCAGAGATGCCAATCAACCTACCATGCATGTCTTTGGACAAGGGGGAGGAAACCGGAGTACCCGGAGGAAACCCCCGAGGCACGGGGAGAACATGCAAACTCCACACACACAGGTCAGAAGCGGGAATCGAACCCCCAACCCTGGAGGTGTGAGGCGAACGTGCTAACCACTAAGCCACCGTGCTACTGATATGGCCTTGTTAAGTCAAAATTAGATCCTTTTGTTATGAACTTAATTGTCTATTCATTCTCATTAGGAAATGCAGCAGAGACAACTCTGTTTGAAGGGGAAACCGACCACCTATTGCTCACTGCATCATCTGTACTTCTTGAGAGTGATCTTTTGGTAATGGCTGGAAGAATGATTGGCCACTCATTAATCAATCAAGGTCCTGCTTTAGCAGGGCTAAGCCTGGCAATAGTATATTCTTTGACAAGTGAGACCAAGGACACAGCCAACACAAAGCTCTGTTTAGAGGACTGCCCTGACATTGAACATCGGGAGACAATTGCTCTAGTGAGAAAAAGAAAATAAAAATAAAACATTTATTTGTGATAAAATTCTAAAATGTAACAATGATTGGATATCTGAGGAGATGATGGTGTAATGGCAATGTACTAATGATTTTGTAATTCATCAAAACCCATGCATAAACAATAGGTTATTTGACCTGTGTGTTACACATAGGTCAATTGTGCTGCTATTTAAAATACATATTTTGTTACTAGTACATTGTCCATTACAGCGTCATCTCCTCAGATATCCAATCAAGTGACAAAAAAAGTACATATAAAAACGTCTTGGTTACGTATGTAACCTCAGTTCCTTGATGGAGGGCACTGAGGCTCCCCAGGACCACTTAGGGTCCCAAGAGGGTATGGAGCGGAGATGAGGCGGATTCCGCCCTCTCGCGCCCCTTAGGAACCTGGTGACCAGGTTGTGTTGCCCTAAAAACTTTCCACCAACTGAGTCATGATGAGTGGCAATAGCGACTACATAAACTTTCAGTGTGGAGGGGAGATATTAGTCTCCAGTCTCGTGAGAAGGACAACACAATCCTGATCACGCACCTCAGTGGGTCTTTCTTGTTCAGAAAGACACCAGGACGAGAAGAGGCACCGTCTAGAGGCGTGTGACCGCCTAGTAGATGGGGCCCTAGCCTGGGTGATGGTCTCTGCCGTAGAGGGAGAGTAGCCATCTCAGGATCTTCTCGTCCCGTCTAGAGACCAGACATGGGTGTTCCAGAGGTCTGATCTGGGATGCCAGAACGTGTCCTTCCCCTGAGAGAGCAGGTCCTCTGTCAGGGGAATGGTTCAGGGGGAGTCGCTGTCCAGAGCATCAACTCTGAAGCCAAGAGAGATTAAACCAGTGCGGTCTAACCAATAACACTTGGTGCTCCTCTTCCCTGACTTTGCACAGTGTCTGTGCAAGGAGGCTCCTGGGGAGGGGAAGGTGTGCTTCCGCCGGTCCCGTGGTCAGCTGTGCGCCAGGGCATCCGTGCCGAGGGGGGCCTCGGTCAGGGAGTACCAAAGCAGACAATGGGTGGTGTCGCGGGAGGCAAAGAGGTCTACCTGTGCCTGTCCGAACAGCACCCAAATGAGCTGGACCGGGGGTGGAGTCGCCACTCTCCGCAAGGCGTATACTGACGAGAGAGCGCGTTGGCTGTCTGGTTCAGTTTGTCTGGGATGTGTGTGGCCCGCAGGGAGCGGATCACCTGCTAACTCCACAGGAGGAGGCGTCGGGCAAGTTGTGTTAGCTGCCGTGAGCGTACGCCACTCTGGTGATGTACAGTACGGCTGTCATGCTGTCCTGGAGGACCAACACGTGCTGGCCCTGCACTAGAGGCCGGAGCCTTCTCAACGCAAGCAGCACAGCCCACAACCCTATGCAATTGTATGCCAGCACAGACGGGGGCCCGTCCAGCGCTCTGCTACTGCGTTCCCGTTGCACACTGCACCCCACCTCTGCAGCGAGGCGTCCATCGTCACCACGACGTGCCTCGTAACCTGACCGAGGAGAACCCCCGCCCGGTGGAAGGTCATGGAAGACCAAGGGGTTAGGGTGCGTTGGCAGCAGGGCATCATCACCATGTGCCTGCTGCCGGTGTGCCACGCTGTCCTCGGAACTCAACTCTGTAGCCAGTGTTGAAACGGTCTCATGTGCATCAATCCGAGGGGTATTTCCCCGCGGAGGACGCCATGTGTCCCAGGAGCCTCTGAAATTGTTTCAGGAGGTCCGCCGACTGCCTGAAGTGTTCCAGGCAATTCAACACTGACTGGGCGCGTGCTGCGGACAGCTGCGCCGTCATGGTGACAGAGTTTAGTTCCATACCGAGAAAGAGGATGCTCTGCACTGGGATGAGTTTGCTCTTTTCTCGGTTGACCTGAAATCCCAATCGATCTAGATGCCGGAGCACCAGGTCCCTCTGTGTACACGAGTTCCCACGAGTGTGCCAGGATAAGCCAGTCGTCGAGATAGTTTAGTACCCGCACATCTTTATCCCGAAGGGGAGAAAGGGCGGCTTCCACGATCTTCGTGAAGACTTGTGGAGACAGGGACGGACCGAAAGGGAGGACTCTGTACTGATATGCCCAACCCTCGAACGCGAACCGAGGAAAGGCCGGTGTCGAGGGCATCGAGACATGAAAGTAAGCGTCCTTCAGGTCGATTGCCACAAACCAATCCTGACACCTGATAGATGTCACGCATTAGCCAGCGAGACAGTGTGGGCAACGCTCGAGCTCCCAGGGACTGTAGAGGGTGACCAAGGGGGCAGTCTGCTTCACCATTCCCACGGGTGGTGGTTGTTGGGATTGCGGAGCTAACCATCTGTCACAGGGGTCCCCGGAGGGAAGGTTGGCTCCGCCTTTTTACCTGCCTGGCGGGACAACGGCACGCACTGTCGGTTTGAGAGTGGTGACAGCTGTCGTATGTGTATGACCTCACACCTCGCCATGGTGAGGTCGGTTCGCCGTGCACAGTCCAGTTGAGTGTGCGATCGGCTGCAAGTACATCCGGGGAGAACGGAAAAAGTAAGTGGGCACCAGGCCCTGAAACCCATCCTGCGAGATGAGTGCATCAAGAAAGCGGACTTCCTTGGTGTCACTCCTCTGCACAAGGTATAGCCGGTGGTGTCTCTCCTGGACCACTACCGTGGACATCGTCCGACCCAGGACCCGTGCCGACGCCTTGGTCGCCCGTAGAGCGCTGTCACGGAGATCCTGCTTTATACCCAGGTCGGCCTTACCCTCGTGGAGCTCTCTCAACGCCTTGGCCTAGCGGACCTGCAGGATGGCCATGGCGCAGAGAGAGGAGGCAGCCTGGCCCGCGGCATTGCAAGACCTCGGTACCAGTGATGCCGAAGTCTTACGTGCTTTGTACCGTAGGCGTGGCCGATTCCCCCCAGGTGGTAGCCGTCCGCGGCACAGGTGCACCGCGGGCAGACGTTCCACCCGGGGGATCACGACGCAGTCCTTGGCTGCCCCCACCATCGAGGGAAGTAAGGGAGGTGGAGCTGGTTTTCACAGTTTTACACAGCTCCTCATGCACCTCCGGGGAAAAAAATGGCACCCGGGGTGGACGCGGTTTGCACCGCGCTCCGACCTCAGGAACCACGTTTCCCCGGGTTAGCATGAATGACATCACCTCTGCTTCCTCCTAACTCGACCGCTGGGGGTGGAGCTCGGATTCGTCAGAGTCGGATGCCAGTCTCCCTCCAATGCTGCGAGCAACATCTCATCTACGTCACACATCGTTCCCGATGTGTGTCGTGAGAATCCGGACAGTATGCCACCGCCGGTTGGGGAACGTTCAGAAGAGCGAATCGGGGTGCGATCGGCCCGTGAGCACTTAGCTGGCGGGTTTACGTTCGCAGAGTTCCCCATATCACTAACGCTGCTAACGTGGGTGGTCATCGGGGCCGTAGCCACAGATGTCACAGCCCGGGTAGCAGACGAAATGGTGGCTGGTTCCCGTAGGAAGACAGCCACCCGTGACCGCAACTTCTGAATGACAATCTGCCCGCAGTGCGGGCAGATGTGTCAACGAACGTTGCTTCAGTGTGCTGGACGCCCACACACCTATTGCAGCGATCGTGTCCATCCCCCTCCTCGATGAGGGTGCCGCACCCAAGAGAACAGCGGGACATGCCGCGCTGGAGAATGCTCAGTCAGTCCTGAACAGGACTTTTTATATAAAATCTCAAACACCTCCGCAACTGCCGAGACGCCCAGGGGAAGGTCGCTGCAGGTAGGGACGATCCGCTGCTACATGTCGTAGATCCGGCAATGTAGAAGAATAAGAATAATTCATTGAATTCGTTCTGTTCGTAGTCATGAGCGAAGGCTCTGAAGAACAAAAGGTAAATGAATGCTGCACGCCGGCTTCCTTTTATACCGGATATCCGGGGGCGGAGCCCGGCATGCAAATTTCATTCGTCAAATTTCATTGGCCTTTTCTATAGAAGTCAGAGTTGATTGGTTCTCAAGGGCGAACCCCATCTGTCGTTCTCGACACAACGTCGAGAGACCGACAGAAAGGGAACAAACATTTCTAAGTTATTAAAAAACAGGAAACTAATCCTTAATAATATATAAAATATTTGTTTATTGATATTTGTATATTATTTGTATATTGCAGCTTTTGAAAGATGAATTGACTGAGGAAGACACCTTTCGTGTGACCAACCTGTGTTTGGAGTGGTACTTTACAGTGCCAAACAAGATGACTAACAAGATGTTGCTCTTCCAACAGCTTCTCCCTCATGCTGTAATATATTGTGAATATACAGACAAAAAGGGTATATAAAAAGGGATATAAAGAGACCGGTGTTTGGCCTCTTCTCAGCTTTAGACCAAATGTGTTACCCCTGCTGTTCCCAAGAGAAAGTGAAGCTGAAATCACACCTCAGGTAAATTAACCAATAAAGCAAACATTTGATTTAATTTAAGAAATATTATTTTCCTACACTATGACTATAAGCCAAACATTTCATGTTTGAATGGATTGCAGATGATCTTGCAAGCGATTCAGTGACCACAACTACAACATTCAGCTGACAGTGAAGACAGCGAGTCTGATGATTTGCAGCCTGAAAAACTAAACCTTATTAGTGGATTTGTGAGAACCTTTGTTGAACATGGTAACATTTTTGTATTACATGGTATTTTATAAATATTTTCCTCAACCTTTTTCTGCCCAGATATTAAAGCTCTTTTTCTTTTTATCTCAGCATCACCCAAAAACTTAAGTAAACTTATGAAACTTTGGGTTGGTTGGGAAGTTGTGCCACGTACCCTTAACCTGAAAATTGTTCTGTCCACTGGACAAAATCCGTTTCCAAAGGCATATACCTGTTATGAGCGCCTGCGCCTGCCAGATCACTACACATCTCTTTCAGCATTTACTGCGGACATGATGGTATGTCTACGGTCCGTGGAGAGTGGTTTTGGCCTGGTTTAAATTCAATTCAATTTTAGATTTAAAATGTTTCTATTGACTTAGTGACATTAGACATGCCAGCATTATATTCATAATTCATAAGCATTAAATTTCATTTAAAAAGTATGTTTGGGGTCATCAATCACCGCCAGTTGTACCATTTAGCTCACCTGAACCTTACTGAGACATTGTATAGTCCCTGGATATCATTTGATAAGAGTTGAGACTTTTGTATGTTCAATAGTAAAAAACATCACTGTTACATGTTCAATAAAACGTTTGGCCAACAACTGTTATTTATTCAATGACATCTTTTGGTACAAATTAACAGTTGCAAGCACATTACATCCAAAAAGATTAACTTTCGATTAGTAAAGTTTGCAAATATTGAACCATGCTCAAAAATATGTCCATGCCATTGGACTCAGAGAGTTGTAAAGGATCGATGTGTTGTCTCAACTGCTCCATTTGTTCTGGAGTTAGAGGGCTCTCAAACTATGGAACAGTCACCACAGTGCGCGTATCTTCCGAGTACCCAGTGTCCCTCCAGTCAATATAAGGAATGTTCATCTCCTAGCATAAAACATAAGATAAATGGGTCAATTATTTAACCATGACATCATTAGATAACATCAGGAGTTAATTTCTGGTTACTACAGTATAACAAAACTTTCTGAATGACAATTGCTTCAATACCTCTGGTTTGGTAATGTGATTTTCCATCTGCCCCATCTCCCACAGCTGGTTTGGTGTGAGATTTTGCTCTGTTCTCAATGGGTGGTTGTCCCATCCTTCACAGAACACATCAAGATTTGCTTGAAGTCGGGGCAAAAAATACATAATGGCAGCAAAACAAGTGAAGAGTGCTACTTATATCCAGCATGTCCTCTTCCTCAAGTGTGTGCAATATCTGGTAGAACAAGCTGGTGACACCTATCCAGAGTTCACTCCAGAGTCGCTCAACTCTTTCAAAAAAATAAGACAAGTTACATTACAAGTCTATCAAATAACTATGAAATTATTTCTTTAAAGGAAATAATCAACCTTACCTCTGATTGTGGACACTTTTGCCTGCTATAAAGCAGTTACTGTCTGGACCACGCACAGTAAACATCAGACGAGCCACTCCAACATTCTCTCCTCCTTGATCAGCTCGAACTCTAAACAATGAAACATTAATGCAACCGTCTGGCTCTTTACTGTGTATATCTATAATTGCAATCATATGCAATGTAATATTAATTAGTTTTGCTTTGAAATAGAGTTAGGTTGTCTGAGATTTTTTTTTTTTACGTTAGCGGGTATCCAAATTCCTCAACAGCCTTACTGAAGAAACACAGGGTTGTGTCAGATCGGTTGTTGTCTGCAGTTCTCAAAAACATTTGAATGCTTTTTCAGATAATGTATCTATGTGTTTAAAAGCACCTATCTGCAAAAAGACATAATGTGTTACCCAGTAAACATATGACCCCCAAGTTATAAAATAAGGTATGCATCATGATGCTAATTTTCAGATATTCATTTGAACAATACTTGAAATATTTCGAAATGTTGCTCACCTTATGGTGAAAAGCCTTCAATCCCAGCAAATATCACAATATTGTACCTAAAGAAAAGTATTTATGTTAAACAATGTTTGAAATTACATCATAAAGATACAAAGCATGTTAAAAATAAAGTAACAAACAGAGGTTACCTGATAAGTTTATGGTTTGTGTCAATATGTACCAAGTACTTTGGGCATGGCACAGAATATGTCCGTCTGATGACACACCCCAAAGGAGTCATTCTTGACAGAATCCCAAGACTATCTATCCGGTGCATTGCAGCTTTGACTCTGTTCCACTGTAGCCGATGACCTTGTGCTTTCAGTGTTCCTTTCATCAATCTGTAGCCAGCATGTGGCATTCCTTCCTTGACTTGTAAAACAAGTTGATCGAGTTCTGCATCAGTGCAGGTACTGAACAGTCCTCGATCTGCCAGGAGTCCAATCTCCAGTAGATGAGCAATGTGCTCTATGGATATTACAATCCTTGGACGCCCACTTACACTTTGTCTATCCACTTGAACTTCTGGATGTGTCAATTGAGCCTCTCTTTGAATCTGGATTGCATTATGTAGGTCAGTTAATCGTTCTGTCAGATCCTGAGACATATGAATATGCCGTGCTACAGCATCAAGAAATACAATTTCTTGCCTGCATACAAAATCTAAATAGTCTATATCCAGTCGGGGTTGTTGAAGAGTATGCGTAACCCGTGTAAGAAGTCTTTCTAGTATGTAATGTTTTATTAAATCCTACAGAGAAATGGAAAATTCATGAAAATAATAGAACATTTATGAAAATAATGTGAAATTAATACAAACATGAGAATCAGGCTGGACATGAGTTACACCATGTTTACAAATAATACATGTAGTGGTAAATCTTCGGCTTGGAATTGAAGGATCTATCTGGTGTGAGCAGTTTTATGATAACAAGCTTTTTGCGTTTCATTTGAGTGTGAACATAAAACCTTTTTATTTTCTTATTAAAAGTTAAAAAATGTACACAATATGAAGAAAAAACATCACATAAGTAAACAAGTTGCCACAGAATAAGAATATGTGAAGAACTCAATTTTGACAAAAATCGCAGATAAAACCTTATAATTCCAAGGCGACGAAATATTTACAAATGCCCCTTCAATGAAAACCTAAACCATAGGTGTTGAAACTTTTGGTGGCCTACGGTTCTGTAGAGTTCAGTTCCAACTTTTTTCAATACACCTGTGCGGATGTTGCTAGTAGTATCCCTAGCAAGACCTTGATTAGCTATTTCAGGTGTGTTTGATTAGTGTTGCAATTTAGCTTGTCGCTATTACAATCCACTAGCTTAGCACATTGGTAAGAAACTTCCTATATCTACTGTCTTTAAATACAGTGATAGTAACAGATAACTGTTAGATTTAATTTCCGCATAAATGAATACAAGCCTGTAAATAAATGAATTGTGAAGTTGTTAAACTCACTGAATACATTCCTGGCTAGATAGTTGGAGGAAGGGTTTCCCTCTGGAGGTATGGGGGGATTCTTCTAAACTAAACATTCTTTGTCTGACGTGCTATACCTTATTTGGTCATTCTGTGAACCCCTGGACATTTGAAACCATCTGTGAACCCCTGGGGATTTGAAACCATCCAGAGGTGTTTTAGTACCTATATAAAGGCTTGTAGAGTCTAAAATAAATGAGTTCAAAAGCTTGATGCCTTTGTGTCTAGTTCTTGTGCTCCCAGATCTGCAGAAGAATTCTCTCACAACATCAAACGTATTTCTGATTTGATTTTCAGTGTAATCCAAAACATAGAAAGAAACTTAGTGTTCGAAAGGAACCTGAAGTTTAACAATTGGGGGCTTCGTCCGGTTTACTCATCGGCAGTCCGGGAAAAACTTGATAGCTCTGTGTTTTGAAGACCGCGCTAGACTGAAAGACGTTCTACGGGTTCCAGCAGTATAACACAGGTAAGAGTTTTTTTTTAAATAACCTTCCTGTGATATACTATTGATGGCAGTTACCATACTTTTGTGCTGGGTTTCTGTATTTGCGTGTGGCACTCCGTGGCGTTAACCAGGGGCCAGGTTACGTCCTTAGTAGTCGAGAGGCACATGACGCACATATTTTGGGATATTTACTTTATTACATACATCATTGTAATAATTAACGAAAAAAAAGGAGTTGGATTTTGTGGGGGAAGTTTTCGATTTTTTTTTTTTTTACTTCTTACTAACATTTGCTTTGTTCATTCGTTGAGTATGGGACAAGAAATATCTAAACCACTACCAGCTGAAACGCCGGTAGATTTTATGTTCAGAAATAACAAGGGTTTTTGGACACAACCCTTTGTTGATAATTTGGCTGGATGGTCTGAAAGCGCCGGACCGCAAATTGACAAATATCCCAGATTCGGTTCTTTTCAGAAAGATGATATGGAGCTAATGAAATCCATGGTAAGGATCCTCAATGGGATTATAAATATATGTGTGAATCGTATGAAATTTGACAAAAAATGAAAAAAATATGGAATCAAGGTCCCGAGCGTGTTAATAAATCGAACAAAATATCGATCGTTGCGCCGTCAACGGTAAAGACACCGCCACCTTATGTTACAGCCGTGATTTCTGTCCAAAATCATGCTCAGAACGGTTCAAATTTGTATCCCTCATTGCTTGCTTTTCCCTCCACTCCACAACCCCCTCCCCCTCCCGAGTTAAACAAAGAAACTTTACGACCTGCAGCACAGCCATCAATGGCGTGGGTGCAGGAGGGCCCGCAAATTATTCTTAAACCAGCAACAATGACAGACATTGATACTATTTGTAAAACTCTCCCGGACCCGAATAATTCTAACAAATTTGTAGATGTTTTGCGCTCACACACCCGCTATGCGCAATTGGCTGGAGCGGATTATAGATCGATTTTATTACGAATTTTATCTGATGATGTTACTGAATCGTCTTTAATTGTGGAAATCCCTGCTTTGAGTCTTGATGATGAGTTGGAGGGCTCCGGTATACAGCCAGACCCTCATGAATTTTGGTGGGCCGATCCTGATAATGTCACTACATTTTGCGAGCAGGTCAAACGTTTTCTAGATGTCCGTGCTCATGTTTGTAGAGATCTGACCCATGCCACAAATACCAAACAAAATAATGGTGAATCCGCGTCTGCTTTTGTTTCTCGTTTTAAACGTGTGTGGGAAGAAGACGCTCATATTCCAGTAGGCGGTGAAATGTCTTCACTGTTTATAAATACATGCTTAAATAATATGAATCCTGATTTGGCACGTTTGGTTCGTGTAACAACTGCAAATTTAATGCAACAAACTGTTGAAGATTTTTGTAAACGCATTCGTGAGTTAGATGCATCTGGTGGTTTCTCATCTTTTCTGTTTAAGACAAAACAGGAAGTTATGCTGGCAGATTCTCAACAGCAAATGGCTGCAGTGTCGGTGCGTACCAGAGGGCACCAAAGGTGCGGACCTCAATATAATCGGGGCCCGCCTCAGGGAGGTCTTAAAAGGTCCGGAGTTTGTCATTATTGTGGTAGACCAGGCCATTGGGAAAGGGAGTGTAGAATGAAACAGGAACATGACAACAAACGTCTCCCTCGAGCACCACAGATAAACCAAACTCAAGCACCAATATATGGCAGTGGTTCTGCTGATCAATATCAGGTGTCTTGGGTGAATAAAAAGGGTGAACAAAATAATCCAAAACACCTTTAGGGGTGCCCACAGAGCGATTTCAGTCCAAATGAACAGTCAATGATTTGTTTTTCTTTTAGCAATCGCACAGATGAACTACCAGTTGTAAGTTTAAAAGTAAATGGGGTAGATTAGTCATTTTTAATCGACACTGGTGCTACGTGCTCATCTATTTCTGCTAAATTTATGAAGGGCCGATCACAAATCATACTATGCGCTCTGTTGGGGTTTCAGGGACTGAAGTTATTTGTCACATGACACCTGCCATTGAGGTAAAGGCACTTAATCATCCGCCTTTCTTTCACAAGTTTGTTATAACTCCAAATAAACCATTGAATCTTTTGGGCAGAGATCTCATGCATAAACTTAACATTGAGATTGTATTTTCAGACAGCTCTGTTAATTTTTCTTTGCTTTCAGATGTCCAAGATACAACTGTGGAATTAATGCCACACTTCATGAGTAAAGATGAACCACAAAAGGTTAAATACAACATTGCTGAGGTAAACCCGTCGTTGTGGTCACAGTATAAAGATAAATCAGGATTTGTTGGTATACCTCCTTACAAGGCGAAATTAATCACACAGAAGCCTGTGTACATGAAGCAATATCCATTATCACCTGAAAAGGTTGAGGGTATTCAACCGATAATTGATAATTTTTTGAAACAAGGGGTTATTGTCCCCACTCACTCACCTTACAATACACCAAACAATCCCATCAGGAAAGCTGATGGAACGAGTTGGCGTTTGACACAAGACTTGAGGGCTATTAATTCATTAATAATTCCTCTGGCCCCGATTGTGCCTGATGTGCCAACTATTCTGAATTCTATACCACACAATCACACTCACTTCACGGTGGTTGATTTGTGTGCAGCCTTCTTCTCTATCCCCGTCCATGCAGATACACAGCCGTTGTTTGCATTTACATTTAAAGGTGCTCAGCTGACCTGGACACGCCTTGCTCAGGGTTTTGTTGATAGCCCTGCCGTCTTCTCCGCTGCAGTGAAACGTGTTTTGGACACAATAACTGATCTGCCATCTACGGTATGTGTCCTACAATATACTGATGACATTTTAATCTCCGCTGAAACTGAGGCTGACTGTCTGCAGGCCTCAATTGTTGTTTGCAATGTGCTTGCGAGCACTGGATTTAAAGCCTCGAATGACAAAGTGCAGTGGGTGCAACCCAAAGTCCATTACCTGGGCCACATCATTTCACCTGGCCAGAAGGCCATTTCAGCTGAGAGGGTGCCGCTGATAAAGACTATGCGAACTCCTGAAAATGTGACACAGCTACAAAGTTTTTTGGGATTGGTGAGCTATTGTCGTGCATGGATACCTGACTGTGCGTATCATGACAAAAACCTACGATGTCTCATTCAACATGGCATGTGTCCATGGGACTCATTGAAGTGGACTTCTGAAGCGGAAGAACATTTTGATGCATTGAAGATTGCCATCACGCGTGCTCCTGCATTGGGGCTACCAGACTATACAAGGCCGTTTCATTTGTATGCGGGGGAGGCTATGGGTGTTGCAATGCCCGTTTTGACCCAAGAGCATGGTGGGAAACCACGTCCTGTCTCTTATTTGTCCAGACAAATAGACCCAATAGTCCATGGAATGCCTGCATGTCTTCGTGCTGTGGCTGCGGCGGCGGAGATGGTAAGAATGGCTGAAAAAATTGTTTTATCACATCCTTTGATTTTATACACCACTCATCAGGTTGGTGTTATTTTGCACAATTTGAAAACACAGCACATGACGGCCCAGAGGAGGTCTGGCTATGAAGCAACGCTGTTAGCCACAGAAAATTTAACCATTAAGCCCACTTCGGTTTCTAGCCCAGCAATTCAGTCACTTTATGGCTTATCCACATTGATAACTGAGACGGTACCTCATGATTGCATGAATGATATTGAGCGCTCCACTGCAGCCAGGGTTGATCTGAAAGATACGCCCCTGGATGGGGGGGAGCATTTATATATAGATGGCTCATGTTCAAGACCATCTGATGGAGTGTATCTGTGTGGATATGCCATTGTGACAAAGGAGGGTGAGAGGGTGGATGCATACCGCCTGAACCATAACTCAGCACAGGCAGCAGAAATAATTGCATTATCAAGAGCTTGTGAGTTAACAAAAGGCAAAAGAGCTACCATTTATACGGATAGCAAATATGCGTATGGGGTCGTTCAAGACTTCGCCCAGACTTGGGCTAGACGAAATTTTCAGACATCTGAGGGCAAACGAATATCAGAGGCAGAGATGGTGGGAGATTTACTACAAGCTGTAATGTTGCCATCTGAACTAGCTGTAGTGAAGGTCAAGGGACATGTTTCAGGAGATGAAACAGACGCTGTTGGCAACAGAAATGCTGATGAAATGGCCAAATGGGCCGCAGAACATGCAGAGTTTTCTCCATATCAGAGAGCGCAGAGTAGGGACGTAGAAACAATGATGTTTGCACATGTATCATGCGTTCCTGACATAGATTTGAAAATTTTGTAAAGTAAACTTACACAGGGAGACGTGAAACATTGGGCAGAAAATGGATGCGCACCAGTTGCTGACGGTTTGATAAGAGATAAAAATGGTAGAATCGCATTACCAAAGCTTTCTTTGGTAATATTGATAAGACATTACCATGGTATTTCGCACAACAGCGCGTCTAAAGTTACACAGATGATTAATCGCCTGTATTGTATACAGGATACAGCGAAAATGGTCAAACTAATTGTGGACTCGTGTTTGTTATGCGCCAAAACAAACCCTCACAGAAAAACGCCACACGACGCATTACCATTCCCAGAAGTGCCTTTTCAGTGCCTTCAAATAGATTTTTCTCATATGCCAGCGGTAGGAAATCTAAAATATATATACTAACTATTGTTGATAGGTTTTCAAAATGGCCTGAAGTATTTGCATGTGCGAAGGATGATGCTAAAACGGTTGTAAAAATACTATCGAAAGAAGTTATTTCTCGTTATGGTATACCAATGACAATAGAAAGTGACAATGGGAGCCCATTCACATCGAAAGTTACCAAATTATTGGCTAAAGCGTTAGCCATAAATTGGCACTATAATATACCCTACCACCCGCAGTCGTCGGGGGTGGTGGAACGAACACACCGAACAATCAAAGATAAGATCACGAAAGCCTGTATGGAAACAAGCAGGAAATGGCCAGATGTGCTACCAGCCGTATTGGCAGAAATGAGAATGACCCCATCCTCAACGATAAAATACTCACCATTTGAAATTTTGATGGGTAGACCTTTCCGGACCCCATGGGTCAAAGGTCGCGCAGGCGTTTCTTCCCTAGGTGACATGGAGGTGATCCTGGATGACCACGTGATTTCCCTTATTGATAAACTCAATTCTGTGTGTGCTGATTTTTCTCTTTCTCTCCCTATTTCCCCCTCAGATAAGCCCACCCATAATTTCGTTCCAGGCCAACAGGTGCTGATTCGGAGTCTGAAACCAGTCGCCGTGGGGGAGCCGAGATATCTTGGGCCAGCTGTAGTTATCGCTGTAACGAGAACTGTAGTGCTAACAGATCATCAACCGCAGTGGATTCCCTGGATTCGCATCCAGGCTGAAACATCTGCCAACATCTGCATCACCAATTGACACTGTAGGGCCTAAGAAGCCTGCCCAAAGTGTGTGACAGGGCACTGGTGAGAGGGCTTGCGCCAGACAGAAGATCCTTGGTCTATTAGTGAGTGAGGGGGCCATCTGTCGGCTGAACATAGGGCCTGGGCAAATGTTGCCCCATTTATAGCTTCCCGATCACCTCTGAAGGTTTCCCTGTTACACATTTGGGTCTAAATTGTCCAATATGTCAGTCATATTTCTGGTATTGATCCTAGCCGGTGCACAAGGAATTAAATTAATAGAAGAAGATGATTCATGGTTAGACCATAACGATCCACCACATTCATATGCTACAAACATGTGGTGGAGATTGGCTAATCACACCGTAAAGACAAGCAACATGAAAGGTAATTGTTATGTATGTACTTTATTACCACATAGTTCCCACTCTACTAGGCTGGAGGTAAAGGTCCCAAAGTTGGAATACTATGTAGATTGTGTATTGTCTGCAGTTACTCTGCTTCTAGACGTAGAGAAGTGGCGCTTTCCAGTACATTGTTTCAATCCTGAAAATAGTACAGATAAGATAATCATGAGTATGGATACTGTTCCACAAGTTGTATCTCCTATGGGGACAGTAATAGCCGTGCCAAAGGGACTATGGTGTGTAGAGAGAAAGAATGAAGGAGAACATGAATAAGGACAGATCCCATTGTCACACTGTAAGGAAGTGTGGAATACCTCAACGGCTGGAGGATGTTGTTTAAATTGTCTGTTGGCATACATGGATGGATCTCAACAGATGAATAAAACTCAATGTAAAACCAAAGAAGGGTTAGGATTGGGTATGACGTATACACAGCTAGCTTGGAGAAGAGCTAATTCCACAGCAAAAAATGATTGCCTCGAATATTGTAGGCCAAATATTCACAGCCATCCGCTCTTACCTTCAGACAAAGGCACAAGAATATCAGCCGATTGGTGGTGGTTGTGTGGACATAGAGTGTACACAGCATTGCCAAAGAATTGGACAGGAAGGTGTGCTTTGGTAGAACCAGCAAACACAATAATAATAGTTGGAAGTCAACCTAAATTGAGCAGAATGAAAAGAGAGTCGGCTGATAGAGGTAAAACAGCAGCCATTGCTAGATCAAACCCAGTGCCTAAAGAGCATAGACTATGGACTGGATGGGAAAAATTTTGGGAATCAATTATTCCAGCTCTTGGGGTATCTGGTTTACAAATTGAGGTTGAAATTACCAGATATGAATTGATTAAATTTATGAATGGCACCACTAGAATATTTGATCAAATAAAAGAAGAAATGAGAGGTTTAAGATTAATGACATTGCAAAATAGGCTGGTACTAGATCAGCTAACGGCCTCTCTAGGTGGTGTACGTGTTATTGTTGGCGATAGTTGTTGTACTTATGTTCCAGATAATGATGCGGATGGACATTTGATCGACCAAGGAATTAAGAACATCACAAGAGCAGTTGCTGAGATGACCAGCCGAGAGAGGAATGGAGATGAATGGGACTGGAGTTTGAGTTTTTCCAGCCTTTTCAGTAAAATCGAACATTGGTTAATTTTAATTGTCATAATTATTTCATGCATTCTGGTTTTGCTTTGCTTATGGCCCTGTATTATGGCTATGATTTGCCGTGCATTAAAATCATCCATAAGTGTGATTATGAAAGGTTACCATGTTGCTCAGGCAAGACCAGGAGATAAGATGACCATGAATCCTGATGTAATGTAAGGACAGAGATGAACAAATCTGCTCCAACCAGACGTGGTCCTTAGATTAGGAATTTTCTTTATTATTTAGCATTTTTACTGTTTACCATGGATGCGGAAAATGTATTGGTAAGTCATGAATGACTTAAAGAGGGCAACTGTTAGATTTAATTTCCGCATAAATGAATACAAGCCTGTAAATAAATGAATTGTGAAGTTGTTAAACTCACTGAATACATTCCTGGCTAGATAGTTGGAGGAAGGGTTTCCCTCTGGAGGTATGGGGGGATTCTTCTAAGCTAAACATTCTTTGTCTGACGTGCTATACCTTATTTGGTCATTCTGTGAACCCCTGGACATTTGAAAACATCTGTGAACCCCTGGGGATTTGAAACCATCCAGAGGTGTTTTAGTACCTATATAAAGGCTTGTAGAGTCTAAAATAAATGAGTTCAAAAGCTTGATGCCTTTGTGTCTAGTTCTTGTGCTCCCAGATCTGCAGAAGAATTCTCTCACAACATCCAACGTATTTCTGATTTGATTTTCAGTGTAATCCAAAACATAGAAAGAAACTTAGTGTTCGAAAGGAACCTGAAGTTTAACAATAACGTAACTATAATGCCACAGAGAATTGATACAAATATATTAATATAACAATGTTCATATTCAAAATCACACATTGCTGATCTCAACTAGTTCCAAGTAAGCTCGCAAATCGGTTAACGTCACTTACCCATCCAGTTTCGCGGTTTACATTAACATTGTCCATTTGATGCGGTTAAAGAAAGATGCGTCCAACAGTAGTTTCTTACTCCAACTTTTACTGCGGTCAGGCCAGCATTAAAAAAAAACGGTCAAGTCCGCGCTCACGTATTTTTTCAAAATAAAAGCGATTTTCTTTTTTTTCTAATTTTTAATACAAATGTTTTTCAGAATGCAAGAGATGTTGCTAGGGCAGTGAAAGACGATGTAAAATAGGTTTTTACACAGTTTCTATGCTGTTCAGGGTGGTTTTGCTTAGATCTTGTAAATTTAGTGGTTTAATTTAATGTTTTTATATAAAAGCTCTCCAAGGGTCTCATAAATGCGGTTTTATTTTATATGTTTGGACCTAAGAACTAGAGTGAAGTTTATTGTTTCCTAGAGTGTCAGTTTTAAGTGCAACCCGTCAGTTAAGACTGCTGACTGTTTATGCTGCCTGGGTCCATTATATTGTTTTATGTGTTCATAATTGTACATTGTACCTTGTTCATTTGTAATTATTATTTGTTATTATTTCTCTCTTGTAGACCACATTTCACTATACAGTTTACCGACAAATGATTTCATTGCCAAATCCTTGTTTCTCACTCTCCCAGCACTCAGAATGAACGTTTAAGAAAACTGGTTCTGATCCTGTCCTTAACAAACTTTTTTATTATCTACAAAGCCAGTTTTACAAAAAGTCCTGATTTCAGTGCCAAATCCTTGTTTCTCACTCTCCCAGCACTCAGAATGAACGTTTAAGAAAACTGGTTCTGATCCTGTCCTTAACAAACTTTTTTATTATGCACAAAGCCAGTTTTACAAAAAGTGCTGATTTCAGTGCCAAATCCTTGTTTCTCACTCTCCCAGCACTCAGAATGAACGTTTAAGAAAACTGATTCTGATCCTATCCTTAACAAGCTTTTTCATTATGCCAATGCCAGTTTTACAAAAAGTGCTGTTTTCAGTGTCAAATCATTGTTTCTCACTCTCCCAGCACTCAGAATGAACGTTTAAGAAAACTGATTCTGATCCTATCCTTAACAAGCTTTTTCATTATGCACAATGCCAGTTTTACAAAAAGTGCTGTTTTCAGTGTCAAATACTTGTTTCTCACTCTCCCAGCACTCAGAATGAACGTTTAAGAAAACTGATTCTGATCCTATCCTTAACAAGCTTTTTCATTATGCACAATGCCAGTTTTACAAAAAGTGCTGTTTTCAGTGTCAAATACTTGTTTCTCACTCTCCCAGCACTCAGAATGAACGTTTAAGAAAACTGATTCTGATCCTATCCTTAACAAGCTTTTTGTAAAACTGGCTTTGTGCATAATAAAAAAGTTTGTTAAGGACAGGATCAGAACCAGTTTTCTTAAACGTTCATTCTGAGTGCTGGGAGAGTGAGAAACAAGTATTTGGCACTGAAAACAGCACTTTTTGTAAAACTGGCATTGTGCATAATGAAAAAGCTTGTTAAGGATAGGATCAGAATCAGTTTTCTTAAACGTTCATTCTGAGTGCTGGGAGAGTGAGAAACAAGGATTTGGCACTGAAATCAGCACTTTTTGTAAAACTGGCTTTGTGCATAATGAAAAAGTTTGTTAAGGACAGGATCAGAACCAGTTTTCTTAAACGTTCATTCTGAGTGCTGGGAGAGCGAGAAACAAGGATTTGGCAATGAAATCAGCACTTTTTGTAAAACTGGCATTGTGCATAATGAAAAAGCTTGTTAAGGACAGGATCAGAATCAGTTTTCTTAAACGTTCATTCTGAGCGCTAGGAGAGTGAGAAAGAAGGATTTGGCACTGAAAACAGCACTTTTTGTAAAACTGGCTTTATGCATAATAAAAAAAGTTTGTTAAGGACAGGATCAGAATCAGTTTTCTTAAACGTTCATTCTGAGTGCTGGGAGAGTGAGAAACAAGTATTTGACACTGAAAACAGCACTTTTTGTAAAACTGGCATTGTGCATAATGAAAAAGCTTGTTAAGGATAGGATCAGAATCAGTTTTCTTAAACGTTCATTCTGAGTGCTGGGAGAGTGAGAAACAATGATTTGACACTGAAAACAGCACTTTTTGTAAAACTGGCATTGTGCATAATGAAAAAGCTTGTTAAGGATAGGATCAGAATCAGTTTTCTTAAACGTTCATTCTGAGTGCTGGGAGAGTGAGAAACAAGGATTTGGCACTGAAATCAGCACTTTTTGTAAAACTGGCTTTGTAGATAATAAAAAAGTTTGTTAAGGACAGGATCAGAATCAGTTTTCTTAAACGTTCATTCTGAGTGCTGGGAGAGTGAGAAACAAGTATTTGACACTGAAAACAGCACTTTTTGTAAAACTGGCATTGGCATAAATCAACATTTCAAATAATTTAAACAATTTGAAGTAAGGCGATTGTCTCAGCACACCAATGTGACTAGAAAAATTATGTTGTCCAGTCATGACTTCTTGTTGCACAACATCAGGGCAAAAATGTTTTTAGGGGTGTTTTTTCCCGGAAAGAATTTAGAATAGACTAAAATAAATAAAATAACTGTCCAAACTGAAAAAACTTATGCTGAACATATTTGGGGAAAAACAAAACTTGAAGTTCACTAAACAAAACTTGAAGTTCACTATAAAATCTATAAAGACAGCCTGCATATGCCCTTAATATCGAATTAGGCAAAGCTGACAGACTTATTTCTATTGATTGCAACAACAGTCATAGGCTTTTTGCTACTGTAGAGAGACTAACAAACCCCCAAGTCAAGTCCCCTTCTAAATGCTTTCTGATGACAAGTTTGCAACTTTTTTCCTTGAGAAGATAAATAATTTCAGAATGGCAGTCAGCAAAGCCCTACATGGCACTCAGGTCAGTCTGACTTTAATACAATAATCTAAGAAATTAGCAACATTATCTGAATTTCAGACAATTGATCAGAAAACTTTGGAGAAAACAGTAACGCATCTTAAATCCTCAACATGCGACCTGGACACACTCCCCGCATCCTTTTTCAAAAAAGTGTTTAACTGTTTAGAAGCTGATCTTTTAAAAATAGTAAATACGTTATTTCTCTCAGGAACTTTCCCAGAGTCCCTAAAATCTGCAGTTGTCAAGCCTTTACTAAAATAATAGCAATCTAGACAAAAACTTACTGTCTACCTACAAATCTTCCTTCATAGGCAAGATCATTGAAAAGGTTGTCTTCAATCAGCTGAACAAATTCCTAAACTCAAATGGCAATCTGGACAATTATCAGTCTGGTTTCCGTCAGCATCACAGCACAGAAATCAACTGCACTGTAACTTTAATAACTGCATTGACTCATCTACAGCACTGTAATTGTAATAACTGCACCTACTAACTTTATGAGAAAATGCTTTGTCTTTTAAATTAAAACGCCTTATCAATTTGGTATTTTCATTAGGTGACAGTTATAATCATCACAATTAAAATAAATAAACATTTGAAATATATCAGTCTGCGTGCAATGAATTAATATAATTTACAAGTTTCACTTTTTGAATGGAAATAGTGAAATGCATCAACTTTTCGATGATATTCTAATGATAGGACCAGCACCTATGGTTTCCGTAAGCCTGCCATCTAGTGGTAGTTCTTATTTTTTGCACGGTTGCGCATGGATCTGCAGTTGCGTGTGTGTGGATTGTCCAATGCAAAACCGCGTAAAGAAAGTCTCAAAATCCAAATGAACCGAACAGGATGTATGAACGCGCGTCACAGGATCCACAAACGCGCACATTCTTATTGACATGCACAAATTAAGATGAATGAATACGAGAGAGAACATCCTTATTCACAAATATATCTCTGTTTGTACAAACCCGTGCAGATTCATTTAATTACGAATTTTGCCGATACGAAATGAAAGACATTTGTATTTGGATAATTACACATGACAGTCGGTTTATTCATCGATAGTTGTTTGTACATGTTGGTGTAATGTCGAAAACCGCGTAAAGAAAGTCTCAAAATCCAAATGAACCGAACAGGATAAATGGACGCGCGTTGCAGGATACAAAAATGCACAACTTCTCATTGGGATGCGCAAAATCAATATAAATGAACACAAAATAAAACATTGCAATCACAAATCTTCCTCTATTTGTACCAATCGCTTCGTGTTTATTCAAATCTAAATTTCACAGAATCAAATCATAAGGCATTTGTTTGTGAATCGTAAAATACAAATGTAACGTGTATCACGTTCACGGAAACTGTGCGTGCATTTGTTAATCATTTTGAGTCGGAATTCATCCCATATCTTTTCCTAAACGAACTTTTTCATTATGCACAGAGCAGGTTTTACACAAAATGCAGTTTTCAGTGCCAAATCCTTGTTTCTCACTCTCCCAAGACTCAGAATGAGCGTTTAAAAAAACTGATTCTGATCCTATCCTTAACGAACTTTTTCATTATGAACAAAGCCAGTTTTACACAAAGTGCAGTTTTCAGTGCCAAATCCTTGTTTCTCACTCTCCCAGCACTCAGAATGAACGTTTAAGAAAACTGATTCTGATCCTATCCTTAACAAGCTTTTTCATTATGCCAATGCCAGTTTTACAAAAAGTGCTGTTTTCAGTGTCAAATCATTGTTTCTCACTCTCCTAGCGCTCAGAATGAACGTTTAAGAAAACTGATTCTGATCCTGTCCTTAACAAGCTTTTTCATTATGCACAATGCCAGTTTTACAAAAAGTGCTGTTTTCAGTGCCAAATACTTGTTTCTCACTCTCCCAGCACTCAGAATGAACGTTTAAGAAAACTGATTCTGATCCTGTCCTTAACAAACTTTTTTTATTATGCATAAAGCCAGTTTTACAAAAAGCTTGTTAAGGATAGGATCAGAATCAGTTTTCTTAAACGTTCATTCTGAGTGCTGGGAGAGTGAGAAACAAGGATTTGGCACTGAAATCAGGACTTTTTGTAAAACTGGCTTTGTAGATAATAAAAAAGTTTGTTAAGGACAGGATCAGAACCAGTTTTCTTAAACGTTCATTCTGAGTGCTGGGAGAGTGAGAAACAAGGATTTGGCAATGAAATCATTTGTCGGTAAACTGTATAGTGAAATGTGGTCTACAAGAGAGAAATAATAACAAATAATAATTACAAATGAACAAGGTACAATGTACAATTATGAACACATAAAACAATATAATGGACCCAGGCAGCATAAACAGTCAGCAGTCTTAACTGATGGGTTGCACTTAAAACTGACACTCTAGGAAACAATAAACTTCACTCTAGTTCTTAGGTCCAAACATATAAAATAAAACCGCATTTATGAGACCCTTGGAGAGCTTTTATATAAAAACATTAAATTAAACCACTAAATTTACAAGATCTAAGCAAAACCACCCTGAACAGCATAGAAACTGTGTAAAAACCTATTTTACATCGTCTTTCACTGCCCTAGCAACATCTCTTGCATTCTGAAAAACATTTGTATTAAAAATTAGAAAAAAAAGAAAATCGCTTTTATTTTGAAAAAATACGTGAGCGCGGACTTGACCGTTTTTTTTTAATGCTGGCCTGACCGCAGTAAAAGTTGGAGTAAGAAACTACTGTTGGACGCATCTTTCTTTAACCGCATCAAATGGACAATGTTAATGTAAACCGCGAAACTGGATGGGTAAGTGACGTTAACCGATTTGCGAGCTTACTTGGAACTAGTTGAGATCAGCAATGTGTGATTTTGAATATGAACATTGTTATATTAATATATTTGTATCAATTCTCTGTGGCATTATAGTTACGTTATTGTTAAACTTCAGGTTCCTTTCGAACACTAAGTTTCTTTCTATGTTTTGGATTACACTGAAAATCAAATCAGAAATACGTTGGATGTTGTGAGAGAATTCTTCTGCAGATCTGGGAGCACAAGAACTAGACACAAAGGCATCAAGCTTTTGAACTCATTTATTTTAGACTCTACAAGCCTTTATATAGGTACTAAAACACCTCTGGATGGTTTCAAATCCCCAGGGGTTCACAGATGTTTTCAAATGTCCAGGGGTTCACAGAATGACCAAATAAGGTATAGCACGTCAGACAAAGAATGTTTAGCTTAGAAGAATCCCCCCATACCTCCAGAGGGAAACCCTTCCTCCAACTATCTAGCCAGGAATGTATTCAGTGAGTTTAACAACTTCACAATTCATTTATTTACAGGCTTGTATTCATTTATGCGGAAATTAAATCTAACAGTTGCCCTCTTTAAGTCATTCATGACTTACCAATACATTTTCCGCATCCATGGTAAACAGTAAAAATGCTAAATAATAAAGAAAATTCCTAATCTAAGGACCACGTCTGGTTGGAGCAGATTTGTTCATCTCTGTCCTTACATTACATCAGGATTCATGGTCATCTTATCTCCTGGTCTTGCCTGAGCAACATGGTAACCTTTCATAATCACACTTATGGATGATTTTAATGCACGGCAAATCATAGCCATAATACAGGGCCATAAGCAAAGCAAAACCAGAATGCATGAAATAATTATGACAATTAAAATTAACCAATGTTCGATTTTACTGAAAAGGCTGGAAAAACTCAAACTCCAGTCCCATTCATCTCCATTCCTCTCTCGGCTGGTCATCTCAGCAACTGCTCTTGTGATGTTCTTAATTCCTTGGTCGATCAAATGTCCATCCGCATCATTATCTGGAACATAAGTACAACAACTATCGCCAACAATAACACGTACACCACCTAGAGAGGCCGTTAGCTGATCTAGTACCAGCCTATTTTGCAATGTCATTAATCTTAAACCTCTCATTTCTTCTTTTATTTGATCAAATATTCTAGTGGTGCCATTCATAAATTTAATCAATTCATATCTGGTAATTTCAACCTCAATTTGTAAACCAGATACCCCAAGAGCTGGAATAATTGATCCCAAAATTTTTCCCATCCAGTCCATAGTCTATGCTCTTTAGGCACTGGGTTTGATCTAGCAATGGCTGCTGTTTTACCTCTATCAGCTGACTCTCTTTTCATTCTGCTCAATTTAGGTTGACTTCCAACTATTATTATTGTGTTTGCTGGTTCTACCAAAGCACACCTTCCTGTCCAATTCTTTGGCAATGCTGTGTACACTCTATGTCCACACAACCACCACCAATCGGCTGATATTCTTGTGCCTTTGTCTGAAGGTAAGAGCGGATGGCTGTGAATATTTGGCCTACAATATTCGAGGCAATCATTTTTTGCTGTGGAATTAGCTCTTCTCCAAGCTAGCTGTGTATACGTCATACCCAATCCTAACCCTTCTTTGGTTTTACATTGAGTTTTATTCATCTGTTGAGATCCATCCATGTATGCCAACAGACAATTTAAACAACATCCTCCAGCCGTTGAGGTATTCCACACTTCCTTACAGTGTGACAATGGGATCTGTCCTTATTCATGTTCTCCTTCATTCTTTCTCTCTACACACCATAGTCCCTTTGGCACGGCTATTACTGTCCCCATAGGAGATACAACTTGTGGAACAGTATCCATACTCATGATTATCTTATCTGTACTATTTTCAGGATTGAAACAATGTACTGGAAAGCGCCACTTCTCTACGTCTAGAAGCAGAGTAACTGCAGACAATACACAATCTACATAGTATTCCAACTTTGGGACCTTTACCTCCAGCCTAGTAGAGTGGGAACTATGTGGTAATAAAGTACATACATAACAATTACCTTTCATGTTGCTTGTCTTTACGGTGTGATTAGCCAATCTCCACCACATGTTTGTAGCATATGAATGTGGTGGATCGTTATGGTCTAACCATGAATCATCTTCTTCTATTAATTTAATTCCTTGTGCACCGGCTAGGATCAATACCAGAAATATGACTGACATATTGGACAATTTAGACCCAAATGTGTAACAGGGAAACCTTCAGAGGTGATCGGGAAGCTATAAATGGGGCAACATTTGCCCAGGCCCTATGTTCAGCCGACAGATGGCCCCCTCACTCACTAATAGAGCAAGGATCTTCTGTCTGGCGCAAGCCCTCTCACCAGTGCCCTGTCACACACTTTGGGCAGGCTTCTTAGGCCCTACAGTGTCAATTGGTGATGCAGATGTTGGCAGATGTTTCAGCCTGGATGCGAATCCAGGGAATCCACTGCGGTTGATGATCCGTTAGCACTACAGTTCTCGTTACAGCGATAACTACAGCTGGCCCAAGATATCTCGGCTCCCCCACGGCGACTGGTTTCAGACTCCGAATCAGCACCTGTTGGCCTGGAACGAAATTATGGGTGGGCTTATCTGAGGGGGAAATAGGGAGAGAAAGAGAAAAATCAGCACACACAGAATTGAGTTTATCAATAAGGGAAATCACGTGGTCATCCAGGATCACCTCCATGTCACCTAGGGAAGAAACGCCTGCGCGACCTTTGACCCATGGGGTCCGGAAAGGTCTACCCATCAAAATTTCAAATGGTGAGTATTTTATCGTTGAGGATGGGGTCATTCTCATTTCTGCCAATACGGCTGGTAGCACATCTGGCCATTTCCTGCTTGTTTCCATACAGGCTTTCGTGATCTTATCTTTGATTGTTCGGTGTGTTCGTTCCACCACCCCCGACGACTGCGGGTGGTAGGGTATATTATAGTGCCAATTTATGGCTAACGCTTTAGCCAATAATTTGGTAACTTTCGATGTGAATGGGCTCCCATTGTCACTTTCTATTGTCATTGGTATACCATAACGAGAAATAACTTCTTTCGATAGTATTTTTACAACCGTTTTAGCATCATCCTTCGCACATGCAAATACTTCAGGCCATTTTGAAAACCTATCAACAATAGTTAGTATATATATTTTAGATTTCCTACCGCTGGCATATGAGAAAAATCTATTTGAAGGCACTGAAAAGGCACTTCTGGGAATGGTAATGCGTCGTGTGGCGTTTTTCTGTGAGGGTTTGTTTTGGCGCATAACAAACACGAGTCCACAATTAGTTTGACCATTTTCGCTGTATCCTGTATACAATACAGGCGATTAATCATCTGTGTAACTTTAGACGCGCTGTTGTGCGAAATACCATGGTAATGTCTTATCAATATTACCAAAGAAAGCTTTGGTAATGCGATTCTACCATTTTTATCTCTTATCAAACCGTCAGCAACTGGTGCGCATCCATTTTCTGCCCAATGTTTCACGTCTCCCTGTGTAAGTTTACTTTACAAAATTTTCAAATCTATGTCAGGAACGCATGATACATGTGCAAACATCATTGTTTCTACGTCCCTACTCTGCGCTCTCTGATATGGAGAAAACTCTGCATGTTCTGCGGCCCATTTGGCCATTTCATCAGCATTTCTGTTGCCAACAGCGTCTGTTTCATCTCCTGAAACATGTCCCTTGACCTTCACTACAGCTAGTTCAGATGGCAACATTACAGCTTGTAGTAAATCTCCCACCATCTCTGCCTCTGATATTCGTTTGCCCTCAGATGTCTGAAAATTTCGTCTAGCCCAAGTCTGGGCGAAGTCTTGAACGACCCCATACGCATATTTGCTATCCGTATAAATGGTAGCTCTTTTGCCTTTTGTTAACTCACAAGCTCTTGATAATGCAATTATTTCTGCTGCCTGTGCTGAGTTATGGTTCAGGCGGTATGCATCCACCCTCTCACCCTCCTTTGTCACAATGGCATATCCACACAGATACACTCCATCAGATGGTCTTGAACATGAGCCATCTATATATAAATGCTCCCCCCCATCCAGGGGCGTATCTTTCAGATCAACCCTGGCTGCAGTGGAGCGCTCAATATCATTCATGCAATCATGAGGTACCGTCTCAGTTATCAATGTGGATAAGCCATAAAGTGACTGAATTGCTGGGCTAGAAACCGAAGTGGGCTTAATGGTTAAATTTTCTGTGGCTAACAGCGTTGCTTCATAGCCAGACCTCCTCTGGGCCGTCATGTGCTGTGTTTTCAAATTGTGCAAAATAACACCAACCTGATGAGTGGTGTATAAAATCAAAGGATGTGATAAAACAATTTTTTCAGCCATTCTTACCATCTCCGCCGCCGCAGCCACAGCACGAAGACATGCAGGCATTCCATGGACTATTGGGTCTATTTGTCTGGACAAATAAGAGACAGGACGTGGTTTCCCACCATGCTCTTGGGTCAAAACGGGCATTGCAACACCCATAGCCTCCCCCGCATACAAATGAAACGGCCTTGTATAGTCTGGTAGCCCCAATGCAGGAGCACGCGTGATGGCAATCTTCAATGCATCAAAATGTTCTTCCGCTTCAGAAGTCCACTTCAATGAGTCCCATGGACACATGCCATGTTGAATGAGACATCGTAGGTTTTTGTCATGATACGCACAGTCAGGTATCCATGCACGACAATAGCTCACCAATCCCAAAAAACTTTGTAGCTGTGTCACATTTTCAGGAGTTCGCATAGTCTTTATCAGCGGCACCCTCTCAGCTGAAATGGCCTTCTGGCCAGGTGAAATGATGTGGCCCAGGTAATGGACTTTGGGTTGCACCCACTGCACTTTGTCATTCGAGGCTTTAAATCCAGTGCTCGCAAGCACATTGCAAACAACAATTGAGGCCTGCAGACAGTCAGCCTCAGTTTCAGCGGAGATTAAAATGTCATCAGTATATTGTAGGACACATACCGTAGATGGCAGATCAGTTATTGTGTCCAAAACACGTTTCACTGCAGCGGAGAAGACGGCAGGGCTATCAACAAAACCCTGAGCAAGGCGTGTCCAGGTCAGCTGAGCACCTTTAAATGTAAATGCAAACAACGGCTGTGTATCTGCATGGACCGGGATAGAGAAGAAGGCTGCACACAAATCAACCACCGTGAAGTGAGTGTGATTGTGTGGTATAGAATTCAGAATAGTTGGCACATCAGGCACAATCGGGGCCAGAGGAATTATTAATGAATTAATAGCCCTCAAGTCTTGTGTCAAACGCCAACTCGTTCCATCAGCTTTCCTGATGGGATTGTTTGGTGTATTGTAAGGTGAGTGAGTGGGGACAATAACCCCTTGTTTCAAAAAATTATCAATTATCGGTTGAATACCCTCAACCTTTTCAGGTGATAATGGATATTGCTTCATGTACACAGGCTTCTGTGTGATTAATTTCGCCTTGTAAGGAGGTATACCAACAAATCCTGATTTATCTTTATACTGTGACCACAACGACGGGTTTACCTCAGCAATGTTGTATTTAACCTTTTGTGGTTCATCTTTACTCATGAAGTGTGGCATTAATTCCACAGTTGTATCTTGGACATCTGAAAGCAAAGAAAAATTAACAGAGCTGTCTGAAAATACAATCTCAATGTTAAGTTTATGCATGAGATCTCTGCCCAAAAGATTCAATGGTTTATTTGGAGTTATAACAAACTTGTGAAAGAAAGGCGGATGATTAAGTGCCTTTACCTCAATGGCAGGTGTCATGTGACAAATAACTTCAGTCCCTGAAACCCCAACAGAGCGCATAGTATGATTTGTGATCGGCCCTTCATAAATTTAGCAGAAATAGATGAGCACGTAGCACCAGTGTCGATTAAAAATGACTAATCTACCCCATTTACTTTTAAACTTACAACTGGTAGTTCATCTGTGCGATTGCTAAAAGAAAAACTGTGGGCACCCCTAAAGGTGTTTTGGATTATTTTGTTCACCCTTTTTATTCACCCAAGACACCTGATATTGATCAGCAGAACCACTGCCATATATTGGTGCTTGAGTTTGGTTTATCTGTGGTGCTCGAGGGAGACGTTTGTTGTCATGTTCCTGTTTCATTCTACACTCCCTTTCCCAATGGCCTGGTCTACCACAATAATGACAAACTCCGGACCTTTTAAGACCTCCCTGAGGCGGGCCCCGATTATATTGAGGTCCGCACCTTTGGTGCCCTCTGGTACGCACCGACACTGCAGCCATTTGCTGTTGAGAATCTGCCAGCATAACTTCCTGTTTTGTCTTAAACAGAAAAGATGAGAAACCACCAGATGCATCTAACTCACGAATGCGTTTACAAAAATCTTCAACAGTTTGTTGCATTAAATTTGCAGTTGTTACACGAACCAAACGTGCCAAATCAGGATTCATATTATTTAAGCATGTATTTATAAACAGTGAAGACATTTCACCGCCTACTGGAATATGAGCGTCTTCTTCCCACACACGTTTAAAACGAGAAACAAAAGCAGACGCGGATTCACCATTATTTTGTTTGGTATTTGTGGCATGGGTCAGATCTCTACAAACATGAGCACGGACATCTAGAAAACGTTTGACCTGCTCGCAAAATGTAGTGACATTATCAGGATCGGCCCACCAAAATTCATGAGGGTCTGGCTGTATACCGGAGCCCTCCAATTCATCATCAAGACTCAAAGCAGGGATTTCCACAATTAAAGACGATTCAGTAACATCATCAGATAAAATTCGTAATAAAATCGATCTATAATCCGCTCCAGCCAATTGCGCATAGCGGGTGTGTGAGCGCAAAACATCTACAAATTTGTTAGAATTATTCGGGTCCGGGAGAGTTTTACAAATAGTATCAATGTCTGTCATTGTTGCTGGTTTAAGAATAATTTGCGGGCCCTCCTGCACCCACGCCATTGATGGCTGTGCTGCAGGTCGTAAAGTTTCTTTGTTTAACTCGGGAGGGGGAGGGGGTTGTGGAGTGGAGGGAAAAGCAAGCAATGAGGGATACAAATTTGAACCGTTCTGAGCATGATTTTGGACAGAAATCACGGCTGTAACATAAGGTGGCGGTGTCTTTACCGTTGACGGCGCAACGATCGATATTTTGTTCGATTTATTAACACGCTCGGGACCTTGATTCCATATTTTTTTCATTTTTTGTCAAATTTCATACGATTCACACATATATTTATAATCCCATTGAGGATCCTTACCATGGATTTCATTAGCTCCATATCATCTTTCTGAAAAGAACCGAATCTGGGATATTTGTCAATTTGCGGTCCGGCGCTTTCAGACCATCCAGCCAAATTATCAACAAAGGGTTGTGTCCAAAAACCCTTGTTATTTCTGAACATAAAATCTACCGGCGTTTCAGCTGGTAGTGGTTTAGATATTTCTTGTCCCATACTCAACGAATGAACAAAGCAAATGTTAGTAAGAAGTAAAAAAAAAAAAAATCGAAAACTTCCCCCACAAAATCCAACTCCTTTTTTTTCGTTAATTATTACAATGATGTATGTAATAAAGTAAATATCCCAAAATATGTGCGTCATGTGCCTCTCGACTACTAAGGACGTAACCTGGCCCCTGGTTAACGCCACGGAGCGCCACACGCAAATACAGAAACCCAGCACAAAAGTATGGTAACTGCCATCAATAGTATATCACAGGAAGGTTATTTAAAAAAAAACTCTTACCTGTGTTATACTGCTGGAACCCGTAGAACGTCTTTCAGTCTAGCGCGGTCTTCAAAACACAGAGCTATCAAGTTTTTCCCGGACTGCCGATGAGTAAACCGGACGAAGCCCCCAATTGTTAAACTTCAGGTTCCTTTCGAACACTAAGTTTCTTTCTATGTTTTGGATTACACTGAAAATCAAATCAGAAATACGTTTGATGTTGTGAGAGAATTCTTCTGCAGATCTGGGAGCACAAGAACTAGACACAAAGGCATCAAGCTTTTGAACTCATTTATTTTAGACTCTACAAGCCTTTATATAGGTACTAAAACACCTCTGGATGGTTTCAAATCCCCAGGGGTTCACAGATGGTTTCAAATGTCCAGGGGTTCACAGAATGACCAAATAAGGTATAGCACGTCAGACAAAGAATGTTTAGTTTAGAAGAATCCCCCCATACCTCCAGAGGGAAACCCTTCCTCCAACTATCTAGCCAGGAATGTATTCAGTGAGTTTAACAACTTCACAATTCATTTATTTACAGGCTTGTATTCATTTATGCGGAAATTAAATCTAACAGTTATCTGTTACTATCACTGTATTTAAAGACAGTAGATATAGGAAGTTTCTTACCAATGTGCTAAGCTAGTGGATTGTAATAGCGACAAGCTAAATTGCAACACTAATCAAACACACCTGAAATAGCTAATCAAGGTCTTGCTAGGGATACTACTAGCAACATCCGCACAGGTGTATTGAAAAAAGTTGGAACTGAACTCTACAGAACCGTAGGCCACCAAAAGTTTCAACACCTATGGTTTAGGTTTTCATTGAAGGGGCATTTGTAAATATTTCGTCGCCTTGGAATTATAAGGTTTTATCTGCGATTTTTGTCAAAATTGAGTTCTTCACATATTCTTATTCTGTGGCAACTTGTTTACTTATGTGATGTTTTTTCTTCATATTGTGTACATTTTTTAACTTTTAATAAGAAAATAAAAAGGTTTTATGTTCACACTCAAATGAAACGCAAAAAGCTTGTTATCATAAAACTGCTCACACCAGATAGATCCTTCAATTCCAAGCCGAAGATTTACCACTACATGTATTATTTGTAAACATGGTGTAACTCATGTCCAGCCTGATTCTCATGTTTGTATTAATTTCACATTATTTTCATAAATGTTCTATTATTTTCATGAATTTTCCATTTCTCTGTAGGATTTAATAAAACATTACATACTAGAAAGACTTCTTACACGGGTTACGCATACTCTTCAACAACCCCGACTGGATATAGACTATTTAGATTTTGTATGCAGGCAAGAAATTGTATTTCTTGATGCTGTAGCACGGCATATTCATATGTCTCAGGATCTAACAGAACGATTAACTGACCTACATAATGCAATCCAGATTCAAAGAGAGGCTCAATTGACACATCCAGAAGTTCAAGTGGATAGACAAAGTGTAAGTGGGCGTCCAAGGATTGTAATATCCATAGAGCACATTGCTCATCTACTGGAGATTGGACTCCTGGCAGATCGAGGACTGTTCAGTACCTGCACTGATGCAGAACTCGATCAACTTGTTTTACAAGTCAAGGAAGGAATGCCACATGCTGGCTACAGATTGATGAAAGGAACACTGAAAGCACAAGGTCATCGGCTACAGTGGAACAGAGTCAAAGCTGCAATGCACCGGATAGATAGTCTTGGGATTCTGTCAAGAATGACTCCTTTGGGGTGTGTCATCAGACGGACATATTCTGTGCCATGCCCAAAGTACTTGGTACATATTGACACAAACCATAAACTTATCAGGTAACCTCTGTTTGTTACTTTATTTTTAACATGCTTTGTATCTTTATGATGTAATTTCAAACATTGTTTAACATAAATACTTTTCTTTAGGTACAATATTGTGATATTTGCTGGGATTGAAGGCTTTTCACCATAAGGTGAGCAACATTTCGAAATATTTCAAGTATTGTTCAAATGAATATCTGAAAATTAGCATCATGATGCATACCTTATTTTATAACTTGGGGGTCATATGTTTACTGGGTAACACATTATGTCTTTTTGCAGATAGGTGCTTTTAAACACATAGATACATTATCTGAAAAAGCATTCAAATGTTTTTGAGAACTGCAGACAACAACCGATCTGACACAACCCTGTGTTTCTTCAGTAAGGCTGTTGAGGAATTTGGATACCCGCTAACGTAAAAAAAAAAAATCTCAGACAACCTAACTCTATTTCAAAGCAAAACTAATTAATATTACATTGCATATGATTGCAATTATAGATATACACAGTAAAGAGCCAGACGGTTGCATTAATGTTTCATTGTTTAGAGTTCGAGCTGATCAAGGAGGAGAGAATGTTGGAGTGGCTCGTCTGATGTTTACTGTGCGTGGTCCAGACAGTAACTGCTTTATAGCAGGCAAAAGTGTCCACAATCAGAGGTAAGGTTGATTATTTCCTTTAAAGAAATAATTTCATAGTTATTTGATAGACTTGTAATGTAACTTGTCTTATTTTTTTGAAAGAGTTGAGCGACTCTGGAGTGAACTCTGGATAGGTGTCACCAGCTTGTTCTACCAGATATTGCACACACTTGAGGAAGAGGACATGCTGGATATAAGTAGCACTCTTCACTTGTTTTGCTGCCATTATGTATTTTTTGCCCCGACTTCAAGCAAATCTTGATGTGTTCTGTGAAGGATGGGACAACCACCCATTGAGAACAGAGCAAAATCTCACACCAAACCAGCTGTGGGAGATGGGGCAGATGGAAAATCACATTACCAAACCAGAGGTATTGAAGCAATTGTCATTCAGAAAGTTTTGTTATACTGTAGTAACCAGAAATTAACTCCTGATGTTATCTAATGATGTCATGGTTAAATAATTGACCCATTTATCTTATGTTTTATGCTAGGAGATGAACATTCCTTATATTGACTGGAGGGACACTGGGTACTCGGAAGATACGCGCACTGTGGTGACTGTTCCATAGTTTGAGAGCCCTCTAACTCCAGAACAAATGGAGCAGTTGAGACAACACATCGATCCTTTACAACTCTCTGAGTCCAATGGCATGGACATATTTTTGAGCATGGTTCAATATTTGCAAACTTTACTAATCGAAAGTTAATCTTTTTGGATGTAATGTGCTTGCAACTGTTAATTTGTACCAAAAGATGTCATTGAATAAATAACAGTTGTTGGCCAAACGTTTTATTGAACATGTAACAGTGATGTTTTTTACTATTGAACATACAAAAGTCTCAACTCTTATCAAATGATATCCAGGGACTATACAATGTCTCAGTAAGGTTCAGGTGAGCTAAATGGTACAACTGGCGGTGATTGATGACCCCAAACATACTTTTTAAATGAAATTTAATGCTTATGAATTATGAATATAATGCTGGCATGTCTAATGTCACTAAGTCAATAGAAACATTTTAAATCTAAAATTGAATTGAATTTAAACCAGGCCAAAACCACTCTCCACGGACCGTAGACATACCATCATGTCCGCAGTAAATGCTGAAAGAGATGTGTAGTGATCTGGCAGGCGCAGGCGCTCATAACAGGTATATGCCTTTGGAAACGGATTTTGTCCAGTGGACAGAACAATTTTCAGGTTAAGGGTACGTGGCACAACTTCCCAACCAACCCAAAGTTTCATAAGTTTACTTAAGTTTTTGGGTGATGCTGAGATAAAAAGAAAAAGAGCTTTAATATCTGGGCAGAAAAAGGTTGAGGAAAATATTTATAAAATACCATGTAATACAAAAATGTTACCATGTTCAACAAAGGTTCTCACAAATCCACTAATAAGGTTTAGTTTTTCAGGCTGCAAATCATCAGACTCGCTGTCTTCACTGTCAGCTGAATGTTGTAGTTGTGGTCACTGAATCGCTTGCAAGATCATCTGCAATCCATTCAAACATGAAATGTTTGGCTTATAGTCATAGTGTAGGAAAATAATATTTCTTAAATTAAATCAAATGTTTGCTTTATTGGTTAATTTACCTGAGGTGTGATTTCAGCTTCACTTTCTCTTGGGAACAGCAGGGGTAACACATTTGGTCTAAAGCTGAGAAGAGGCCAAACACCGGTCTCTTTATATCCCTTTTTATATACCCTTTTTGTCTGTATATTCACAATATATTACAGCATGAGGGAGAAGCTGTTGGAAGAGCAACATCTTGTTAGTCATCTTGTTTGGCACTGTAAAGTACCACTCCAAACACAGGTTGGTCACACGAAAGGTGTCTTCCTCAGTCAATTCATCTTTCAAAAGCTGCAATATACAAATAATATACAAATATCAATAAACAAATATTTTATATATTATTAAGGATTAGTTTCCTGTTTTTTAATAACTTAGAAATGTTTGTTCCCTTTCTGTCGGTCTCTCGACGTTGTGTCGAGAACGACAGATGGGGTTCGCCCTTGAGAACCAATCAACTCTGACTTCTATAGAAAAGGCCAATGAAATTTGACGAATGAAATTTGCATGCCGGGCTCCGCCCCCGGATATCCGGTATAAAAGGAAGCCGGCGTGCAGCATTCATTTACCTTTTGTTCTTCAGAGCCTTCGCTCATGACTACGAACAGAACGAATTCAATGAATTATTCTTATTCTTCTACATTGCCGGATCTACGACATGTAGCAGCGGATCGTCCCTACCTGCAGCGACCTTCCCCTGGGCGTCTCGGCAGTTGCGGAGGTGTTTGAGATTTTATATAAAAAGTCCTGTTCAGGACTGACTGAGCATTCTCCAGCGCGGCATGTCCCGCTGTTCTCTTGGGTGCGGCACCCTCATCGAGGAGGGGGATGGACACGATCGCTGCAATAGGTGTGTGGGCGTCCAGCACACTGAAGCAACGTTCGTTGACACATCTGCCCGCACTGCGGGCAGATTGTCATTCAGAAGTTGCGGTCACGGGTGGCTGTCTTCCTACGGGAACCAGCCACCATTTCGTCTGCTACCCGGGCTGTGACATCTGTGGCTACGGCCCCGATGACCACCCACGTTAGCAGCGTTAGTGATATGGGGAACTCTGCGAACGTAAACCCGCCAGCTAAGTGCTCACGGGCCGATCGCACCCCGATTCGCTCTTCTGAACATTCCCCAACCGGCGGTGGCATACTGTCCGGATTCTCACGACACACATCGGGAACGATGTGTGACGTAGATGAGATGTTGCTCGCAGCATTGGAGGGAGACTGGCATCCGACTCTGACGAATCCGAGCTCCACCCCCAGCGGTCGAGTTAGGAGGAAGCAGAGGTGATGTCATTCATGCTAACCCGGGGAAACGTGGTTCCTGAGGTCGGAGCGCGGTGCAAACCGCGTCCACCCCGGGTGCCATTTTTTTCCCCGGAGGTGCATGAGGAGCTGTGTAAAACTGTGAAAACCAGCTCCACCTCCCTTACTTCCCTCGATGGTGGGGGCAGCCAAGGACTGCGTCGTGATCCCCCGGGTGGAACGTCTGCCCGCGGTGCACCTGTGCCGCGGACGGCTACCACCTGGGGGGAATCGGCCACGCCTACGGTACAAAGCACGTAAGACTTCGGCATCACTGGTACCGAGGTCTTGCAATGCCGCGGGCCAGGCTGCCTCCTCTCTCTGCGCCATGGCCATCCTGCAGGTCCGCTAGGCCAAGGCGTTGAGAGAGCTCCACGAGGGTAAGGCCGACCTGGGTATAAAGCAGGATCTCCGTGACAGCGCTCTACGGGCGACCAAGGCGTCGGCACGGGTCCTGGGTCGGACGATGTCCACGGTAGTGGTCCAGGAGAGACACCACCGGCTATACCTTGTGCAGAGGAGTGACACCAAGGAAGTCCGCTTTCTTGATGCACTCATCTCGCAGGATGGGTTTCAGGGCCTGGTGCCCACTTACTTTTTCCGTTCTCCCCGGATGTACTTGCAGCCGATCGCACACTCAACTGGACTGTGCACGGCGAACCGACCTCACCATGGCGAGGTGTGAGGTCATACACATACGACAGCTGTCACCACTCTCAAACCGACAGTGCGTGCCGTTGTCCCGCCAGGCAGGTAAAAAGGCGGAGCCAACCTTCCCTCCGGGGACCCCTGTGACAGATGGTTAGCTCCGCAATCCCAACAACCACCACCCGTGGGAATGGTGAAGCAGACTGCCCCCTTGGTCACCCTCTACAGTCCCTGGGAGCTCGAGCGTTGCCCACACTGTCTCGCTGGCTAATGCGTGACATCTATCAGGTGTCAGGATTGGTTTGTGGCAATCGACCTGAAGGACGCTTACTTTCATGTCTCGATGCCCTCGACACCGGCCTTTCCTCGGTTCGCGTTCGAGGGTTGGGCATATCAGTACAGAGTCCTCCCTTTCGGTCCGTCCCTGTCTCCACAAGTCTTCACGAAGATCGTGGAAGCCGCCCTTTCTCCCCTTCGGGATAAAGATGTGCGGGTACTAAACTATCTCGACGACTGGCTTATCCTGGCACACTCGTGGGAACTCGTGTACACAGAGGGACCTGGTGCTCCGGCATCTAGATCGATTGGGATTTCAGGTCAACCGAGAAAAGAGCAAACTCATCCCAGTGCAGAGCATCCTCTTTCTCGGTATGGAACTAAACTCTGTCACCATGACGGCACAGCTGTCCGCAGCACGCGCCCAGTCAGTGTTGAATTGCCTGGAACACTTCAGGCAGTCGGCGGACCTCCTGAAACAATTTCAGAGGCTCCTGGGACACATGGCGTCCTCCGCGGGGAAATACCCCTCGGATTGATGCACATGAGACCGTTTCAACACTGGCTACAGAGTTGAGTTCCGAGGACAGCGTGGCACACCGGCAGCAGGCACATGGTGATGATGCCCTGCTGCCAACGCACCCTAACCCCTTGGTCTTCCATGACCTTCCACCGGGCGGGGGTTCTCCTCGGTCAGGTTACGAGGCACGTCGTGGTGACGATGGACGCCTCGCTGCAGAGGTGGGGTGCAGTGTGCAACGGGAACGCAGTAGCAGAGCGCTGGACGGGCCCCCGTCTGTGCTGGCATACAATTGCATAGGGTTGTGGGCTGTGCTGCTTGCGTTGAGAAGGCTCCGGCCTCTAGTGCAGGGCCAGCACGTGTTGGTCCTCCAGGACAGCATGACAGCCGTACTGTACATCACCAGAGTGGCGTACGCTCACGGCAGCTAACACAACTTGCCCGACGCCTCCTCCTGTGGAGTTAGCAGGTGATCCGCTCCCTGCGGGCCACACACATCCCAGACAAACTGAACCAGACAGCCAACGCGCTCTCTCGTCAGTATACGCCTTGCGGAGAGTGGCGACTCCACCCCCGGTCCAGCTCATTTGGGTGCTGTTCGGACAGGCACAGGTAGACCTCTTTGCCTCCCGCGACACCACCCATTGTCTGCTTTGGTACTCCCTGACCGAGGCCCCCCTCGGCACGGATGCCCTGGCGCACAGCTGACCACGGGACCGGCGGAAGCACACCTTCCCCTCCCCAGGAGCCTCCTTGCACAGACACTGTGCAAAGTCAGGGAAGAGGAGCACCAAGTGTTATTGGTTAGACCGCACTGGTTTAATCTCTCTTGGCTTCAGAGTTGATGCTCTGGACAGCGACTCCCCCTGAACCATTCCCCTGACAGAGGACCTGCTCTCTCAGGGGAAGGACACGTTCTGGCATCCCAGATCAGACCTCTGGAACACCCATGTCTGGTCTCTAGACGGGACGAGAAGATCCTGAGATGGCTACTCTCCCTCTACGGCAGAGACCATCACCCAGGCTAGGGCCCCATCTACTAGGCGGTCACACGCCTCTAGACGGTGCCTCTTCTCGTCCTGGTGTCTTTCTGAACAAGAAAGACCCACTGAGGTGCGTGATCAGGATTGTGTTGTCCTTCTCACGAGACTGGAGACTAATATCTCCCCTCCACACTGAAAGTTTATGTAGTCGCTATTGCCACTCATCATGACTCAGTTGGTGGAAAGTTTTTAGGGCAACACAACCTGGTCACCAGGTTCCTAAGGGGCGCGAGAGGGCGGAATCCGCCTCATCTCCGCTCCATACCCTCTTGGGACCCTAAGTGGTCCTGGGGAGCCTCAGTGCCCTCCATCAAGGAACTGAGGTTACATACGTAACCAAGACGTTTTTATATGTACTTTTTTTGTCACTTGATTGGATATCTGAGGAGATGACGCTGTAATGGACAATGTACTAGTAACAAAATATGTATTTTAAATAGCAGCACAATTGACCTATGTGTAACACACAGGTCAAATAACCTATTGTTTATGCATGGGTTTTGATGAATTACAAAATCATTAGTACATTGCCATTACACCATCATCTCCTCAGATATCCAATCATTGTTACATTTTAGAATTTTATCACAAATAAATGTTTTATTTTTATTTTCTTTTTCTCACTAGAGCAATTGTCTCCCGATGTTCAATGTCAGGGCAGTCCTCTAAACAGAGCTTTGTGTTGGCTGTGTCCTTGGTCTCACTTGTCAAAGAATATACTATTGCCAGGCTTAGCCCTGCTAAAGCAGGACCTTGATTGATTAATGAGTGGCCAATCATTCTTCCAGCCATTACCAAAAGATCACTCTCAAGAAGTACAGATGATGCAGTGAGCAATAGGTGGTCGGTTTCCCCTTCAAACAGAGTTGTCTCTGCTGCATTTCCTAATGAGAATGAATAGACAATTAAGTTCATAACAAAAGGATCTAATTTTGACTTAACAAGGCCATATCAGTAGCACGGTGGCTTAGTGGTTAGCACGTTCGCCTCACACCTCCAGGGTTGGGGGTTCGATTCCCGCTTCTGACCTGTGTGTGTGGAGTTTGCATGTTCTCCCCGTGCCTCGGGGGTTTCCTCCGGGTACTCCGGTTTCCTCCCCCTTGTCCAAAGACATGCATGGTAGGTTGATTGGCATCTCTGGAAAAATTGTCCGTAGGGTGTGAGTGTGTGAGTGTGTGAGTGAATGAGTGAGTGTGTGTGCCCTGCGATGGGTTGGCACTCCATCCAGGGTGTATCCTGCCTTGATGCCCGATGACTCCTGAGATAGGCGCAGGCTCCCGTGACCCGAGGTAGTTCGGATAAGCGGTAGAAAATGGATGGAAGGCCATATCAATTTAAAAATAACTTTTAAAAAACTTGAAGTATATGAGTTTTAGTTTACTGTCTGGTGTTAAAGGTCTTATAATCAGTTATCTTGACGGAAAATGTACAGATTGTTAATTCAATTCAATTCAAGTTTATTAATATAGCGCTTCTCACAATGTGTATTGTTTCAAAGCAGCTTTACAGGGGCAAACAGGAAAAACAGAACAGTTAAAACACAGCACAGTGCATGGTATTTATACAACGAGTAAGATCATTCTAATAAATTATATCTAGTTTATAAATAAATAAATGAATGAATGCAGTCTCCCGGTGAGCAGGCCAACACTGCCCTGCTGTGGCGAGGAACCCAAACTCCAATTATTGATTAATGGAGAAAAAAACCTCGGGAGAAACCAGGCTCAACCGGGAGGGCGAGATCCCCTCTGACGTGTCATAGCTGCACTCAGACTGCTGACATGTCGTTTTGGTTTAGCATTTAATACCAAATATTGTAACTTCAGCATTAATAAGACAAATAGTCCGTCTTTGCTCTTGGTTGGGGATGTAGTGGTCTGAGCTGGGATGGTCCGATGGTCATATTTCTCTTGTCTGGTGGTGGAATTGCCTTAGATGGAGCTGGGATGGTCAGTCAGTCTGCAGCTGTAGCTGGTGTAATCTCAAATTTGGGATGGGCATCTGTCGGTCATCTGGACATGGTGGAACTTCTTCCTACCTCAGAGGCGGAAAGGGAATAAAGAGAATAATTAGCGTAGCTGCTGTTCATTAACTATGCATTAAGTGAAAGCTTGGCTGAAAAGATGTGTCTTTAATCTAGATTTAAATTGGGAGAGTGTGTCTGACCCTCGAATAGTATCAGGAAGGCTATTCCAGAGTTTAGGTGCTACGTATGAGAAAGCTCGTCCCCCTTTGGTGGATTTTGTTATTCTAGGTGTTGTCAAAAGTCCTAAGTTTTGAGATCTTAGAGAGCGTGATGGGTTGTAACGTGATAAAAGCTTGGTTAAGTAAGTAGGTGCTAAACCGTTCAGGGCTTTGTAAGTAATTAAAAGAATTTTAAAATCAATACGATACTTAATGGGTAGCCAGTGAAGCGATGATAAAACTGGGGTTATGTGATCGTATTTTCTTGACCTAGTAAGAACTCTTGCAGCTGCATTCTGAACTAACTGTAGTTTGTTTATCGATGATACAGGACAACCACTATTTCGTAATTTGGCAACATTTCTAAGGTGGAAGAAGGCTGTTTTTGTGATATTTGCGATGTGATTTTTAAATGACAGGTTGCCGTCTAATATAACGCCTAGGTCTTTAATTGTATTTGTTGGAGTAACAATTTGCAGGCTGCAATCGGAGATATTCTGTTTACTTGATTTTGGTGCTATAAGTAATATTTCTGTTTTGCTAGAGTTTAAAAGGAGGAAATTACTAGTCATCCAATGTTTTATGTCCTCGATGCACTCTGCCAGTTTGGATAGCTTAAAGGAATCATCTGGTCTTGATGAGATATATAGCTGAGTATCATCTGCATAACAGTGGAAGCTAATTCCATGTTTTCTAATAATGTTGCCGAGGGGCAGCATGTATATGGAGAAAAGCAAGGGTCCTAAAACCGATCCCTGAGGTAATCCATAATTTACTTGCGTAAGATTTGACGATTTCCCATTTAAATGGACGTATTGATATCTGTCTGTTAAGTAAAATGTTATTTTACCATGGTGCTATGATCTTTCCATTAATCCTTTTTGACTTCATAGGTGCGACCGCTTCTAATGCATTAGAGAAAGGCTTTAGCATCACATCACTGAAACTGCGCTCGTTAGAATTACAAATGACCTCCTTATTGCTTCAGATAAAGGTAACATCTCACTCTTAGTCCTGCTTGACCTTAGTGCTGCTTTCGATACTGTAGACCATAAAATACTACTAGATCGTTTACACAATTATATCGGTATTCAGGGACAGGCACTGCAATGGTTCAGATCTTACTTAACAGACAGATATCAATACGTCCATTTAAATGGGAAATCGTCAAATCTTACGCAAGTAAATTATGGATTACCTCAGGGATCGGTTTTAGGACCCCTGCTTTTCTCCATATACATGCTGCCCCTCGGAAACATTATTAGAAAACATGGAATTAGCTTCCACTGTTATGCAGATGATACTCAGCTATATATCTCATCAAGACCAAATGATTCATTTAAGCTATCCAAACTGGCAGAGTGCATCGAGGACATAAAACACTGGATGACTAGTAATTTCCTCCTTTTAAACTCTAGCAAAACAGAAATATTACTTATAGCACCAAAATCAAGTAAACAGAATATCTCCGATTACAGCCTGCAAATTGAAGGCTGCACTGTTACTCCAACAAATATTGTTAAAGATCTAGGCGTTATATTAGACGGCAACCTGTCATTTAAAAATCACATCTCAAATATCACAAAAATAGCCTTCTTCCACCTTAGAAATGTTGCCAAATTACGAAATAGTTTATGTGTTGCAGACGCAGAAAAGCTTATTCATGCATTTGTGACCTCACGGCTTGACTATTGTAATGCTCTACTTAGTGGTTGTCCAGTATCATCGATAAACAAACTACAGTTAGTTCAGAATGCAGCTGCCAGAGTTCTTACTAGGTCAAGAAATACGATCACATAACCCCAGTTTTAACATCGCTTCACTGGCTACCCATTAAGTATCGTATTGATTTTAAAATTCTTTTAATTACTTACAAAGCCCTGAACGGTTTAGCACCTACTTACTTAACCGAGCTTTTATCACGTTACAACCCATCACGCTCCCTAAGATCTCAAAACTTAGGACTTTTGACAACACCTAGAATAACAAAATCCACCAAAGGGGGACGAGCTTTCTCATACGTAGCACCTAAACTCTGGAATAGCCTTCCTGATACTATTCGAGGGTCAGACACACTCTCCCAATTTAAATCTAGATTAAAGACACATCTTTTCAGCCAAGCTTTCACTTAATGCATAGTTAATGAACAGCAGCTATGCTAATTATCCTCTTTATTCTCTTTCCGCCTCTGCCTCGGGATGCCCATCCCGAGGTAGGAAGAAGTTCCATCATGTCCAGACGACCGACAGATGCCCATCCCCAATTTGAGATCACGCCAGCTACAGCTGCAGACTGACTGACCATCCCAGCTCCATCTAAGGCAATTCCACCACCAGCCAAGAGAAATATGACCATCGGACCATCCCAGCTCAGACCACTACATCCCCAACCAAGAGCAAAGACGGACTATTTGGCTTATTAATGCTGAAGTTACAATATTTGGTATTAAATGCTAAACTTAAATCACATGTCACCAGTTTGAGTGCAGCTATGACACGTCAGAGGGGATCTGGCCCTCCCGGCTGAGCCTGGTTTCTCCCGAGGTTTTTTTCTCCATTAATTAATCATTGGAGTTTGGGTTCCTCGCCACAGCAGGGCAGTGTTGGCCTGCTCACCGGGAGACTGCATTCATTCATTTATTTATTTATTTAGAAATTAGCTATTATTTATTAGTATGATCTTACTCGTTGTATGAATACCATGCACTGTGCTGTGTTTTAACTTTTCTGTTTTTCCTGTTTGCCCCTGTAAAGCTGCTTTGAAACAATACACATTGTGAAAAGCGCTATATAAATAAACTTGAATTGAATTGAATGGACTCACACCCTCCGTTTCACTCACTCTCACTCTCACACACACACACACACACTCACACCCTCCGTTTCACTCACTCTCACTCTCACACACACACACACACACACACACACTCACACCCTCCATTTCACTCACACTCTCTCACACACACACACACACACACACACACACACACTCACACCCTCCGTTTCACTCACTCTCACTCTCACACACACACACACACACACACACTCACACCCTCCGTTTCACTCACACTCTCTCACTCACACACACACACACACACACACACCAGGCTGAGGTTTTTTCTCACTCTCCCTCAGATTTTTCTGTCGGCACAATATATTATACAACAACATAAAAATATATCACAACGCATTCATACCCCCACGTGACCTGTTTCCTAACAGGATTTTAATTTGCTAAAACACACACTATATACATACTTATCGTCCCGTTACCTAACAGGACCCCGCGTCCCTACGCGACACACCCTGTGTGTGACTTACTTCCCTAAGCAAGATTTACTCTCCGCGTCCTTACGCAACACACCTTCTGTGCGACTTACTTCCCTAAGTAAGATTTACTCTCCGCGTCCCTACGCGACACACCTTCTGTGCGACTTACTTCCCTAAGTAAGATTTACTCTCCGCGTCCCTACGCGACACACCCTCTGTGTGACTTTCTTCCCTAAGCAAGATTTACTCTCCGCGTCCCTACGCGACACACCCTCTGTGCGACGTACTTCACTAAGTAAGATTTACTCTCAGCGTGCTCCACTGGCAGGAAACTTATATACAATCTCTCACACAATTTTCTTTGAAACCTGAATCTTCTATTTTTCTGCAAACTAGTGCAATTTTAACATTAATTTTGTTCAATTTAGGAGAGGCCTACGAGAACCAACATTATTCAGCGTTTACCTTACGCAGATCACACAGATTTTATACTATAAAGCAAATATGCTCACCTGATTTTGGTGTTTTCGACCCAATCTGTACGATTTACGTCTGGTCCACCCGTCAGCCTCCTGCCCTCTAGCCTGGATCACGTCAAGGGGTCACCAATATGTTGTGGCAAATACGATCATCAAATGTTGAGAGAAATCACGAAGACGAAGCCAAGTTTCAAAGTTTCAATCTTTAATTTGTTCGAACAAGTCAAAGAGGGACATACAGAGTTCATCTGAATATGCCCAACGAATACACCTCTGACTCCATTTTTTATACATTGTTTCCAAGTTGTTATCACAGTTTAAACCAATCATGTTTACCTGACATCATCTTCTTCCAATCAGTTTTCATATGATATCACCATTTCGTTAGCCCGTCCTTCTGCGCTTGTAGTTCCAGCCTACCATATTCAGATTTAATGGTAGCGTGCGCCTCTCAAAAACAAGTTCCTCTCTATCTTGACACTTTTCCGGGGGGTTTCCGGAAATATACCTGATATATACCCGGATACCTGATTTACATTGTTTTTATTCAAAATGAGCTCATTATTTAGCATATTTTGAGCTACCAGAGTCCTTGGTTGTATGCGATTAATTAAACTTCTCTCCAAAAGTGTGTGGGGAGTTCGTCTTAGTGTTAAAATATATTGTGTGTGTGTGCAAAAGTGTTCAAACTCATAACATTAGCTTTGCCAAAAAAAGAGCAAACTGTTTAGAGATACCAGCGTCCTTGTCTATGCGACAAACCAAACTTCCTTATTTAATGATTTGTGGTGTACGTGGAGTTGATAAGACGTTTGTTGTTCATGAGCTCATACTTATACATGAGGCCCAATATTATTTCATAAGAATACATGAAACCTATAACTAACTAAATGTATCATTTTATATAAGAAAACTCAATACTATAATAGAAAAACCACCATAATAGCCACATGAGTGGGACACAACAAAGGATAGCAGTCACCAAAACTTGAATTTGTTTAAAGTATAAATACACTGTAGTTTCCCAGGGAACATAGTTAGCCTGACAGTATACTGTATATAACTTTGGAAGATGTAAACAGTGCCGCGGCAGCGCTGGTCCAGAGGAACTTCTCGTTTCAGTATTTTAACACTGCAAAAACGTTTGAACAGAATACAATCAACAGAACATTTATAACCAAATCAAATGTTAAATTAATATCTTTAAGATTTAATTTAAGAAAAAAAAAAGAAACCTGAAGAGCTTCTGAATCAGTGTTTACATCTTGTAAAGTGGTCTACATTACAAATAAAGATAGAAATAGAAAAGAGGGAAAGAGGAATAACATAAGGCTGGACAAACACATATGCGCCTTTCAGAGAGCAAGTTTATTGACAATCTTAAGTTATCTGAAGGAGAGGGCAGCAAATTCACTCAACTTAATTTTCTAAACCAGACCATAGGTTGGTCTGCCTTTAGGAAGCAAAAGCAAAGAACTATGTATAAATTGTTAATTTACACGTAAAAAAAAAAACACTGCTATTTTTTTATAGACCGAATGACTTTACATCTTTCTAGAACTCTGATAAGCTCAGAAGTTTCTGTAACTAAATGAGAACTTTATAGAGCCAGCTCCTTTTGAACTAAACCTTTTTGTAACCAATGGTTTCTTTTAAAGCAGAAAATTACACCCTCAAAAAGCAGATTTAAACTCATAACCATTATTTATTATAAACAAACATTTAATTAGTTAAAAGTGTGTCAAAACATTACAGATGCATTGATGACAACTTCGCATTATATAATATTTTAAAAGTAGCAGAAGACCTGGAGGTTTTTCATTTTTCTCGTGACATGCATCCAAAAGCGAGGTTGTCTGTCCTTGCTTCTTCCATCAATATACAAGTCAAGTCAACTCCAACCCACCACAGAAATACTCACAATAATTGCAGTTAGTATGAGTATGTGGCTGTATATGACACAATGACTTGAGTTACAGTAATGAAAGTCACAGCACGAGAATGTGAATGTTACATTGTTTCCACGGATCTTATAATTTTTAGGTCGGACACAATCACTCTTGGTCATGCAACCCTTGGTGAACAGAACGGAGGTACGTCCAAACCGACCATCAGCAGAGTAGCACAGTTCCTGTGGCGCACATTCTGATATGACATGCATGCAGGTCTTGTTGAAAGGCGTTGGAGAACAAAAGTAACACTGAAGATTTTCACACTGCAGTCCAGGTAGAAGACACAGAAGTAAAAATGCAATACCAAAGAGTTGGAGAAGCACCAATTTCGACTTCATTGTTACCATATATATATATATATTTTTTTTTTATAGTATTTTCAACACCACACTCTAGCTGCTAGATTTCATCAAATAGTTTTTCCAACAGAGGAGATTTCCTCTGACTTAAATATGATACACACTCATTAACCAGGTGTTAGTAGTTGCCTTGATTACTTCAATTATCTTTTTCAAACTAGGTAATAACAAGGAACAGATGGATTACCACCTTATTTAATACAGTAGAGCTTGAATACAAAGTTATTAATTTGTGTTTATGTTCATTCAACAGTGCATCCAATCTGATTCATCCTAATTAATATAATGAACATTCTGTTCAAATATACTATTAACATTGACCAAGTAAGGCAATGTCAAGTCATAGTGAAATGAATTGTTATAAGAAAACTTGAAGCTTGTTATCTTAGATTTTAAGACTTGATTTTTCCCAGACTGGGCTACACTTATTTATGCAGCACATGGATAACATTTTATGGAAGATTTACATAACTAAAATGTATACCGTAATACACATTTGTAGTTTGTCCCAATTTTATATGCTTCTGTTGTTTTTTTTCTGAAACATGTTTTACAGGCTGCTTTGCAACAATGCAAAATTATGCAATCACAAAAACTATATATTTGAAACACTTGTTCTATATAATAAAACATTTGCACGATGTTGCTTATGAAATAATGCACTGCTGCTTGGGAATTGTAATTACTGGAAATCCCATAATGGTGGAATAATGGATTGTGTCAGTAATTTTAATTGAACCATGCATCCAACTATTAACTGTTTTTTTTACATTTTGATTTTTTTTTATTAAAAAGCTTATCAGTTTCCAAACTAAAAACAAGCTTATAATTATAAGATGCGCTCTAGCCACACTGGTATTAATAAAATGTTCAAGTTATTAATTCCAGGCATCATGCAACTTTTTGTCATGTCACATGCAAAACCCTTCTATCCTGTCAACATACACACATGAAGTATTACATTTCAAGACAGTTATTTAAAGGATCAATGTCAGTGATATTGTTAGCAGGACCAACAGTAAACCCGAGCAGCCGTTTAAGGGAGTTATCCACTGCAGGGGGACTATTGCAAAGGTTATGACAGCAACACATGGAAGTAACATTGTAGCCCACACCCATGTACATAAGTGTTTGATGCAAGCCACAGAGCTCCTGTGCCACACAGCCCTGGCCAGAAAGCATATGGACCCTTCCGTAACGCCCTCTGCTGGAGAAACAACGCTCATGAGGCCTGCATGTGGTGGTGATGTTGGTGCAGTTCTTGTGTCTAACCTGCAGAGGGCAGTAGTTACATAACAGCCCATCACTGGATAAAAGAGTAGCAAGCAGCAGGAGCACACTAACAGGAGGAAATTTAGAGAGATTGAATGACAATCTTATGTCATAATGAACAATATTTGGAAAGAGATATTGAGACTTCTTTTAGAACATACATTACAGTAGAACATTGAAGAAATATATATTATAGTATATACAGGTTACAATTTGATAAAATGCTGCTGATAATTCAGCACAGAAAAGCTAAGGGCAATAGGCTACTCACCTGCTGATCACTGCACAATCTCGTTACATTATGTATGCACTAGGCTATGGGTAAAATAATCTAGCCCCATGGATCTTAAATAGTTGGCGCAATAGAAAAGTCGATTGGTTCCTAATTAGTTTAATTGATAATGTGAAAACCAGGTGCCTATAATTGAGTTACTTGCGTGTCCGTGCATTAGAGAGTGCATAGAACAAATTAAGTACAGAACAAAATACGTAATTTTTAAGTGTTTTGATACTTATAAAAAATACACAGTGCAACACCTTAGGAACCATTTCATGTTCGATAACTGTTAATAGGGCAAAAAAGAAATGAATATTCACACATTTCAGCATCACAGAATTCCAGCATTTCAGTTTCATTGAGTTTATTAAGCTATAAGCTATTTGTCAAGGTGAGCTGTTGTTTTCGATGATGCTGGGGATTCCAAATGATAGATGCATTTTTAAATGGATCTGGGATTCAAATTGATTCCTGCAAATGCTTTGGAAGCTAATATTCATGTAGGCTTCACCTGGTGAAACAAAAAATGTTGTAATACCGGGTCCTATACTTTCGGTTTTGTTGTAAGCTTTTACAATTGTGAATCAGCGTAAGGTAAGTAGACTGAACACGATTATTTTTGCATCCATCTTTATCAATGCAAAGTATTCTTTCTAAACAGGAAAAAATTACAGGTTTAGTCTTGTGCAGGGACACAAAGTGATGGCATATTTAAAGAATTATATTGTGTTATTTGGATAAAGAAAGTATGCATTATTTGGGATGACATGACGGTGAGATAGTAATGAGAATTTTCAGTTTTTGGGTAAACATTTTTACAAAACTATGAATTTAACATGAGAACCTTTTTATTTTTACAATTGGAAATCTAAATACTAAATAAAAACAGTAGTAATAATTCCATTGTGGATATCAATAATTAATATTTGTTCGCTTAAAGATTAAAATGCCAAAATTAAAAAATCACATACTAATTTCCGCGAGTCAGTAAATAATACAACATGCATCATGTTGTATTGTTGATTTACATGTTCTTAACATTTAATTTGCAAAATTTTACTCAGCCTTGTATCATTTGAATGCTTGATGGATTTCCTTTATCTTCAGAACCAAAGCACTGATATTTTTAAAGTGCTATTTTCAATTTACAGGTTACAAAGGGAGAGGGTGAACAGCAATCCTTTTCGCAAGGGTAAAAAGACAAAACAACCTTATTAAAAAAACTGAAGTTTGAAGTTTTTGATCTCTGCGTGTGAATTTATGAAAATAAAAGTAAACTGCTGTCGACCAATCAGGAGCAGGTTCCCATTAATAAATGTCCTTAGTCCTGACAATGTTTTACTTGTATAGCCGTGAAATCCTAGACAAGACCTGACAGCAGGCTAGATCTACTGTAAAAACATGTTCAAAATGTTGTCTTTAATCCAGATTCTAATCCAATACCAGATTCTAATCTCATTCAAATGTGGATCACATGTTATTTTTGTATCTGGAAAGGGGTCAAATCTACCGACAAGTTCTGTAAGAATATAATTTAATTCATGAAAGTTTTGTCTACACTGTAAAAAACGATTCTGGAGGGTGTTAAATACAACCCATTAAAATCAGTTGCTTAAAATTTTGGTTCGAAAATAAAATATATATTAATGGGTACATTCTATCTAAACTACCTACTTTTTATGAGTAATAATGGCAACTTAAAAAAACAAGGTACCCGAAAATATTAGCTATGACACTGCGGAGTGCGCATGCATCAACGCCCCGGCGGGAAATCAGGAATCACGAGACGCAGGATTTGTGGAGCAGCCGGTACGTCATTAAGGCAAATGTGTACTTCCTTAAATGTTAGCTCTACCATTATGTTCTTTTGTTTTAAAAAAAGTTACGATTCTGTGTAATGCCCCTATTTTCTCTGCGCCAAAGGATGACCGGGCCTAATTTACATTTACATTTACATTTAGTCATTTAGCAGACGCTTTTATCCAAAGCGACTTACATTTGGGGTAGGCAATGGAAGCAATTGGGACAGCATAAGTACAACAAAAGCATAAGTGCAATCAAAAAAAGAGGATTGGGTCTCATATAACCTAACACAGTATACAGAACCATTCATTCATTCATTTTTATTTATTTTATTTTTTATAAAGAGTAGAGAAGAAAATATAGTCAGAACAGGTCAGTCAGATGTTGACGGAAGAGATGCGTTTTCAGACGTTTCTTAAAGATGGCTACAGAATCTGCAGATCTTGTAGCAGCAGGTAGATCATTCCACATAGGTGGAACAGATCCGGAGAAGGTGCGCGAGAGAGATTTTTTTACCTTTTTGGGATGGTACCACAAGACGCTGTTTGTTTGCAGAGCGTAGGCATCTGGCGGGTACGTATGTCTGGAGTAGCGAGTGAAGATAAGGTGCTGCTGAACCAGTGGTTCAGACCATTTAAGAGATGTAACGTTATATGTGGTGCTTAGAGAGTGGCTATATATATACACTGTATGTGTCCTCATTGGAGGCTGAGCCCCCCTAATATTGAAAACCTAGAATCGCCTCTGCCTTTAAGGCCTGGTTATACTCGACGCATTCGCTTGGGTGCGGCGTGCACAACATTTTTTTGTGACTCCAGCGAACAGTTCGTGCGGCGCCGCAGTCAACATGAAAGCTTTGAAGAGATTTTGGCCGAACAGGTGCGCCTGTGCATACATCTTTTATGATCATTGTGTCTGTTTTATATTGTATTCAGAATTAAACAATATTCATCAACATTGCTCTTTTGAACTGTTCTTATAGCTTCTCGTTTTATATAAGACATCCAATGGGTTAATCTATGGGAATGTACATTTAGCAGTCCATAACCAACAATATGTAGAAATGTGCACAGCATTATGCACAGAAATGAAAGAGTGAACAAAAAGTTTGATGTAAAAATGTATTAAGTCAACAAAAAATAGTTCGAAATGCATATCCCCGTTCATCACACGCATCTGCTTCACAAGAACATTCCATCTCCTTTTCCCCCCTTTTTTGATAGTAAGCAACAACACAAAATCTCCTACGTTTTCATCCTACGTTACATTCATTCTGAATGATCTGACGTAATTCCGGTAAAAATTCCTACTTTTATTCTGCTTCCTGCGGATTTACAGGACGATTTCGTTTGTGCGCCCCCTGTCGTTTCAAATAATATCTCAACTGCGTCAAGTATAAACGTCTCGTCCGTTTGGGGAGTTGCGCGCGCGGTCAGAAGAGGCTCGCGAAGCGGAGCCAGGCTCGTGTATAAATATGGAAAGCTAAGAGGGTCAAAATCGTGCGAATTTTAACACCTCAACAATGCGTAGAGTACGTGTTGTTTGCGTATGGAAAGCCAAGAATTTTAAAAACGCGCGAATCTAACACGTCAACAACACGTTAAGTACGTGTTCTTAACGTGTATTCTACGTGTACTTAACGTGTATTCTACGTGTACTTAACGTGTATTCTACGTGTACTTTATGTGTACATTATGCATACATTACGCATACATTACGCGTGAAAAATGAATGTGTACTTTACGTGTATTTAACACGTACGTGTTAAATACACGTAGAATACACGTAAACAACGCGTGATTCAGACACCAGTTTCCACTTTAAACAGGTCAATATCATTGGCTGGCTAAAAATTGGGTCAAACCATTTCTGCACACCTGGGGGTCATATAGACTCTGTGCTACCAACATTAAACATGCTATGGATACTTCTATTTTTTTTGTCTTTTATGTATTATTGTTATGTAGATAAACTAATATGAGTTTTTCTTAAACAAACACAATAGTAGACATACTAGCTTTACCATTTATCAAATTTATTTAGCATCAAAAAAATATACATTTGTGTTGGAAAACAGTTACAGCAGAGGTACTTAATTAAGGTATAGGATAAAGAGCATTGTAGTACATTTAGGTCTTTGTAACACAATATGAGCTTTTTGTGCTAACAATTGTAACGAGCAGGTGGTGCTTGTTAAAACATTTGTGTTCAGAGATTTTGCACTCAAACACATGTGATATAATTTAAAATGAATTTAAAGTCTTTCAGGATTAGGATGAGCGCTTGTAACTTACTTTATCAAACACTTATTTGTGAAATGAGTGAACACTAACATAAAAGTGTGACATCTGCATCTAACAACCAAATCGTAAAGTGGTACTGGCAACTGATCAAGACAAAATATAATTAAATGTTTTTTTAACCTTTATAAGGGTGAAACAAATAAAGAAAAGACACTTTTTGTCTTGATAGAATTGATAGAAACTTAGAATTTAGAAACTCAGCACGGAGGAAAATGCACAGTGCTATTCTTTATTGCACATATTTGAATGCGAACATAAATTACAGTCCCCTTCTTGAGGAAACCAAAGCCTCTACATTCAGTTGGTACAAGAGAAATATAAACAGAAATCTTTAATTGCTGTATATAAATTAAATTCAGTCCTATGCTATGAACGAATACCACTTTCTCAGATTTAAATTACGTACCTAATCTAACCTAACAAATCATATTTGTTTGTAAAACTTTGTCAGCGCCTTTTAAGAACCTTGCAACCCTCAAAATGCACTCTTAAGGTGCTGGATTGTTAATTAATGATTTTTTTAAGATAAAAAAGGTGGAACACGGATAACAGTATGTAAACTCATAATTAAGGAGTATGAACACTATACATATTTATTAATGTAGACATTACTTCCTCTATTTAGCCATTTAAGAAACAATAAAAAATTGGAGAGTCAGTATGCATCTAAAGTGACATAGTATATTGATGTCATTGATGGCTTGATGGCTGGTCCCAGCTGAAATGATCAGCTGAAGCATACAATTTTAATTATTTAGGTCATAACCATCCTCACACTGGTTTGAGTGAGGCCACACTAAAGTGGTTCTGTGGTCATAGCAGAGACCTCTGCAAAAACATCTGCATATGGCTATCCGCCACCAACAGGCCATTAATCGTCCTGTCTTACTACTGAAAAGGGAAAATTGTACATAGGGTTTCTTTGCCACAATCCAAGTGTTCTGTTTTGTTCCCATACTTTACCTCTCAAGCACTGAGAGAACACAGATTCATGCACTGAGCCAGGCCAGTTGACATCCACGCTTAAATTGGTCATCAATATAACTATTCTTTTCAAAACTGGTGTCACTGAAGACAGCTCACATGCACAATATACCTATAAGTGTCACGTCTTTCCATAGTTTCAATTGTTCTGGTTTTGTCTTCTGTGCCTGATTTCCTTATTAGTTAATTAGTCCTTCACCTGATTCTGTTTTAACTGATTATGTTCCCCTATGTATTTAAGTCTGTCTGTTCGTGTTGTTCTTTCATGTTTATGGATGTTTGTATGTGTCTGCTCCTGGTTTATCCTTGTTCAATTATTTTTTGAAGTATTTTTGGAATTCTGCTTCGTCATCCACTTGGATTATACAGTTTCTGTGACAATAAGAGACTTTCTTTTCACAAAACCAGAGCTGATTGCAGCGTATATGCAGAATATTGCTCTAATGACTCTAGGTAATGCTTCGAAAGGATAACAGCAGAAAAAATATTATTGATCTTTTTAATGTGTACTTTATTGTGTGCTACATCATTTAGTGAAACCTGCTTTACTCTAAGTGAAACTTATTTTTCCTAATTGAAACCTTTTTAGAACAAAATGAATAGAAATGGTTATAATAGCAGCCTTAAAAGGCAGCCAATTTTTTGTGACCTGTCAATGTCTTTCTAATGTATTTTTCTTTTTGAATAGAACATGTCCAGGTGACACAATGAAACTATGAACGTAGCCTCACAAGACACCTTGATATAAGCTAGCATGCAAGACTGTACCAATTACTGTACAAGTTAACTTTGTTCTTTTTAGTAATACGTTTTTAGTATTAAAACCTTGGACACAACCAACTGGCCATATCTTGTGCATTGTAATCACAGTAACTATTATAATATCCATACTTCAACCACGGATGGATCGTAGATTCTGAATTTCTAAAAAAGCCATTAGTGTGTGTATTTTCTTAGAAATAATTAAATTATGATTTGAGAGTACTGACAGGAGCTGAGGTAAGTGCACATGGTTCAGAACACTTGACTGAAATGTTGGAGTTGAATGATGACCTGAAATTAGCTGATTTTGAAACCAATAAAGAACACTAAATTTGAAAGATAAAATGGGATGTTTCGTTAATAAAGTGGCCATAGTTGTAAATTAAACCCCACCTTTAAAAGTTTACATTGTTCATCAAAAACGAAAATTAATTACAATGGTCTGTATCATAAATTTGAAGAAACAGCATCTGTAAACGTTTTATTAAAGAAATGTCAGTGTTTTTAATGTTAGAAACCTGAAGTGTTGTAAATGGTGTTACGGTCAGAATGTTTACTAATGTTTACTGCAAAATATTCTTTTTATCTTAAGAAATATGACTTTCACTAATAAATAACTACACAATAAAAGTATAAAGAAACAGGAGGATCTTTAATGGTGGAAGCATGTAGCCTTTGAGCGTCAGGCAACCCCCCAGTTTGCAGAAATGGTTTGACCCAATTCTTAGGCAGCCAATGATATTGACCCGTTTAAACTGGAAACTGGTGTCTGAATCAAGCGTTGTTTACGTGTATTCTACGTGTACTTGATGTGTAAAGTACACATTATTTTTTTAAGCGTAAACAACACGTAAAGTAGACGTAATATGGAAAGCCAAGAGGGTCAAAACGTGCGAATTTTAACGCCTCAGAAACGTGTAGAGTATGCGTTGTATGGAACACCAAGATGGTCAAAAACTTACGAATTTTAAAACGTCAACAACGCGTACTCTTCGCGTTGTTTGCGCTTACTCTACGCAATATCTAATAAGCTATAATAAGCTATTAGATATAGATGTTTTATAATCCTTTTTTATCGTTTATTGCCTGGTCATGTTAGTGACTGTTTTAGCAGAGACAATAAATTAATAAACGACGCTAGCAATGTATCAGTGGTGTAGGGGTTAGAGACGCGGCACGTCTGCATTGTATTATGGTGTCTGGGTCAACGTAGGATCCAATTCAATTCAAGTTTATTTACATAGTGCTTTTCACAATGTGCATTGTTACAAAGCAGCTTTACAGGGGCAAACAGGAAAAACAGAATAGGTAAAACACAGCACATTGCATGGTGTTTATAGAACAAGCAAGATCATTCTAATAAATAATTTCTAATTAATAAATAAATAAATGCAGTCTCCCGGTGAGCAAGCCAACACTGCCCTGCTGTGGCAAGGTACCCAAACTCCAATGATTGATTAATGTAGAAAAAGTTTGTGATGTAAGTTTAGCATTAAATACCAAGTGTAACTTCAGCATTAATGTGTTGGGGATGTAGTGGTCTGAGCTGGGATGGTCCGATGGTCGTATTTCTCTTGGGTGGTGGTGGAATTGCTTTAGATGGAGCTGGGATGGTCAGTCAGTCTGCAGCTGTTGCTGGCGTAATCTCTAGGTGGGGATGGGCATATGTCGATCATCTGGACCTGGTGGAATTTCTTCCTACCTTGGGATGGGCATCCCGAGGCGAAGGCAGAAGGAGAATAATTAGCGTAGCTGCTGTTCATTAACTATGCATTAAGTGAAAGCTTGGCTGAAAAGTCCTGTGTTTTGAGATCGTAGAGAGCGTGATGGGTTGTAATGTGATAAAAGCTCAGTTAAGTAAGTAGGGACTAAACCATTTAAAGCTTTGTACGTAATTAAAAATAATTTTAAAATCAATACGATACTTAATGGGTAGCCAGTGAAGCGATGATAAAACTGGGGTTATGTGTTTGTATTTTCTTGACTCAACTTTATTTATATAGCGCTTTTTACAATTTTCATTGTTACAAAGCAGCTGTAGATGAGACACATTGAATACAAGAAAACCAACTAAAGTCATATACCTGTAAAAACAAGAAAAAGGTGAAAACAACAAAAGACAGACATACAAATGCTCCACACAAACAATATGCATACATACTTACACACATTGACATAGACGCACAGATGCAAACACACTCACACACATGCACAGTGAAGCACACATTTGAGGTTAAGGAGAGAGAACCACAGGTAAAATATTAAACGGACTATAAATTCTTATATGCAATATTAATTATGTCTAACTTATAAATTCTAAAGCAGCCCCCCCGGCCAGGCAAATAGTGCAAAACAATATGCAAACGGTGGCGTGGAAACCAAAACTCCAATCGAGAAAAAAAAACTAAGGAGAACCCAGGCCCAACCAGGGGATTCCAGTTCCCCTCTGGCAAAAGCTGCTGCCTCTGCACATGCTCAACAGTGCTTGCACAACAAGGCTAAATAAAAAATAAATAAACTTACTAATAAGGTAAATTAAAGATTTAAGATTATCATTAACAATCTAATAGCATTTGAAGTGTTGTAGAAAAATCGTGTCAAGTTGCCGCGTCCTTTATCCAGCTCTATCATCTCAGCTCTTGTCAGGTCACCGCTTCCCATTCTCAGCTCTGCCATCAGGTCTGGGCATGAACTGCATCCTGCTGTAACCTTGGAACAAAGAGACAAGACTGGCTGATAGTAGAGTTCTGTTCTGCACTCTTTGATGCAACAAGTACATCATTTGTTGTTGGATGTGCTCCTGGTTCTGGTTGATCTAAACAATGCAGCCTAAATCCATTGAGGATTAATATTATGGAAGTGTAGTGTATGCAAGATTAAAAAGATGCGTCTTTAGTAGGGATGAGCGAGTACAGCATTATCTGTATCTGTATCTGTATCTGTATCTGTTAACCTAATGAATTATCTGTATCTGTACTTGGACTGGGCGGGGCCTAACCCGGAAGTGGGCGGGTTGTCTTGAGATGGGCGGGGCTTTAACCGGTATGTTATTTTAAGCATGCAATTGATATGGGTTGATCAGAAATTGTTATATTTATTGCTGATTAGAAAACTATTTACATGACAGCATCAGCATTGAGCTTCAGATCAATGGTTTTGATCACAATAACAAACAAACTATATACAGAACAAGTTTTGCAACAATGAATACAACACATGCGGTTGGAATTATGAAGTAAAATCAATGTAATGAACAAGAGTTTTCCTCTCAACATCTTTCTTTTTGTGACTTTTAATTTTTTTATGATCAGTGTGATTTTTTTAGTTCTTTTTTATTTTTATTTCCACACCAGGTATGTGTGTGTGTGTGTGAGTGAGTGAGTGAGTGAGTAAGAGAGACAGAGAGAAAGAGAGAGAGGGGGGCGGGGGGGACTGTGTTCTACGGATCAAATAGGCATACGCTGTTTTTCAGATCTGCATTGACTTTAATGAAGACCAGTTGTTCCACATGGCTAGGGTCTTATTTTGCACGCTGTGGAGTGACCACATTTCCAGCTGTGCTAAAAACACGCTCAGACTGGACACTTGTAGGTGGACAACTGAGATACTGCAGTGCAAAGTGTGTAAGATTGGGCCAGCACTGAAGCTTGCCTGACCAGTATTTCACTGGGTTATCGGTAAGGCTGATCTCCCCATCTGCCAGGTAGGCCCCCACATCACCTGATGGTAAATGTGTCCTCATTGGAATAGCTGATTTCTTTTTCTGCAGGAAAGACAAGACTGAAGTGCTGCTGGTGGCAGGTGTCTCTTCTGTGTTTCTTGCAGGTGTAGCCACAGGGTCACAGAGCTCCATCCTGAGGAGTAATGTCCTCTTCAGTGCCTCCACATCAACATTGTTTGGAAAACAACTGGCCTTATATCTGGGGTCAAGGAGAGTGGCAAGCAGAAATGTGGAGTTTGCAAAAATTGGTTCGAAACGCCATTTTAGTTCTTTGCAGATTGGCTGCCAGTTTCCTTGCTGCTGTGCCTAACCTTTCCCTGGACTCGGCCGCAACATCTTGGCCCAGCCCCACTGTGGCATCCTGATCATCATCACCAGCCATGAACTGATCTGATTCATCCTCAGATTCCTCACCAGCATGCAGTGACCTGATGATGGAGCACAGGCCATGCAGGAGAGGGATGACCTCAGAGATGGAGGCGCTGTGTTTTGAGAGCGCCCGTGTGACCTCCTCAAAAGGACTAAGAACAGTAAGCATGTCTGATGCTAACCCCCACTCATTTGGATGATTGTTGGAGCTTTACCCATGTTAGACTCCTGTGTCATAATCTGGACAGCCCTGCGCTGCTCCACCAACCGCTGGAGCATGTAGAACGTATAGTCCACCTTGTTTTAACATCTGTTATAAGCGTGTGCTGGGGGAGGTTCAACTGTGTTTGCAGCTCATGTAGTCTGTTGCTGGCTTTGCTTGAGCGATGAAGATGGCCAGATATGCTCCTGGCTTTGGAGAGAAGGGATGTCACAACCCTGTCCTTCTCCAGTGCTTTGATCACAACCAAGTGAAGCGTATGGGACAGGCAACGGATGTGCCCATATTCAGTCAAAGCTTTCACCATGTTCGCTGCATTTGAAACAACAAACCGTATTGTGACCGAGTGACCAACAGACTCTTCCCACTCTCTCATCTTTTCCTTAAGGCAGCACAGAATGTTGTTTGATGTGTGCTCGATGTCCAGCACACCAGCATTTAGCAGCCCTGCTTTCCTCTGTACTGAAGCTTTCCCTACACGTTCACACCAGTGCCCAGTAAGACAGAGATATGCATGTGCGTTGTGATTGCTGGTCCAGAGATCTGTTGTGAGGTTGATGACACCTCCTTCAGCTGCCTTAAGTGACTGGACCAACTCCCCTCTCATTGCCTCATACAGCTCAGGCACTACAGTTCGACTGAAATAGTTCCTCGAAGGTATCTTATACTTGGGCTCTAAAAAGCCAATAAGTGTCTGGAAGCCTCTCCTCTCCACCACAGAGAAAGGTTCAAGATCAGTGCAGATCATTTTACCAATCATCTCTGTAATTTGTTTTGACCGGGGATGGTTTGCTGAGAATGGTTGCTTTGCTGCAAATGCAGTGAGTATTGGTGAAGAGGAGGATGAATGTGAGCCCTTAGCAGCACCCAGCTGAACACTAGTGACCCGAGAAGGAAGAGGAGAGGAGGAGGAGATGGCTGATACAGTGGGCTTTCTCATGTGATGAACATATAGCAGATGGTTATGTAGAGATGTTGTGTTGTAATGTTTTGCATCTCTACCTCTGCTTAGCTTGGACTTGCAAAGCTTGCAAATGGCTTTGGAGGGATCATTTTCAGAAACAATGAAAGAGTTCCATACTGCAGAAGTCCTCTTGATCTTTAGTGGAGGAGAACCTCCATCCCCAGATGCAATATTGGTCTCAGTGGGGGAAAGGAGGGTGCTACTGCCACTGTTTTCATTGTCACTGATTTGACCCTCACTGTCCTGCAAGGTTAAGCAAACTCTGACTGGTGGTGCAGTGTCCGCTGAAGTACTCTCTGTATCACTCATTATTCTCTATCACTGATCATGAGAGAGAGAGGGGGGAGAGAGAGTGTTTGTGTGTGTGTAGCTTAATTTGTAATATTATTCATACCACAACTCAACTACCTTTATTTTTTTTAATAAAATACAGCAAGAAAGTACCACTCAGTGCGTGAAGTCAAAAAAACTGGTTACAGCCAGCAGACGGTTTAAAAAATGCAAAAAAACTCAAGATGACCGGCAGAGAGAGGGAGAGTGTGTGTAGCTAATTAATTTGTAATATAGTTTTTTATACCACTACTTCGAACCAGCAGACGGTTTATCAAAAAAAAAACTCAGATGACCGGCAGAGAGAGAGTGTGTGTGTAGCTAATTAATTTGTAATATAGTTTTATACCACTACTTCCTTAATTGTATACCACTACTTCCCAAGAAAGTGTCGGACACTGAAATCTTAATGTGTGTGAAGTGCGTGAAGTAAAAAGCTGATGGTTAAAAAGAAAAAAAAACTCTGACGGGCAGAGTCGCATTCTACCAAGCACCACGTCGGAACAAACCCCACGTTTATCAAAACTCTACTTTTTAAAATGTAAGTACTACAAACCGAAGTAAAAAACCCTAAACGTTAACTGGAAAGATCCGCGAACCTGAGTGACTGAGGGAGAGACAGAGAGAGAGAGCTGTTCTCTTCTCAGTGTTCTGTGTGTGAGTGAGCGGAGCGGGAAACAGTCAGCAACACAATACATCTGTATGTGTGTGGGGGAGGGGCGCTGTGACTAGCCTATCACAGAACGCAGACACAGTCAGCATGCAACCCAATGAGGATTTTTATTCAGTCCGAGCACAGATATTGACTCGCATTACTCGTATGATACTCGTACTCGGCAAAAGTGCATTATCCGTACCGGATACTCGTTTCAGCCGAGTATCCGGCTCACCTCTAGTCTTTAGTCTAGATTTAAACTGACAGAGTGTGTCTGCCTCCCGGACAGTGCAGGGAAGAATATTCCAAAATTAAGGCACTAGATAAGAAAAGGATCTACCACCTGCAGATGATTTTGAAATTCTAGGTATTACCAACTGACAGGATGCCTGAGAGCGTAATGCACGTGGAGGATTGTAATACAATAGAAGTTCATTCAAATACTGCGGCGCTAGACCATGTAGGGCTTTATAGGTAATAAGCAAGATCTTAAAGTTAATGCGATGCTTTATAGGTAACCAGTGCAAGGTTGACAGAACCGGGGTTATATGCTCATACTTTTTTGTACGTGTAAGAACTCGAGCTGCCGCGATTTGAACCAGTTGCAGTTTTTGTAATAGGCCTGCAGGGCAACCACCTAAAAGTGCATTACAGTAATCTAGTCTTGATGTCATGAATGCATGAATTAATTTCTCTTAATAATACCAGACATAATATCAGACAATGATCCGAAATGTCTTCACTCTGCTGAACGATTTTAACACCGTCCACATTTATACCATAAGATCGTATTAAATCTAAAGTATGATACGAAGGCGAGTGGGTCCTGACACAAGTTGACTAACGCCCATGGAGTTAAGAGTGTCTTTGAAAGCCATTCCCAAGGCATCTGTATCATTATCTACATGGATGTTAAAGTCACCAACGACAAGGACTCTATCTGCGGCCAGTACTAGTTCTGATAAAAACCCACCAAATTCTTTAATAAAATCTGTGTGGTGCCCTGGAGGCCTATATACAATAGCTAAAATACATTTGGTATTAGGTGTTGATACGTGAAGTACCATGACTTCAAAAGAATTGTATTTCAAATTAGACTTCTGAGAGGTGATAAAATAATTATTGTGAAGTGCAGCGACACCTCCCCATCTAGCTTTTAGACAAGGCTCGTGTTTATAGTAATAATCTTGGGGAACAGATTCATTTAGAGTAATATAATCATCTGGCTTTAGCCATGTTCCTCTCAAACAGAGCATGTCTATTTTATGATCGGTTATCATATCGTTGACAAAAAGTGCTTTATTTGAGAGAGATCTAATATTATGCAATCCGATTCGTAACAGTTGATTATCTGTATTTTGTTCATGTTTGATTTGTTTAACGTTTATTAAATTACTTTCAAGAGGTTTACGCAGTATTTTATGTTTGCTGATCTGGGGGACAGACACAGTCTCTATTTTATATTGTTTGTGAGACGGGATTATTACATGTTGTATATTTTGTGTATTCTGTAATGTGAGACGGCAAGCAGACAGTTGGTTAAGCCATTCTGTCTCCTTCCTGACCTGGGCCCCAGATAGTCAGCCTGTAGCATTATTAAGACTGTGTGCCAAATTTCTAGAGAGGAGGGAAACCCCATCCCAGGAGGGATGGAGACCATCTCGTTTCAACAGGTCAGGTCTGCCCTCAAAACTCTTCCAGTTATTTATAAAATCTATATTATTCTGCAGGCACCACTCAGACATCCAGCCATTTAGTGATGATAATCTGCTATAAATCTCATCACCACGGTAAGCAGTGAGGGGGCCAGAGAATATTACAGTGTCTGATATCGTGCTTGCGAGCTCACACACCTCTTTAATATTATCCTTAGTGATCTTCGATTGACGGAGTCTAACATCATTTGTGCCGACGTGAATAACAATCTTACTGAATTTACGATTAGCCTTAGCCAGCACATTTAAATTTGACTTGATGTCAGGCGCTCTGGCTCCCGGTAAACATTTGACTATGGTGGCTGGTGCCTCTATGATAACGTTCCGGACAATAGAATCACAGATCACTAGGGCACTTTCAGCAGGTTTCTGACCTGGTAAGAACTCTAGCAGCTGCATTCTGAACTAACTGTAGTTTGTTTATTGATGATACAGGACAACCACTAAGTAGAGCATTACAATAGTCAAGTCTTGAGTTCACAAATGCATTAATAAGCTTTTCTGCGTCAGCAACACATAAAATATTTCGTAATTTGGCAACATTTCTAAGGTGGAAGAAGGCTGTTTTTGTGATATTTGAGATGTGATTTTTAAATGACAGGTTGCCGTTAATATAACGCCTAGGTCTTTAACTGTATTTGTTGGAGTAACGGGGTAGCATTCAATTTGCAGGCGATATTCTGTTTACGTGTTTTTGGTGCTATAAGTAATATTTCCGTTTTGCTAGAGTTTAAAAGAAGGAAATTACTAGTCATCCAATGTTTTATGTCCTCGATGCACTCTGCCAGTTTGAATAGTTTGAAGGAAACATCTGGTCTTGATGAGATGTATAGCTGAGTATCATCTGCATAACAGTGGAAGCTAATTCCATGTTTTCTAAAAATGTTGCCAAGGGGCAGCATATGTATGAAGAAAAGCAAGGGTCCTATAACCGATCCCTGATGTTTTTTGATAAGAGGCTTAATTACAGCCAGCTTAAAGGGTCCTGGGACATGTCCTAGATTATTGATGAGTTAATAATGTTACAAATGGGCTCAATTGCAAAAGGTAGGAGGTCTTTTAATAAGGTAGTCGGAATGGGGTCTAATAAGCATGTTGTCGATTTGGATGTTGCAATAAATTTAATTAAATCTTCCTGATTTACAGGAGAAAAACACTTTAGCTTTTCTTTTTGGGTGATGGTCGATAATAATTCTTCAGACACACTTGGAGGTTTGGTTTTAGCTATGTTGTCTCGTATTTTGTTCGATTTTCTCTGCAAAAAAATTCATGAATTCATTGCTACCAAGGTGTGGCGGAATAGCCAGGTCAGGTGAAGTCTGTTTGTTTGTTAATCTTAGCAATTGTACTAAATAAAAACCTTGGATTGTTTTTGTTATTTTCTATGAGGTTACGGACGTACACGGCTTTTGCAGTTTTTTGTGCCTTTTTGTAATAGTTTGCACACTCTTTCCATGCAATTTTAAAGACTTCTAATTGGGTTTGTTTCCATTTGCGCTCCAGTTTACGGGTTTCTCTTTTTAGGGCGCGAGTGGTGCTATTGTACCATGGTGCTTTGATCTTTCATTAATCTTTTTTGACTTCATAGGTGCGACCGCTTCTAATGTATTAGAGAAAATAGTGCCCATGTTGCTGCTCATGTCGTCGAGCGATTCTATATTTGTTGGCAAGGTTATTAGAGGAGTCAGATCTGGCAGGTTCCTTATGAAACTATCTTTAGAAGTTGAGGTGATTGTTCTACCCTGTCGATAACGAGATATACAAATGATTTCTGCAGTGCGCAGTGTACATGTTATAAGATGGTGATCGGAAACATCGTCGCTTTGAGGTATAATATCGATATTGTTTAGATCGGCCCCGTGAGATATAATCAAATCTAGTGTATGATTACGTCAATGAGTAGGTCAATTGATGTATTGAGTTACACCAAAAGAGTGTAGTAGCTCTTTAAACGCAACTGCTATTGGATCGTTAGCACTATCTAAGTGGATATTAAAATCTCCGACAATCAGTACATTATCAACGTTAACCAATAAATCCGATAAAAAGTATGCGAACTCTATCAGAAAATTACTGTAAGGCCCAGGGGGTCTATACACAGTAGCCAATGTAAGAGAAAGCAATGTTTTTTTACTTTTGCTTGGAACAGTTATGTTCAACGCAAGCACTTCAAATGTACGCTTTGTTCTCTGAGTTACGGTGAGAAAATCTCTAAAGATTGTTGCGACACCACCACCTCAACCAACCGGACGTGGCTCGTGCATACAACTGTAGCTTGGTGGAGTAGACTCATTTAGACCAAAATAATCATTTGGCTTAAGCCAGGTTTCAGTAAGGCATAGTATATCAAAACTGTTGTCTGTGATCATTTCATTTACAATAACTGCCTTTGGATTTAGTGATCTAATACTAAGTAGCCCAAACTTTAGGCATTGGTTTTGCTCATTAAATATATTGTCTTTTGGTTTAATCGCGATAAGGTTTTTTTATATGAGTTTTACATATATTATTATTTGGTTGTATTATTCGGGGGACAGACACAGTCTCTATCCATTTGGAAGCATTTTTTTGTTTTTCCTAATGTTTGACCCACTTGCTTCCATAAATGTAAATATATGTCCTCAATAAGCCATGTCAACACATTGAGCCATTTTTAACACATGACCCTCAAAGATCGTGAATGTCACACGAATGAGAACCAATTTTCCTCCAATTTAATTTGGAACCAGAAAGAATTACGGGTATTTTCTTTTTATACATATTTTCTACAGACAGCAAAATTAACCCTGCAGCACAAAGTGTTGCTGTTTAATAAATAAAACGGGTTCATTGATCAGTAGTGATGACACCTGCTGTTAACACACTGAGTCACTAAAGGAACAACAAAAACACAAACAGAACAGAACAGGGGCCAGTTTCAATAAGGAAGTTCAACCAACACCGAGTTAAAATCTGAACTCTGAGTTGATTTACTCAGAAAATCGCTACTCTTGAGTTTTCAGTTTCAGATCAGGTGATTTGAGTTAGTTCAATCCACTCTGAATAAATTCACTCTAGGTTACGCGCGTGCAGCATGGCGATGAAAAGCCATCATCAATTGAGTGAAGATAGCACGACTCACCATGGCAACGGCACTTGACAAAAAGCGCTCTGTTCATTTCTCGCCAATCGAATTGAAGGTACTGTTACAAGCGTACGGTGAGCACATATTTAGAAAAAAGAGCAACACAGCCGCAGCAGCAAAAGAAAGAGAGTTGGCGTGGGAGAAAAGTGCTTCACGTGTTAATGCGCAAGTTGATATGTCAATTTGTTGAAACTGTGAAAATGCGAATTATATTTAACTCTCTAGCTCTCATGTAGGTGCTATCCTTTTGCAATAAAAAGATCTTGGCAGCAGCTGAATATGAAATATACGACGGCGTCGTAAAAAAAATAAGATTTCGAGAATAAAGTCGAAATGTTACAAGAATAAAGTCGAAATGTTACGAGAATACAGTCGAAATGCTACGAGAATAAAGTCGAAATATAAAGTCGAAATGTTACGAGAAGATACTCGTAATATTTTGAGAAAAATCACAAAATTGCTAGAAACTATGGCTGTGGAGGATTTCGTTGAATCCTACTTTAGATTAGGATTTAGCAATAAGGAAATTATTTGTCTTTTGGCGCATCATCATGGAGTTATAATTAGTAAAAGGACACTGCAGCGATTATGTACCCAGCTAACAATTTTACTTTATAAAAACGTTCCTGTAATGTTTCGATTAAGTTTTAAAAACGTTTATGCTCTAACGTTCTTAGAACGTTCAAAACGTCCAGTTTTTTAGACGTTGTGTTTTAACGTTATTGTTTGGTTATAAGAACGTTATTCAAAACGTTTTTAGAACGGTTCCATTTGTTGTTATATTAATGTTCTAAGAACGTTTTTAAAAACGTTATAAAAACGTTCCTTTTACCATTGTAACAATGTTCTAAGAACATTTTTAAAACGTTCCGTTTGCCATGATTTTAATATTCTAAGAACGTTTTCCTAACGTTCACATTAAGTTTTAAAAACGTTTATGTTTTACCGTTCTAAGAACGTTCAAAACGTCCAGTTTTTTAGACGTTGTTTTAACGTTATTGTTTGGTTATAAGAACGTTATTCAAAATGTTTTTAGAACGGTTCCTTTTGTTGTTATATTAATGTTCTAAGAACGTTTTTAAAAACGTTATGAAAACGTTCCTTTTACCATTGTAACAATGTTCTAAGAACATTTTTAAAACGTTCCGTTTGCCATGATATTAATATTCTAAGAACGTTTTCCTAACGTTCACATTAAGTTTTAAAAACATTTATGTTTTACCGTTCTAAGAACGTTCAAAACGTCCAGTTTTTTAGACGTTATATTAACGTTATTGTTTGGATATAAGAAAGTTATTCAAAGCGTTTTTAGAACGGTTCTATTTGTCGTTATATTAATGTTCTAAGAACGTTTTTAAAAACGTTATAAAAACATTCCATTTGCCATTATAACAATGTTCTAAGAACGTTTTTAAAATGTTCCATTTGCCATGATATGAACGTTCTAAGAACGTTTTCCTAATGTTCACATAAAGTTTTAATAACGTTTGTTTGAACATTCTTAGAACGTTCAAAACATCATATTAATGTTCCAAGAACGTTTTTCTACTGTTCACAGTAAGTTATAAAAACAATATTTTTAAACATTCTTGGAACGTTCAAAACTACCAGTTTTAAAACATTGTATTAACGTTATTGTTTGATAATAAGAAAGTTATTAAAATCTTTTAAGAACGTTCCAGTTTCTAAGAACTTTGAAACATTTTTCGAACTTTCCATCCCCATTATATTATGGGTTTCTTCTTTGCCAAAAATGATAAGGATATTAAGTAAAGATCACGTTCCATGAAGATATTTTGTACATTTCCTACTGTAAATATATAAAACTATATTTAATAAGTAATATGCATTATTAGGGAATTCATTTACACAACTTTAAAGGGGATTTTCTCAATATTTGGATTTTCAAATAGTCGCATCCCAAATATTGTCCAATCCTAACAAACCATATATCAATGGAAAGCGTTTTTCTCAGATGATGTTACGAGTATGGATACAAAACCAATGACATGTACAAAGAATCAATCAAATGTATACGTTATATTCTATTGTGTTTATATTATAATTAACCCTGCAGTTCAAACAGCATTTTCAATTCACATCTATATGAAACACATGAAAACAAAAACAATTAAGAACGTTTTATTTTTATATCAAGAATTTTTGTAATTGTACTTAAATTGAGAAAATATTTATAGAGAACTACAAAGAACATTCATTTAACAGTTTAAACACTAACATCTAAAACACAAAAATATTTAGAGATTTACAACAACTGTTTTAAATCACTGTGACTCCACGTCAGCTTCAATCACCGGGACATCATGGACTGATGCTTCAGAGGAAGTCGGGAGATACTGGAATGACAAAAAGATAACAGTATTGTATTTAAGTGTGATGAGATTTACTATAAAAACACTGAAATGCTGTACTTGCTCATGCAAAAGATCTTATTTCAATAAAAAGGAGTGAATAAACATTTTTCTTTATGCTTCAGCATGATGAATTAATGATTAGTACGAATTACTGATATGTGTTTTTTTTAAGTTATTTTCTACCTTGCAAAAAATTGTTTAAAATAAATAACTCGCACTTCTGCTAAGAAAATTTATGCTTTGATTTCAGTTGATCAATGTTGACGTTTAATAAATAACCGTAGACAGGGACAGATTAATGCATGGGCATACTGGGCATGACCACCAGGGGGCCAGGCAAATTTAATATGTGCAGCTAGTGATGCGCGGATGGCGGTTATATCCGCGGGCGCTGCGCATGATCCGCGGGTCGGGTGGATGGGGTAATAAAAAAAACATTCGGATTAATTGCGAGTGGGTCGCTGGTGGATGATATCATATACAATATTAACAACATTTCTCAAAAAAATACGAATATGTTTTATTCGTAATGTAATTTAAAGTTTTATGTAATTTAAAAAAAATGTGTGCCTGGCGGCGGTAGAGGTTGGTCTATTTCTTAAAGCAGAAATAGAATCCTAGGGAAATTTAAAAAGCGAGAATTAACAAAACAAAACAAAAGGTAGGAAAGGAAAGTACGTTTGGAAGCGTTTTAGCGAAGTGGTTACAAGGATGAATCAAATTCTGGGTATGTAATATGCAACGACTGTGAGGCACTGTATGTATAAGCCATAAGAATGGTAAATCAAAAGATTAGATCTGTGCTAGAAAATTTACTGAGTAATAAAAGTGACGATCGGGTCCGGTGCCGATATCTATATCAGAGAAAATTATACGTGCGGGCAGGTGGCGGGTGGATAATTTATTCGAAGCAGCGGATGCGGGTGACATTTTAGCTTATCCGTGCATCTCTTATGTTCACATTTTTTTTTAATCAATAAAATGCTGAATACTGTGGAATAAAGGGATAATTTTTGCAGTTGTGGAAGTATTAACCGTAGCAAATAAATCAAATAAACAATCATTATGCATTGCCGCTCTGTTGAGGGACATCTAGAGGGGAGTAAAAAAACACTGTAATATAAGCATGCAGAAGTCACGTGTAGAAGACGGCAAATAAATAAATTAGATTTAAAACAACAGAAATGTGTCAAAGAGATCACAGTTTGCCATCTTTAATGGTGATTGATATTGCTCGATTTGTAATGCATGGACTGTTTTTGTCTTCAGGAATGTAAGAAATGCAGGGACTAATTGTGGCCTAGTGGTTAGGGAGTTGGACTCGTAGCCAGAAGGTCGCTGGTTCAATTCTCAGGGCCACCAGGAAATGACTGAAGTGCCCTTGAGCAAGGCACCTTACCACCGTTTGCTCTGCATGGATAGCTGCTCACTGCACCCTAAGTCGCTTTCGATAAAAGGGTTTGCCAAATGAATAAATGTAAATGTAAATAAGCCTATTCCCAGGTACGAGTTGGAGAGAGTACTGCGAAATACGAATAAACCAATGTAAGTTAACATTTACATTTACATCCAGTCATTTAAAAGATGCTTTTATCCAAAGCGACTTATAGATGGGTATGTTGTTTTTTGTGCATTTTAACTACTGAACTATTTCTTGGCCTGTATAATTTTTCTACGTGTTTAACTTTTATGCTGCGTCTCATGCCATTTTCAGCATCTCTCACTTAAGCGCCCTTGGTTTTAATACGCTGTGTACAGTTGAAATAATTTCCATTATTACCCACAGCGCAGCTCATCAATGTCAGTTCCACAGCACTTTGCATCTCAGAAGACCCCACTTTTGTTTACAATAGCAAGTTGACACATGACAATTTCTGTTAACAAAAGAGTGCAACAAGACCCTCACGGTTTGCAATGCACTTTTTCAAACTATTCCGGAGCGCTGTTTCTTGCTTTTTCAGAGCCAAATATGCGTTCTGTCCGAACCGCTCCCAAGTCCTGTGTAAAGCTGCGACACTGTTGTCATAAAATATGTGATGCCAGGGGGCCTTTGAAACGTCCATGCCCAGGACAATTTAAAGTCATAATCCATCCCTGACCATAGATACCAATAGATAGTGTGATTTTCCTTTATTTCAACACTAACCTGATCACGTCGGTGGGGCGCAAATTTAAGTGTCTCTGACACATGCTCCTCAAACACTTTCTCCACAACCTTAGGATGTGTGTGACGACAGGCATCTAAAAAAAGTCAAACACACACACGACAAATTTAAACTACACTAATTAACCTCAGCTTTAACGAGTGATAATAACATTGTCATAATAACATTAAAATGCAAACATCTCCTAACTCTAGTGTAGAGTTTTACAAAAAACGTATGAACTTACGAATGATGACAGGGCATATTTCCATTTGTTGGAAATTTCTTTTCCCTTTCCGGCCTTTGAAACTGTAGTTCGACCATAGAGCATTTGTGGCAATTTTTCTCATTGACCGTCGAACTGAATCCCCGGGTGTTTTTCCGCCGAGGAGGCTCAGGGAGTTAATCTGATTTTAAAAATATATTGCCATATTACTTGACACATACAATATGGTACAATAAATATTTTTAATTTTTAATTAAAATATATTGTTTTAGTTTTTTTGGCTGAATGGCAATATACAATATATATCTCAGTATTTAAATATTAAAATTCTTCCTAGAAGTAAGTAAAAATGTTCACAACCAGCTTAAATTACTTACAACAGTCTGCCTGAATGCGCGGTCATTCAGTTTTTTGCACAACTGTTCCAAGTCTTCAGGTGTATTACATGGCTTGTCCAAAATGTCTTGGATTTCTGGCAGGCCAGATCCCATATTTGTTCTCAGAAGGTGTTCAATGTTGGAGAGCCGTTCTTCTAATTTGTTAAGCTTAAGAAATACAGCCCTCTCAAACTTGGAAAAGCTGGAATTTCCTTCTTTAAATAGAAACATAAGATTATTCTGATTGACTGAGACACACCTATATATATATACAGTATATATATACGCACACATTTTATACTTGCCTTGAGTCACCACAGACATCCCTTCCACTGTGTTTGTGTCATCTGTAGTGGTGTTGTCAGCAGAAATGCCTGTTTTCATAAAATAATAATACAAAAATAAATCTTTAATAAATATTACATTTACCTTTGTAAACATGATTGTTAATTAACAGTACAACGTTGCAGAGACGAGACCAATACACTTTCGGTAATATCAGAAGGGTTTAGCAGTTCTGTGGATTGACATAAAACAATATTGTTTGTGTTTAGCTTTAGCAAGAGGATAAATCAACAATTTCTCTACAAGATATGATCTACACCTTAAAGACAGACTTCTTCCTACTTTACGACTACACTACAAGACTTTTGCTCAGATTTTCAACTTGGACATGTTGCAGAAAGTCTGTGCCAGTCTGCAGATTTGCTCACTCAGTACTATCTGAAACTTTCCATGATGTCTAGTTTTTAAGAATCTGTTCAAATTCATTTTAATTTGCAAGTTACAAGAAACTTGCAATTACAAGTCTTGTAGTATATTCCAGCCATTACTGTGAGAACTAAACGATTCTGGATGAATTGAGATTATAAAAAAACCTGCTGCTGTCTGTCACTACTGTCTATTTATACAGTGAAGACTATCAAGTGTTAGTTTACAGTTGAATATATTATTTTGTTTCTGTTTGAATCATCATACAAATAATAATAATAATACAAATCTTGATCACTCCTAGTCTAGGCTATCAATATTGAAGCATACAATTAAAACTCACTTGGTAGACTTGATTCAGCTGCATGTACTCCCTTCTGTCCTGAAAAATATTCTGCAGAGGGACTGACTGAAAAAAGATAGGGACAGTTACTTAATATCAAAGCATTTATCCAAGAGATCAAAATGAAAGGAATACAGCAAATGTCTTGTCATGTACCACAGCCAGGCATGTAATCGGAAATTGGTCAAATCAAAACTTTTGAATGGTGTACATGTGAAAAAATTACTCACAGGAAGGTCTGCTTGTTAATGCTTTATAAGCATGTGGCTTGTTTTGCTTTTTTAGCGGCTCTTCAGCCTCATCTAATTGAGACAAAGATAATGTATAAATTAATAAATAAATTACCTCAGTGCATTTTTTTTATAATAGTACAAATTTACATTTTACCTTCATTGCATTCAACTCTATACCGCGATGGTTTAAATATAGGTCGCCGTGTCGGCTCATCATCGCTCTCCAAGTTCGATGTCACTGTAGCCAGCTTAACCTTTCTTTTCGCTTCACCATAGTTCTCTTTTGAAAACATATCAGCAAATGGGTTACATTTTTTTTTGAACATTAATGGTTTATTGCAGGGATGCAAACTCATCAGGATGAAAAAGGTGACGATGATGTAAGACCCCCAATGCTATGTATATGATTATATGAAGAGTTTGATTCCAAAATGAGATAACTCATTTTTTTTGTTTTTAAAAAATCATGTTTTTTATTAACATTTATTATGTTATCATGTTTATATTGTATTAGTTTGCCGTATATTTTTACTAACTATGGCTATAAAAATATCAAACTAACTGCAGTTTGATTAATATTAATTGGAATGCATACAAAAAAGTTTTTTGAAATTCACAGTTCTTTCAGTTCTCATTTTGCAACCAAACACTTCATATATATATATATTTTTTTTTTATGTCAAACTTCAACTTCTAGAAATATACAACCACATGAAGAGTTAGTACGTGTACTCATTAGCACAGTGACAGGAAGTGACAGGTAATGAGGACTACAGTACAGTAATCAACATTTGATTAAACAGTTAATCAAAGTTGGACAACAAAATGTTGACCAGTGTAGTTGTCCATATTGAGTCCATTTACAAAGCAAGGTTTCTCTGTACATTTTACCCCATATTATGTTTCTTGGGTCTACTCTATTCAATTCAAATAAACCAGCACGCATTTACCTGTGCACAGACCCCCCCTCATCCTTCATTTTCAGAAACTCCTCGGATTAGACGAATCACAATAATGACCCATATTGGATCCAAAGCAGGTTTCTTTTTCTGAAAGGTGACAAGTTTGCATCCCTGTATTTGACAATTGATACACTAAATTTAAACTAGTAACAACAATTAATTGATCAACGATTGATCATTGACATACCTGCATATCCAAGAACAGACACTTGGTATCTCTGCCAGGTTTCCTTGTCGGGCATCTCTGCTTTTTTCGCCCTCACAGACACATTTTTGCGTGGCCAGTAGCAGAAAACATCCTACAATTAACATAAAAATCTAAGATTATTCAAATCGGGTCTGGGAGACATACAAATGATTAAAACACACAAACTATGATGTCTTAGATCCACCCACAGAACTGCTAAAGTCAAGCACAGCTGACAACGACAGCAATACAGAAAGTGCATTGGTCTCTTCTGTACAAAGTTGTCATGGTAATTTAACAATTGGATACAGTTGCCGATACAGTTCATTTCATTATTTTTGTTGACCAATTTAACTTAAAATTGTGTATTACTGTTGACACGAGACATAATGTTTATATAACATATATATATTTAGTAATTTGAAAATGTAGCTAAACAGAATCATGAAGATTTCTATTCTACTGCACTGTTAAGTAATGATGAAAGCATTCATGACAATGCAGAAACCAAGTTGTAATGACAAAATCTCTGCATTCATGCGCTCAATACTCATCATTGCAATCGCAGTAGACCTAAATTTAAACCCACGGAGCCATGTCAAGCAGTTCTTTGACAGGGTATATGTATACTCTTTCAATACATTTTAAGTCCTCCTTATCACCAATTTTAATCAGTTACATTGGCGACACTTCAACATACATTTACTATATACTGATTGTAAGTCAGCACAACTAAACAGGCTTTAGTTTGTCTCTTTATTAATGCTACATAATTCATAGTTTTTAAGGCAATGTCTTAATAAATAAAATATATATATTTTGCAAAGGTACCATTTAATTACTCCAATTTTTTTTTAATCAGATAATGTAATTTAATTGAGGAATCGTGACAGCCCTAATAAATAGAATATGAAAACCACCTCCAACCCCCAAGCCCCACACACACAGAAACAGTTACATTACCTCTACAGTTTTGTCGAGCCATGTACATGGAACCGCCTCTACGGTGTTGTCTTGATTAAATTTTATAATGGCATAATGGTTGTCTGTTGGCTAAAAGGCAGAAAATCTCAATCTTGACACAATAATAAATAAAAAATAAACCTGCTGATATGTAAAACAGTGAACACATACCTCGGAGTGCTGTGTTGTGCAGATAAAAAGTGTGCATGAAAATATAACATAAAAAGCAATTTTGCAAGCAAAAACAATGGAAAAAGTGTCCAAACAAAAATTGAGGGGAAAGCAGCAAAAAAAAGCTAAGAGGATATTGCTTAATACCAAATTTGATTTTTTTAATCTCTGAAGACTGTCCAAATCAGACAATAACCATATTTGGCTACTTTTAGTATTTAAAAGTTTGAAAAGAATTGAGAACTGGTAAAAATTATCTAGAAATTGTTTAATGTCAATATTTTACAACTTCAAAAACTATTTTACATATCAAAATATTTAGAAAATATTTATTAAAGCATTTTTTAAATATGTTTTTACAAAGCTACTATAAAGATTTTGTTCTACAGTTAGAGTTGTCCATCATGAGAATCCAGAATGTTCCTTAGAATGAGTGTAAAACTGTAAGAATAATTAGGCAGCCATCGTTGTCTACAATAAAAGCCTTTCTGACCAGCAGCTCGTGAGGCAGTGTCTTCATTCTTGTCTGGCTGATCTTGGCTTTGTAAATGCCAATAAGCCTCGAATCACAGGGCTCCAAAAAGTAAGGCTCCAGATGGCCATACACACGACAGAGCAACATTTTTGACCCACTTTCTTCCCCTGGTAAAATGGACACAACCTCACAGCATTCTAGATCAGTCAGAGCAAAAACATTGTCTGGTTTTTTGTTTCGCAAAGTGGTTGCAGTTCTCAGCATTTCTTTTTTATGCCTGTCCATCTCTCCTAGACGTTTCACAATCTGAGACAGAGGACTCCGGCCAGAGCGAACCAACCTTTTTAGGTGGTGCAAGTAGTTTTCAAAACAGAAAGCACTACATTCATCCAGGGTGCCAAAAATGTTGGCATCAGATGCAAGATGCAACATAGAGTGTACGTTGTACACTAAGAACTCACTGCCGTACACAGCTCTCCCTTGCTCAACAAAGTAGGTAAGCAACTCACTGGCATATGAATTGTGCTCCCTTGCAAGCCCTGGACTGACGAGAATACACAATGCCACACTAAATGCCAAAAAGTGATGAAACATTTTGTCAGGCAAAACACCCCTCAACACAATTTTCCCTGTATAGAGGGCAAACTGGCGCAGCTCTGTGGCCTTCCACCTGTCGATGTCTCCTAAACAGCGTGGCTTTCTAGCGAATACATTTGGAATGCATGGTCTTAGTGCCACAAGCCTTTCACTGACTTGATTGATTTGATTGGATGACAACCTAATTCCCTTTGGCCCACGTAGCCACAAAATAATCAATTTCCTCATAACCCCAAGACAACACTGGTGCATATAGTCAGCAGGAAACTGTGTGATCATATCAACTGACATCTGACAAAATGGTGACTCACCTGAAAGGTGGTGTTCTTCTTGAGTCTGCCCTCTGAAGGACTCATCTGTTCTGAGACTAAGATTACGAATTTCAGGATAAATGACCCTGTGGCCATCCCACATACCTTTTTGATCACACTTGTCACAGCCATAATATCCTGAATATTGCTTGATATTTTTAACCATAGCTTTAGCTGGGGCATCACAGGTTACACATCGCAAAGTCACTTTGATGTTTTTGTTGCCGACTTCCAAGCCATTCTCCATCAAATAATGAAGATCACTAACAACGTCTTGAAGAAACTCAAGATTCTTAGGCTTTGAGGACCCATAACACAATGCAAGGGGAAAAACTGAGGGGGGAGACAGATTTATCTTGCAGAGAACAGGCCACAATGCATGAGTGCTACTTTTAAAGATGGGCAAACCATCGATATTCAAAGAAATGTCTACTTCACTCATTTGCCCTAAAACCGAGCTGGGATACATATTCAAATGTTTAAGAATTTGTTCTTTGCACCCCATGTAAATATAATTCATTCCAGATTTAGCTTCCCAATCTACCCGGTCGCAAGTAGCAAGCAGTGTTCTTGCCGTTTTGGGAAGCTCTGGGTGTCCATTTTCTCTCAGAATGTTTAGGAGTGAATCAATGGCATTGTGTTTAATCTGGAACTGATTAGTCCACTGAGCTAGTCTGTCACTAAATTTAGCACTAATAGAAGCAGAAGGTTGTTCACTGCTGTTTTCTGCTATGTTATTGTCAGAATAATTTTGCTCGATGCCAGATGCCTGTTCGTTTTGCTCACTCTCACTGCCTGATGCCTGATCATTTTGCTCACTCTCGCTGCCTGATGACTCATTTTGTTCATTCTCGCATACTTGAGAAACCGGGATCTGTCTGATACATATTCTTTTATGTGAAGTTTGTGTATTATCTACGGACAATCTCTCTTTGTCTGCCTGGACAGCTTCAGTTTTTATTTGTTGTCTTTTAGCTCTTTTCCAGAGTGTGTTATATGACTTGTTTTTTTCTACCATTGTTGCATTTATGCAGATGAACCTAGCAATAAAAGCAAAAAGCTGCTAAATAAAAACCAGCATGCACTAAGGGGGGGCGGGGTGGTCATACCAAGTCCAGATCACACTCCATGCTGAATAATTTTGTGAAAATTCAACTGTGAAAGAGAAAAAAACATACATCTTCAATAATCTGAAAAGCCTGGTGCATTATAGGGAATAGTAATCTGATAATTGTACAGTTGGTTTGATAACTTTAACTCAGTTAAATTAATTTAAGTACAGTATATTAAACATGATTTTCATTATGATTCAGTACCGTAATAGCGGCATAATAAGTGAAAATAAACCTTATGAATTACTGGGAATAATATTTGATGATTTTTACAGATGGTTTGATTTCCCCTTCCAATATGCTAAAATGTAGTGTTAGCCTGTATCTCAAAGTTTAGTGTATTAAAAAATATAGATTCAGTACCGTGTATAAAAAATATAACATGCCCAAAGAGTATAGAACCGTGAATGTCTAATGAATCTCAAACGTCCAAATAACTTTAGTTTACAGCTTTTGAAAAAAATTCGCGGCTTTTCCCTCCGGCAGCCCAGGGGTAACATTAGGCACGTCGGTCCTGAAGAGCCGTAACATTGTTTAGCTCGATCCAACCCTAATCAAATATAACTCTTGCTATCTGGGTTAATAATCCTGAAAACACTGATGAGTTTGTTCAGGTGTGTTTGATTCCCAGATAGCAATGAGTCGGCGGACCACCGGCGGGGCTCCGGAGATAGTAGAAGCGTCAGAAAGGCGTAATTGCAAACACGTTTGCGAGCGCCCCGCTGGCGGCTGCCGCTTGCCTTCCTACCGCCTTCGTTCCGCGGACGCCCGGCAGGCCAGCCGCCGTTCCAGCGCCGTTATAGCGAAGGGCGGCCCTTCCACGGCCCGTCGGAGGCAAAAGCTATTTTCGAGCGACCTGCCGCCGCTTATCGTATATATATTTTTATATTTATAGCATGCAGTTTTAACAAGAATAATGATTGATTAGACAAATTTGCATTTTGCGTTTTTATTTCACATTTCAAAGTAAATTACAGTAACTGTCATTGAATCAAAATTTGTCAATCACTGAAATGTAAATAACAGAAAATATAAATAAATACACAAAATAAAGGACATGCAGGTTTCCAAATAATGTTTTTTTTTTTTTTAAAACAGCCTTACAAGTAAATTATAACACTTACAATAATTGTTAATATAAAGAGGTCAGCTCTGGGATGAAAATAATTCCCAGTAAACATAACAAGTAATGAGGATATTTGGTACCAAAGAATGTTCAGGATACCAAAAAAACCAAGATATAACATCACTTTTCAAGCCATTTGTAACAATAGGATAAGTGGTACCCTAATAATTTAGAGTACTAAAGTTGCGGTATATAGAATATTTGGTATATGTAATACATTGTGCAGAATGTAAAGTATATATTATGTGCAGATATCAAGTATTAGATGTATAATCTAGGATTTACAAGCTATATTTAAAAATAGAATAGTTAAGCAAAGTAAAAAATGAAATGAGCAGTAAATTGTATTTTAAGTAATTGAGATCCTTTGTATCAAAGAATGTGCAGGATACTTGGTATAATATACATTTTGAAATTAAATTTACGCATGACAACAAATACAATTAACAGCCGGAAATCTGGCTGTAGAGAACACAGCCAATCAGAATGTCTGGAGTGGTTAGGGTCTGCGTGGCGTAGTGGGCTAAGAATTGCAGGACAGTCTAAGTCATGATAATCAGTGTTTCAAGCCTGACTACGGGTTTTCCAGTTTTGCCCGACCTCCAGAATGAGGCAGCGCAAATTGGCACATCTTCAGTGAATCCACGTGCGCCTGTATAAAAGGACAAACAACCTCACCATCCCATATCCATCCAAGGAGCTGCCCACAAGGCAGGGTCAGGGGGAATAAAAAAAAAGAAAGTAATTTCCACAGTGAATAGCGTGGATTGGGTGAGCAGTCTGGCACTTCTGGCTTCTTAATGTTACTGACTGCAGGATGATAGAGGAAGGGTTCCAGTTGTCAGTGATGCTGGGCTGTCAGTACTCAGCCTAGGTTTAAGGGGTCGGCTGTGAGTCCCTCTCAGCTGTGCGGCGCCTTTTTCCGCCCTTACGGTCAGAAGCTCCTTTCAGGCAATGCATAATATTAACCTGGACCGCCTCATCATTGGCATCCTGGGTTGCCGGATTCTTCCAGATGACCCCTGTAGAAAATAAAGATCTGTCAAGTCCATTTGAATGGAATAAGGCCATACACATCTACTTAAATATAAAAATAAATATTTACTTACTTTGAACAATGGTCTTCAGGAACCGGTCTCTAAAACATGTTTTTTTCCCTTACACCAGTCCAGGTTGTATTAATGGAAAGGTGATTAGAGAAGATACTCTGAAGCATCTGCCACACTGTTGTCTTTAGGTCCCTCCCACATTTGATAGCCAAAAACCGAAGCTGAAATTCCAAAAAAAGTGTTACAAATTAAATATTTCTGAAGTTTATCATACATAAATATAAAATGTGCCAGGCTGTGGATTCAGACTGTAGAATATGCAGAGCACACTCTTAATTTGACTTTTTAGATTACCCTACGGGGTTATAAACGAAAGCTGCACACTTACAAATCTTTCCTGGAGCTCTTTATCCTGCCTCAAACTGTTGCAAAGCAAGGCCAAATCTTATCATATACCTCATCAACAGTTATTTCCTGTGCTTCAGTGGTTACAGTTTGTACATGGCTTGTTGTAGCCATTCCATGTTGATGTTCATTAACAGGAGGATTTACTTGGTCAAAGTCAGGAATAACAGCAAGAAGAGCATCGTTTGCAGCTGCAATGTCCTGTTTGTCCCTCTCAACTCCTTTCAATATCCTTCTCCTTTTGGCCCAGTAACTAGACATTGTGACTAAAAATGCGTTGACCTTTACAGCCAAAACGATTGTCCAACAGTAGGTCTCTTGGGTGAAGATAATCGGTTATGCTCTGGTAAAGGAATCTGCAAGAAAATGTGAACAAAACCGCATTGTTAACGTCCGCAAATGTGGAACAGTAAAATGTATTCATTCATTGTAATAACTCACAAATCACCTTAAATGCTAGAAGAACAGTAGCAAAACTACACATGATAGCTAACAGTTGCTAGCCACTGTTACTAACGTTACATTGTGAACTGAACTAACAGCGTACTTGTTCAGACAAACAAAATCATTTAAACAACCTATACATAATTCTGTTATGTTAGAAAACACCAAAAGACATACTTAGTCTTTCTAGATGTAAAGCTTTGGCTGCCTACTGTAGCCAATTACATTTCTACATGTAGCAACATTGCTTAACCTCAATGTGTAGGCCTACTCTAACAAAGGCAAAACAACACGTGTTAGCTAACACTTGCTAGCCACTCTAGCTATTGGACACGCAGCATACTTGTTCAAACACACAGAATCATTTATAATATATAATTGTAAGAAAACACAGTCAAACTTAGTCTTTATAGATTTAAAGCTTTGGCTAACTTACCTACAGTTAGCTAGATACATTTTAACATGTAGAACATGCTTGAACTAAATAAAAACGCGAAACAGCATGTGCTTACTAACTACTACTGTCCATTGCGAACTAGACTAGCAGCGTGTCGGAACAAACAAATTAAAACAAACTGACTAACGTTAGTTGGGTAAGAAAAAAGATGACTAGAAAATTTAAAAAATAAACTAAAAACAATGTAAAAGATAAACATAATATTGCGTTACACAAAAAGGAAACAAGTACTTACTTAAACGATCGTAGTCGATGATAATGTCTGAAATCCTCTCCTAAATACTGAAACAGTAAGACGAGTGGGCACCGTTGGTCTCTGCTTCATATGTGAACTCCCACACGGTGACTTCTTCCGGTTTACAAATTGTCTTATTTTTATTTAGTGCAGTTATAGACAAGGATTGTGGTACAGTTCCGAATGTGTAGAACAACGAATAATAACAACAGATTTAATATAAAATGAACATTTATATAAATAAATAATAACAATAAAAATAAGAATTCTGAGAAAGAAAATAGGCTACTTTATAATATTAAGGCAGTCACAATGAATTGAAAAGCTTTAAGATTTCTTTAAGCTTTAAGGCTTTTTTAGGCTATTTGTTTTGCGACCTCATGTTTGAAAGGGTTTCAAAGTAGGCTATTGTAAAAATCAGCTTTATAAAAGGTAATATATGATGGCTTCTTTTGAGTTATTCTCTTCTTTTGAGTTAGTCTTATGAATGTAGAATTTTGCCAAAATAATGAAAAAATATATATATTTTTGTTTTTCAGAAAAATATAGGTTTTGAAAACAAAGTAAAATGTCATGAAGTTCTAAGTTAAGAGTACTGTTTATTTTTTTTTGTCTAGTTTAAGGTCAGTCCAAAAAGAAATAGAAAAAGGGCAATAAAAAAAATAAATGTTGAATATCCTCAAATGAACTTTCAAACTTAACAAAAAAATGACATCCGTTTTGGGTCAAATTGACCCACTGCTTAAACACACTCGACAGGCAAATAATTAAGTGAACATTTAAATGTCATTTCCTAAACCTAAACTTGGAATCAAGAGTCAAGAATCTGTTATAAACCCTAATGGCTTGGAGCATCAATTTAAAAAATATATATATCAATCACATATAGGCTATTATGATTTTATAATCGCTTCAAATGTGAGAACTAGTTAAAATGCTGTCAGTTCCACACTAACTATCAACATGCCAAACATAGGCTGGTCGAATTTGAGAGTAGCAATCCGTGTATTTCAAAGCGGCTTGCCGCCAGCCGGCCGCGTTCCATTAGACGGAGGCAAACGCCAGAGAAAATGAAGCAGTCGGCCAGCCGGCTATTCGGCTGCGGCATCTCGCAAGAAATGGGAGTGACTTATTCGGCGGCAAACGTATGATCACCGCCAGCGGGACGCACCTATAGCCGACTGCTTAGGGCCGGTGGCAAAAAGAAGCCGTGCAGACATTTTTTGCTTAGTGTTGGAGATATAAACTCTGCTGCGACCGACGTTTATCTTAGCCGATTTGGGGGTAAATCTCAAGAAAAACGAAAACATTTTGATATATCGAAAGAGTGAACTAAAGGGTACGGAAAAAACATCGTCTTAGCAGAAACATTTATCAAAGTAATTCAGACTGTTTTCCTTAGTTGGACGTAAATTACTAATTAGCATTACTGCTAACAACTCTGTAAATGGCGGCAGCAGTTTTCGAGAATATTCAATAACAGGGCCAATCATAACCTCATTAAAACAAACGTAACTTCGGCAAAACTAAGCTAATCAAAATTGTGATTAAAGTAATTTTCATACAATCAACAAATTTCACTATGCTTAACTTACCTGAAAGTCACAGTAGCTCAGTCGTCCGTTAGTCCCGCATACGCACGTGCTCTCTAAAACCACGCCCATATACTGCACGTTGTGACGGTCATCAGCATCATAAATCCATGAAAGTTTTTAATATTTGTATTTTTAAAAACTCTATGTGCATTTATAACACTATTTTTGGTATTATACTACCTTAGTATCAAATGACAAAAAAAACTTGTTGAAGGTAATGTGAGGCTGTTTCTAAATGCAGCATATGGAAGGAACAAATTTGTTCTCTGACTTCCAGTCTCTCTATTTTTTTCCTTTTATTGAATGTCAAGAAAACTCTATTGTGGAGTTTTTTTGCCATTTGAGCAAATGGGAATGCAAAAAAACATATTTGTGGTAAATTTTTATGTCAAACATTTTCATTTTGTTGTCATTTGCTCACCCTCATGTCATTTCGTAATTACTTTCTGATAAACACTATTAGGTTTAAATCTCCCACACAAATAAATAGCTTACTGTGTGTAAGGCAAAGAGAAGGGGGCCGACCATATTCTTTTTCCAGTTTCTATACCTTATGTGCACTATAGACTTGTCTTCACAATAAATGAGTTCAAAGCTACCTGTGTCTTGTCTTGTGCTCCCAGGTTTGCAGAAGAATTCTCTCAAAACATCCAATTATGATTAGATTAAAAGGGTGATCCAAAACACAGAAAGAAACTTAGTGTTCGAAAGGAACCTGAAGTTAAACAATTGTTGGCTCGACGGAATCATCTCCATGTCTCAGGGAAGAAACGCCTTCGTGGCCTTTGACCCATGGGGTCGGGAAAGGCCTACCCATCAAGATCTCAAATGGTTACTCTTTTGCCTTTTGTGAGCATGGAGGCTCTTGTTGATGCAATCATTTCTGCAGCCTCTGCTGAGGTTCAGGCGATCCCTATACCCTCTCACACTCCTGTGTCACAATGGCATATCCGCACAGACACACTCCATCAGATGGCCTTGAACATGAACCATGTACATATAAATACACAATAATATAGGTGCCAATACAAAGTTACTTGTTTTTACTGGTAGTTTATCTGTCGAGAGAATTCGTTAGTGTTTTTTTTTTTTTCATTTGTCTGTCAAGTATTCACAGAAGAGATGGGTTTTAAATGTAATTTTTTTGAGGGATAAGACTGATTGACAGAGAACCATATACATTTTGAGCAACATAACATCAGCAATTGTAATAGGAATTGTCTACATAATCAATGGCATGAATTTACGAAGCATTTACAACTTGTTCGATAGAATTAGAAACTGCTTTTATGATGTGAACAGGTCACTATGATGTGGAGTTTGAATAAGTCGTTTTGAGAATTTTATTTCTGAGCTGAGAAATGAGCAAGTGTCTGAGGGGTAAAAATGACATTTTAGAATGTCACATTAAAACACAATGATAATATTTTATGATAATGTTTTAAGAACGTTCTGCTAACAATGCAATTATAACGTTATCAATGCTAACGTTTTAAGAACATTACATTACCAACGCAAAGGTAACGTTTTCATTGCTAATGTTTTTAAAATGTTCTGCTAACAATGCAATTATAACGTTATTAATGCTAACGTTTTAAGAACATTACATAACCAACGCAATGGTAATGTTTTCGATGCTAATGTTTTTTGAACGTTCTGCTAACAATTTAATTATAACGTTTATAATGGTGACGTTTTAAGAATGTTTTAATATTAACGCAATGGTAACATTTTCAACACTAATGTTTTTAGAACATTACATTACCAACAGAAAGGTAACCTTTTCAAAGCTAATGTTTTTAGAACGTTTTGCTAACAATGCAACTATAACGTTATTAAGGCTAATGTTCTAATAACGTTATATCAACAACGCAAATGTAACGTTTTCAAAGCTAATGTTTTTAGAACGTTCTTCTAACAATGCAATTATAACGTTTTTAATGCCAACGTGATATGAACATTATATTAACAACGCAAAAGTAACGTTTTCAATGCTAATGTTTTTAGAACGTTAAATTAACATGGCAAATGTAACTTTTTCAATGCTACTGTTTTTAGAACGTTCCTCTAACAATGCAATTGTAACGTTTGTGATTCAAACGTTTTAAGAACGTTACATTAACAACGCAAAGGTAACGTTTTCAAAGCAAAAGTTTATGGAACGTTTCGCTAACAATGCAACTATAACGTTTTTAATGCTAACATTTTAAGAACATTCACATTAACAACGCAAAGGTAACGTTTTCAAAGCAAATGTTTATGGAACGTTTCGCTAACAATGCAACTATAACGTTTTTAATGCTAACATTTTAAGAACATTCACATTAACAACGCAAAGGTAACGTTTTCAAAGCAAATGTTTTTAGAATGTTTTGCTAACAATGCAGCTATAACGTTTTTAATGCTAACGTTTTAAGAACATTACATTTACAACGCAAAGGTAACGTTTTCAATGCAAATGTTTTTAGAATGTTTTGCTAACAATGCAACTATAACGTTTTTAATGCTAACGTTTTAAGAACATTACATTTACAACGCAAAGGTAACGTTTTCAATGCTAATGTTTTAAGAACGTTTAGCTAACAATGCAACTATAACGTTTTTAATGCTTACGTTTTAAGAACATTACATTAACAATGCAAAGGTAACGTTTTCAAAGCAAATGTTTATGGAACGTTTTGCTAACAATGCAACTATAACGTTTTTAATGCTTACGTTTTAAGAACATTACATTAACAACGCAAAGGTAACGTTTTCAAAGCAAATGTTTATGGAACGTTTTGCTAACAATGCAACTATAACGTTTTTAATGCTTACGTTTTAAGAACATTACATTAACAACGCAAAGGTAACGTTTCCAAAGCAAATGTTTTAAGAACGTTTTGCTAACAATGCAACTATAACGTTTTTAATGCTTACGTTTTAAGAACATTACATTAACAACGCAAAGGTAACGTTTTCAAAGCAAATGTTTATGGAACGTTTTGCTAACAATGCAACTATAACGTTTTTAATGCTTACGTTTTAAGAACATTACATTAACAACGCAAAGGTAACGTTTTCAAAGCAATTGTTTATGGAACGTTTTGCTAACAATGCAACTATAACGTTTTTAATGCTAACGTTTTAATAACGTTACATTATCAACGCAAAGGTAATGTTTTCAATGCTTATGTTTTTAGAACGTTTTGCTAACAATGCTACAATAACGTTTTTAATGCTAACGTTTTAAGAACGTTTATAAATTGCAGATAACGTTAAGAAAACGTTTTACAAACGTTATTGCAAGAACGTTTTTGATAACTTTGAGAGAACCTTCAGAGAACGTTAGCCAAAGTTACGGGAACGTTCCCTGTTAGCTGGGTAGGAAACTGAATTTATTCAGAAGAAAAAATCTGACATGAACTACGAATTAACTCACTGATTCAGATGGCGTGCTTAAACATAACTTAAACTCTTAAACTACAACTTTCACGAAAATAAAATACGTATTACGACGAGTTTATTCTCGTAAAATTTCGACTTTATTCTCGTAACATTTCGACTTTATTCTCGTAACATTTCGACTTTATTCTCGTAACATTCCTACTTTATTCTCGTAACATTTCGACTTTATTCTCGTAATCTTGAATTTATTTTATTTTTAACGTGGCACTAAAACGCCGTCGTAGAATTACAATAACATCATTCATTCAGGAAAGTTTAAAGAAATAAAATGCTCTTGCTAGTAGGATGCCTGATTGGGAAATGTTAAATATACTTCTTAAAGTGGCCTTAAAAGTTAAGATAAAACGTCCAAACGGGGCCTCACAATTCTCTCCCGACATAAATATAATTCTCTGCGAATTAATGCAGCTTCCTCTTCTATGAGTTCCTGAATAAACGAACATGTGTGACTAAATAGAGCGCGATTAGGAACACGAATCAATGAACAAATGACGTATTCAATTTAAACACCGCTCGCGCTTCGAAAAGGGGGCGGAGATTGTAACAAACCCTAGGTTTGCGGAATAAAACCTGCTCCCGATCAGGTTAGGTTCACGGAGTAGGTTACTCTGGTTACTTACTCGGAGTATAAAATACCTCGATTTCTGAAATGGGCTTGACTTACTAGGCGGTCGCGGGTTTGACATACCTCGCGTTCTGAAACCAAAAACCCTGAGTATTCCGTTTTCTGGGGTTGACTTACTCTGAGTTTGCACTTACCCTGCTTTCTGAAACGGGCCCCAGAAAAGAACATACAAAACACAATTACCACACCTTACATCAAGTTGGGGAAATAATTTGATCCCCTATTGATTTTGTAAGTTTGCCTGCTTATAAAGAAATGAAGGCTCTGCGATAGAGTCAGAATATCCACAACAAATCTGGAAAAAATTAGCTTTGTAAATTGATATGCATTTCAGTCAGTGAAATAGGTATTTGATCCCTACCAACCAGCATGAATTCTGGCTCCACAGATTGGTTTATGTGCCTATATGGATCCCAGATTAGACCTGTCACTTTAAGTAAACACTCCAAATCAGCTTGTTATGTATTTAAAAGATTCCTCTGCCAACAGAATCTGTATTTTCCATTTCAATCTCTCCACCACGATGGTCAAGACCAAATAGCTGTCAAAGGATATGGTCAAGAACAAATAGCTGTCAAAAGATATCATGGACAAGATTGTAGACCTGCACACATACACAAAGCTCTGCAGTGAGAAGATACAGAAATGTTACACACTCAGTTATTTACTCCCCTTCACACTATCTTCCCTGCAACAAAAGATGCTATTCACCACACCAGTTTAACATTAAATCTCAGAAATCAAAAGATTATAAAGTATCACACAAAAGGAGAGCAGGTTGGTTAGAACAGGTTGATTATTATCGATAGATTAAATAATTATGCAAATTCAGTTCTTCATTACACTGATTTGGCCTATTTGCGCCTATCCAATCATTTTCCATTACAGCAGCTTGACGTATTTAGAAACATTTACTGCTTCATTCATTACACTCACTGCTGTGGAATTACAGCGCTCTGGACTATAGGACCTGACAGAACTGCTGGAAAAGCTTTGAAGTTATGAGCAAAGAAGAAGGACGGATCGAGGAGAGAGGGTACTGGGGGAGTAAAGCAGAGTTTCTTCTGGCTGTTGCAGGAATTGTAATTGGTCTGGGTAACGTGTGGAGGTTTCCATACCTCTGCTACAAGAATGGAGGAGGTAGGAGATCATATCCTCATGTTTTATTCTATCTTGATTTTATATTGTCTAGTCCTCCTATTATCTTTGGGGTAAAATTGACCCCTCAGCTACTTCTGATAATCTGATTATATTTTTCAACCTTGATTATTTCTGACATTTGTAGAGTTATTTAGAATAATTCCTAAACATGTACATCTTGTGCATTTAGAGTCTTCGAAATTCCTTTACACATTTTGCCCCAGCTGTTAATATAACAACCGGGTAAATCGGTGAATACTCTTTTGATTGAATAAAAAACAGACGTAAAAGTGCATTGGATCTTTCAGGAAATACATTTCAGGCTAGTTTTACCATTGTAAATGCAGCAATTCAATATAGGATAAAACATATAGTAAATATGGTATTATGTTTTATCCAAATGTTTTTAATAATGTTAGGAAAAATACTTTTTTTTTTCATTTGAGTACCTTATTATAGATGAAATTACTATATTTCGGGTCAAATATGACCCCACTTGTTGAAATTTCAGGATAATAGGAGGGCTAGAATTTTGTATTATTGCATTGGTGTATTCTTCAGGTGCCTTCCTGATTCCATACCTGGTGTTCGTGGTAACCTGTGGGGTTCCTCTTTTCCTGCTAGAGACAGCAATGGGACAGTACACACGGGAAGGTGGAATTACATGTTGGCATCGCCTCTGTCCTCTGGCTGAAGGTCAAAGTTTGAATTAATTATTTACAGTTTTATTTTTAAAGATTTTAGATCATCAGTGAGATCACAGTTCTGGTAAATGTATCAGTAAAATAAATAGCATATTAACCAAAATGTTAATCTGTCACATATCTGTTACATGCTGGCATGTCTGAATTTTAAAGATCGTGTGACTTATTACTCTGAGACCTCAAGAAAATGATGTCCTGACAACAGGTAGCAAAAATATGTGTATTATGAAGATATAGTCTGCATATTAGTAGGATATAGTCTGCATACTTTAGAATAGCTGTCATTCGAGAAATGTGTTTATTATTATTCTGCTTCTTTCTAGAGACCCTTATTCATGCAGAGTATAATAATGTCTTGCACAACAGCATATATTTAAGGTTGGTGGAATGAAATTGTTCTGGGTAAATGTAAAAAGGTTCAATAAAAGGAAGGAAGGAGGCAGGAATCGGGGAACATTTAACAAACCACTTTAATAAAGATAAACAAACAATAACACGGAAATAAAAGACCGGCAGCCACCTCACGGTCGACCTCCGGCCCCAAGAACATAAATATAAACTTTACACATGTCCGGGCCCGGTCCTCTCTTGTCAGCAGTCCCGCAGCGCGTCCTCTTATGCTCCCGATTTCCTCCGCCTCACGGCTCTCGTCACGCCTTCCTCACCAAAGTAAACTCTCCGCCCGTCAGCCTTGTGGGAGCGGGAGCACAGCAATACATGTCCCCCCACCTGGGGAACCAGAACAGTTCATGATGCGTAACAGGATTAAATTGAATGCGATGAAGCAGCTGATAAGGAACAAAGAAAGGCAACTTAAATAAGACGCAGTCGCTCGGCCTGACTCTGCCAAGTTGTTGATGTCCTCAGGACAACATATTTTGTTGACCTAAGGACAACATTTTTATTAATACAACCTAAACCCACACAAAACCCCAACCCTAACCGTAACTTTCCCATAAAATCAGAGGGAAGTGATAAGAAAACAATGGTCTAGAAGCACCTAATACTGATTGTAAAATTACTTTTTAAATAAACTGTGAACTTATTTCTGAAATCTGATTGGTTGATTTAAATGTTGTCCCAGGTTCAACATGATGTTGCCCTAAGGATATCAACCACTTGGCAAAAACAGGAGAGCTGGACGCAGTCAAGTGTGTTGTATGACTATTGGTTACATTGATTAGTTGCACCTGATGTGAAAAGCTGACGCAAGATGGACTCACGTGACCTGCCAAAACTAATGTTACGCTTGATTTTGTTAGTTCTTAATAAAGATTCTGTAATCAGAGTAAAACCGAAAAAAAGAAGGAATGCATTTGTTATGAGTCAATGAGTATTGAACAATCACACTTTTGTAGGTTTTTTCTATAGTTAAATGTGTGTTTTCTTCTGTAAGGTATTGGCTATGCAGGACAGCTGTTAGTGTTGTACAGTTGCATGTATTACATCATCATTCTGGCTTGGGCGCTTTTCTACCTCTTCTTCTCCTTCAGCTCTCAACTTCCATGGGCCAGCTGTGACAATACCTGGAACACAGGTAATAAGTGAAATAAATAAAAAAACTCAAATGAAAAATCATAATCATCATCATCTGATAACGTAACTCTGTTACTCTGTCCTTGTGTTAGATAACTGTGTAAATCTTGCTGCAAAGAATCTAATCAACCGCACAGCAAGAATGAATTCAACCTCTTCAACTACTGAGTTCTGGGAGTAAATATACACATTTATTTGTTTGATTGTAGACTTTCCATTGACATCTGCTGTCTTAAATACTAAAGTATTTTCTGTCCATTGAACCTACCTGCACGTAAACCACTTATAAAGATGAATTGTTCGAAAATTATATTTTTCTTTACGGACCAACCAATGTGAAGCAAGTCAAAAGCAAAATTTTACAATAAAAGTAATAGTTTTTATAACTTCCTATTTTGTTGTACTGACCTTTGGCTTACATGTCAACAGATCAATGAAAATGAGAACTCCTTTAACAAATCACACCCTTTACACACAAATACAGGTAAACAAGGTTAAGCTCTGTATATCACATAACTGTGTATCTTACCACACTGTACAGGCGTAGAGTTCTGGTTCTCTCTGGAGGTATTGAGCAGATGGGTAACATCAACTGGGAAATTCTACTGTGTCTCATTGCAATGTGGATTGTATGTTATTTCTGCGCCTGGAAAGGTATCAAATCTACAGGCAAGGTGTGTAAAATTACAGCTGGAGAATACTGTCTCTTTTAGAAATTGTACATTTTAGGGTTTGATAAAAATAGTTGTCTTCTACATGGACTTCCTTATTCGGTAAATAATATAATATAGAAGTCTGATTGTGATTGTCTGTAGGTGGTATATTTCACAGCCACATTTCCTTATGTGATGTTACTGGTGTTGCTGATTCGTGGGTTGACTCTTCCAGGGGCCCTACAGGGGATCATGTTTTACCTGTACCCTGAACCATCCCGTCTCGCTGACCCACAGGTACAGACGGCAAATGACTCCAGAATTAAAATCCATGCAGAAAGACCAAATTAATGTATTTTGGGTCCCTTCCTGAGTTCTTATTCCCATGTTTTGTGGGTTCAGGTTTGGATGGAGGCAGGATCTCAGATCTTTTTTTCTTATGGTTTGTGTACAGCTTGTCTTACTGTACTAGGCAGCTACAATAAATACAACAACAACTGTTACAGGTTAGTATTGCTGGTAATGAAACAAGTAAATGGGCTAACAACTGAAGTAACAAACAAGGGACAAAAGTCTAAATGTTTCTGCTCAAAGGTTCTTCAGATTATAAAAAGGTAAAAAAAAGATGTTTTTTAGATAACCATTTTTGGTTCCATAAAGAACCATTCAGTCAAAGGTTATTTTATGACATCACTTTGAAGAAACTTTCAAGCACCTTTATTTTTAAGAGTGTAGTACTAGATTTGAGTCCTACCTCACAGATTATTTCCTTGGGTTCATTTAAAAGGTACTCACTGGGGTACCTCAGGGTTTTATGTTTGGCCCTATTTTCTTACCGGTATACATATCGTTGTAGGAAACTTTTATCCAAACACTATATGATCTGGATGTTACTCTAAATTTAAATTAAATCCACAGTATCTATATGATTAACTCTTTTGAAGTTTGTGAATGAACACATTCTTGATTTTTGGATAAAATTATTAATTATTATTATTATTGATTCAATTAATAAATGTAAATAATCTGTGCAAAGGTAGAAGATGCCAGATAGTTCTTGTCTTTGTGTGTGTGTCTAAAGTATATTTTGGGGGAAAATAGATGTATAGAAGTCAGTGAAATTACCCTGTTTAGTTAAGAAAGTAAACATGTATGTGTGTGTTTATATACAGTAACCCATGTTTTCCCTTTTAGGGACTGTTTATGGCTTTGTCTTCTAAATAGTGGTACCAGTTTAGTGGCTGGTTTTGCTGTGTTCTCAGTCCTGGGCTTCATGGCCCATGAACAGGGTGCCCCCATTGAGGAGGTGGCAGAATCAGGTACTGCAACAAAACAGGATGAGTCGGGTTATGGGATTTACTAACTAAACCAATGATTTAGGGTACTAACTACTGAACCTCATATATCTGTCTGTTTCAGGTCCAGGTCTAGCATTCATAGCTTATCCACAGGCAGTTGCTATGATGCCTCTTCCTCAGTTGTGGGCTGTGTGTTTTTTCATTATGATTATTTTGCTGGGTCTAGACACACAGGTGAGTTTAATTTCACATCAATATGTACTGTACATACATGGGCCTTAGCCAATGAAAACAGCAAAGGTCCCTAGTGATGTTAAATGTGGTATGGTTGTCACTGCCAGAAGGGCTGATTTGAGTATTTTTGTAACGGCTGCTGCTGTTACAAGATTTAACTCCTATTGGTGATAAAGAACAAATTTAGAGGGCAGGATTTGTATATCAGACAAGATAGAGAGCAGGCAGCAGGCAGCATGCAGCGATCATAGTTTGTAGGCATGATTCCGGGCATTTTTGTTAGCAGTATTGTTACAGTATATCTTCATGGAACATGATCTTTACTTGATATCCTAAAGATTTTGGGAATAAATAAAATCTATTATTTTGACCCATACAATGTATTTTTTGGCTATTACAATTTTTTTCCCTGTGAAACTTAAAGGAGTCATATGACATGGCTTAATGAATATTATCGATTGTTTTAGATATAATGCAATGTGTTTACACGATTAAGTAAATAGACGCAATATTTCCCACATACCATGCATGTTTGTATTTCCTCTTTGCCCCGCCTCTCTGAAACGCGCAGATTTTTAACAAAGTTCATTACTCTGAAAAACTGTGTGCTATGATTGGCAATTGTGCAATTGTGATGAGCAGAAACGTGTGAATGCACTAATCTTGAATTTTGATTCGCCTCAGTCACATATTCATGAAGGTCAGAATTTAACACCAACAGCAGCAATACTTGTATCCAAAATGCATTGTCAACAGGCCTTAATGCCACAGCCCATGAGAGTTGTTGCAGACTATGTGCATCTATTAATGGCTGTAGTTTTTAACTGTAGTTTAACCTTCTTGTGGCTATTTTCAGCATTATGCACCATCATTAGTGTACAGTTTCAAACAAAGTGCTTAGTGCTTTTTTTATTTAATTTGAAAAGAATTTGAAAGCAACAAACACAACACCTGCTTGAGAAAATAAAACCTAACAGTTACTGTTACCTACTAATAGTGCGATAATTTCCAATATATATCATTGTTAATTTAAAAATACAAGAAATGAGCCTCATTGGGGTATAAGCACACTATGGTGTCACAGTTCTAATACACTGTACTGGGTTTAAACTGCAGTTTGTTGCAATGGAGGTTTTTATGACATCAGTGACTGACCAGTTCCCAACGGTGCTGCGCAAAACTGGACGTCGAGAAATATTTCTTCTCTTCTTCTGTCTTGGTTGCTTCTTAAGCCAACTTATCATGGTCACAGAGGTAAGAATGTGTGTGCATGCGAATGTGTAAGAAATGAAATGAACAAATTAATAAAAATTCACATAGAAATGTATATTCTCTCATAATTGATGACTGCATATGACCTCCTTTCTTCAGTTAAATAAAAAAATATAATTAATAATATACAATAGTCCAAGGGTGTATAATACAACTTCAGGGTGAATAATTTTGACAGAATTTAAATTTGATCTCAAAATATGCCTTTAAGCAGCACAAAACCTAATTGTAATGTTGTATGTGACCTGCAGGGGGGGGTGTATGTTTTCCAGTTGTTTGACTACTTTGGTTACAGTGGAGCAAGTCTTCTTTTCATCGCTGTGTTTGAGTGTCTGGCCATGGGCTGGGTCTTTGGTGAGTTACAGACAAGATATAGAAATAATGATTTTCCATTTACTCATCATGTGTCTGAGACATTTAAGCTGACCAATAGTGTGCACCAGGCAAATGTTTTCTTTAAATAAAACAAACAAACCAGCTAAAAGACAGAAATTCTCATACCACAGGTGCTGAGAGAATGTTTGACATTATTGAAGACATGACAAAGACACGACCCAACTTCATATTTAAACTGTGCTGGAAATACCTGACTCCTCTTGTGTCTCTGGTGTGTGTAAATCTCTATTTTTATTTGTTAATGTTTCACATATTAATGTTGGTCAAAAATTCAACCAAAACTATTATTTACCTGCCCTGGGTTTTTTTTCACACATTGTCAGAATTTCTTTTATTCTTCTATTGCAGGTGTCTCTTGTCTGTTCTCTGGTCCAGTACAAGCCCCTGACGTTTAACCGCTGGTATGTGTACCCAGACTGGGCGTATGCATTAGGTTGGTTACTGGCCCTGTCCTCCATTCTGCTGGTGCCAGGATGGGCACTGGTTCACCTGTTGGCTGGAAAAGGGAGCCTGAGAGAGGTAAGAATAAAAACATGTCCTTCCCTTTTGCTTATATAAGTCTACATCATCAAGGTAGAATTGTGTTGAATTACTGTTGTGGCACGACTAAATCACATGACTAATGAAGTAAATCAACTTCAAATGCATTTAGAGCTGAGTTCTATTAAACTCTTACAAGGTTAACAGTTTTCCTCTGTTTTGACAGCGTTGGCATCTCCTGTGTAGTCCAGATACAAACCTCCCTCTCACCTGTAAGCAACGGACTAAAATAGAGGAAACATCTTGTACTGCAGAGATGAAAGTCTTAGTCAGCACTGAGGAAAACTAACACAAGAAATATAAAAGACTTAGGTTTTATTTAATCTTGACAATAGCAATGAAAGACAATGTAAGCACTTTAAATAAATGCTATAAATAAATGCTCTTAATAAATAATGTCCTTGTCGTTATTTAGCCTTGCGTTAATATAAACATTACAGAGCAATCTGGTGAGACCCATTGTGTGAACTAGTGAGCCTTGATTTAAAGAAATGTATATAGTTATATTTAAAATATCTAGCGCACCTTGGCAGTACCAAAAATTTTATGTTTTCACATTTATATTCATCTGCCCTCCGGTGATACTCCAAGAGTAGAAGAGGTTGCTAACTTAAACTGTCAGAACGATTGGGCCATTTTTGGTACAATTTGTGAAACAGAAAGGTTCTTCAAATGTTAAAGATTCTTCATAAAACCATTTAGACAAAAACAACATTATTTTATGTGTAGTGCAGTAGGCGGGGCGAGACAGTGAGTCGAGGCCGGTGAGTGAGTGATAATGAGCGTCAGCTGTGTACGCGCACCGGTCTCGTATCACGGAGGAGATTGGGAGCATAAGAGGACGAGCGACCGGACTGTCAAATAGAGAGAGGACCAGGCCTGGATTCTAGTTGTGGTTAGTGTTGTTTGCCGGCAGTCGTCCGTGAGGGGCTGCCGGCTGTTTATTTACTTTGTTATCTGCCGGCAGTCATCCGTGAGGGCTGCCGGCTGTCTTTTTACTTTGTCGTTCTTTTATTAAATGTTTGCCGGTTCCCGTCTCCTTCCTTCCCTCCTTTGAACCTTATTACACTATGTTTTAGTAAAGGACATTTATTTTTAAGAATGTCTGAGCCACTCCGATCCGGTGATCACAGATATCAGACAACCCACTTCAAGAATCTATGAAAGTAACCTGCCATTTTATATTTCAACCAGAGATGATGATAGACAGGCATAATGTTCAGTAAGAACTTTAAATTAAGTTTATATTAGGCGAGACCGGGGGCAATTGTAACACACTCATTTCCTCCCATCAGAAACAAGCTACAGTGATGATACATAATCTGCACATGCACAATAGGATTCTCTCCGTGCCTGCGATCTTTATACCTCATGTATGAAAGTTAATTTTTGATTGTAAAGTATTTTCTTCTGCTGACATCTAGATGACTGCCAAACTAAAATAACATCTTTTTTTTCTATTACATATTGATCAAAAAATTACATGCACAATATAGGGTAATATAGGTGTGGCTAACTACTAGCATACAAAATTTGATCATGGGTGCAGCATAAGGGTCGATAGTAACATCGTGTTACAATTGTGCCCTAGCCAAATGGTCCACCTTGTTTGTCTGTGTTGACACACTTACAATTAAACTTAAGCTTTTTGAATGCAGATGATGCAGACATCTAAAGGAAGGTCTGTCATGAAAGTCTTGGAGGGTTTAGCATGTTAGCGTACGTGCATAAATGTATTTGGTCTTGGCGGAATAGATCTGCTACGCTACTGCTGATGCGGTGGAGCAGGTACAACGACTTACTACTGCCAATATACCCAAAACAATTTGACTTATATTTCAGTGTTACAATTGCCCCGAAACACAAGTACACTCTGACTTCTTGCATTTAATAGTGAAAATATACTAATTGTTTTACTTATTAGTGGACCTATATTTCTGTCTCATTATCAATGTAAGTGTATAATGTCTGCTCGCAGCCACCTGGGGTTGATGATGATTGATGAACACAGACATACTTTTTAATGTATATCACACATTTGCAAAACCATGCGGGAAGACGTGTTAGAAATGCATCATATGTCCATACCAACACAGCACAAATACTGACCATGAAATCATACCATGCCTTTTGTTGTAGCTTATAACCCGGCTCGTTGGAATGCTTGATTCTGATAGGCCACTCGCAACATTTGCCAGTTCGTTATTCCCAGATAACAACCGCTCAAAACTAATAACACACGGTAAACCGGATGCGGCAAGTCATTTTGCATACATTGTATTCTTGTAATGGTTAAACATCTAAGTTTATCTATACGTTGTGTTCATTATTCTAACCAAAAGACACTTGAGTTGATATAGAATCATGGTTATGTGTACACAAACAATATAATTCACTAGTTCATCATTCTATTCATATTGCACAATACCATTATTGAGGCACAACACCACATTTGAAAATCATCCACATATGTCCCCCTTTGGGACTTTTAAGTCCCAATTTTTTGTTACCTTTACACAGAGTGCCACCTCATAATCCAAGTTAGTTAATTTTATGCTAACTTCTGTATTAATCAAGACAAAGTTTTGATAATAATGCTTCGGTTTTGCTGTTGCACTCCGAAGGAGATCCAGAACCAAACTTCTACCCCCATCCTTGACAAGGGGAAGTAATAGATCCTGCTCCCTAATTTCACATTTTGTGAGCATGGTTAAAGGCCTAATTTACCCATCATCCAATTCCAGTCTGGATTTCGAGCATGTCACAGTACACAGACTGCTTTGATCAGAGTTACAAATTATCTGCTTTTTGCGTCTGACCGTGGCTGTATTTCGTTATTGGTGCTGCTAGACCTTAGTGCTGCATTTGACACCATTGACCACAGCATACTCCTACATAGACTCGAAAATTGCTTTGGCATTAATGGAATAGCATTGAAATGGTCTTGAAAAGTCTTGAAAAGTCTTATTTATCTGACCGTTTTCAAATTGTAGCAATAAACAATGATGTGTCCCGAAAATCGCAAGTCCAGTATGGTGTACCACAGGGCTCAGTCTTAGAGCCTCTGCTCTTCGCATTATACATGCTACCTCTAGGAGATATAATAAAGCGACATGGAATTAGCTTTCACTGTTATGCTGATGATACCAACTTTACATTTCCTCAAAGCCTCATGACACACAGCAGTTCCATCGAATAATGGAATGCATAGTCGATTTTAAAAAACTATTTTTTACTACTGAACTTGGACAAAACAGAAATGTTACTTACTGGACCAAAAACCGCCATATGTAACAACCAAGAATACTGCTTAACTATTGACGGATGCTCCATATAATCCTCGTTGTCAGTTAAGAATCTTGCCGTTGTATTCGATAGTACTGTCATTTGAGAGCCATGTCGCCAACACCTGTAAAATTTAATTTTTCCATTTTAAGAATAAATCTAAACTACGTCATATGCTGTCACTGTCAGAAGCAGAGAAATTAATTCATGCATTCATGACATCAAGACTTAGATTACTGTGATACACTTTTCGGTGGTTGCCCGCAGGCCTATTACAAAAACTTCAACTGGTTCAAAACGCGACAGCGTGAGTTCTTACACGTACAAAAAAGTATGAGCATATAACCCCGGTTCTGTCAACCTTGCACTGGATACCTATAAAGCATCGCACTGGATACCTATAAAGCATCGCATTAACTTTAAGATCTTGCTTATTACCTATAAAGCCCTACATGGTCTAGCCCCGCAGTATTTGAGTGAACTTCTATTGTATTACAGTCCTCCACGTGCATTACGCTCTCAGGCGTCCTGTCAGTTGGTAGTACATATAATTTCAAAGTCAAGGGGAGGTGGTAGATCCTTTCTTATCTAGCTCCTAAACTTTGGTATATTTTCCCTGCACTGTCCGGCAGACACACTCTGTCAGTTTAAATCTAGACTAAAGACGCATCTTTTCAATCTTGCATAAACTACACTTCCATAATATTAATCCGCAGAATCAGCACCTCTAAATCTGAGGCCATGGTTCTCAGTCGGAAAAGGGTGGCTTGCCCACTTCAGGTGGATGGAGAGTCCCTGCCTCAAGTGAAGGAGTTCAAGTATCTGGGGGTCTTGTTCACGAGTGAGGGAAGGATGGAACAGGAGATTGACAGACGGATCGGTGCAGCTTATGCAGTAATGCGGTCGCTGTACCGGTCTGTCGTGGTGAAGAAGGAGCTGAGCCGCAGGGCGAAGCTCTCGATTTACCGGTCAATCTACGTTCCTACTATGTCAGTTCCCACCTACTACATCCTACTACGTTCCCACCTATGGTCATGAGCTGTGGGTCATGACCGAAAGGACAAGATCCCAGATACAGGACGGCCGAAATTAGCTTTCTGCGCAGGGTGGCTGGGCGATCCCTTAGAGATAGGGTGAGAAGCTTGGTCACTCGGGAGGAGCTCAGAGTAGATCCGCTGCTCCTCCACATCGAGAGGGGTCAGCTGAGGTGGCTCGGGCATCTTTTTCGGATGCCCCCTGGACGTCTTCCCGGGAAGGTGTTCCGGGCATGTCCCACCGGGAGGAGACCCGGGGAAGACCTAGGACACGCTGGAGGAAATATGTCTCCCGGCTGGCCTGGGAACGCCTCTGTGTCCCCCCGGAAGAGCTGGAAGAAGTGTCTAGGGAGAGGGAAGACTGGGCATCCCTGCTTAGACTACTGCCCCCGCGACCCGGCCCCGGATAAGCGATAGAAAATGGATGGATGGATGGATAATCCACAGAAGATTTAGGCTGCATTATTTAGATCAACCGGAACCAGGAACACATCCAACAACAAACGATGTACTTGTTGTATCAAAGAGTGCAGAACAGTACTCTACTCTCAGCCAGTCTTGTCTCTTTGTTCCAAGTTTACCACAGGATGCAGTTCATCCCCAGACCTGATGGCAGAGCTGAGAATGGGAAGCGGTGACCTGAGAAGAGCTGAGATGATAGAGCTGGATAAAGGACGCGGCGACTTGACACGATTTCACTACAAAATTTAAAATGCTTTTAGATTGTTAATGATAATTTTAAATATATAATTTACCTTATTAGTAAGTTTTTTATTTATTTATTTAGCCTTGTTATGCAAGCACTGTTGAGCGTGTGCAGAGGCAGCAGCTTTTGCCAGAGGGGAACTGGAATCCCCTGGTTGGGCCTAGGTTCTCCTGAGTTTTATTTTGGTTCCTTGCCACCGTTTGCATACTGTTTTGCACTATTTGCCTGGCCGGGGGGGCTGCTTTAGAATTCATAAGTTTTACATAATTAATATTGCATATAGGAATTTATAGTCTGTTTAATATTTGACCTGTGGTTGTCTCTGCTTTATCTCAAATGTGTGCTTTCACTGTGCGTGTGTGTTTGCGTGTGTCTATGTCGATGTGTGTAAGTATGTATGCATAATTGTGTGTGTGGAGCATTTGTATGTTTGTCTTTTGTGTTTTCACCTTTTTCTTGTTTTTGCAGGTGTATGACTTTAGTTGTTTTACTTGTAGTCAATGTGTCTCATGTACAGCTGCTTTGTAACAATGAAAATTGTAAAAAGCACTATATAAATAAAGTTGAGTTGAGTAGAATCATTGTTGTAGTTACTTCATATAAATAAATCAACACATTATAAACAAAACAAAATGAAATGAAATACAGTTTCAAACTTTTTCAATACTCATCGTTTTCATTATCTTCTTCTGAGGTACTTTCCTTTTTGTATAAAATTTGGAGAACCCAGATTGGATCCAATTTGTAATTTCCCACTTGAATTACTTTTTCATCAATGATATTTCCATCTGCTTAACTGTTGTTTGAAAATTAAAGACTTCAATTAAGGAAATGCACACTAAAATAATAAACCTCCTATGAATATTGCAACCCCCAATAATATGCCTAATTTAATAAACCAATCCCCATTTTCCCAATTTCAAATCAAACCAATCCCACATTTGCTTATCTCTTTCAGCATTAATTGCAGTTTCTATCCTTAACCTTTTTATTTTATTCATCACTTCAGTGAATGCCGCTTCTAGGGCCGTTTCAATAAGGAAGTTCAACCAACACTGAGTTTAAATCTGAACTCTGAGTTGATTTACTCAGAAAATCGCTACTCTTAGTTTTCAGTTTCAGACCAGCTGATTTGAGTTCGTTCAATCCAGTCTGAGTAAATTCACCCTAGGTTATGCGAGTGCACCATGGGTATAAAAAGCCATCATCAATTGAGTGAAGATAGCACAATTCACCATGGCAACAGCACGTGACAAAAAGCACTCTGTTTATTTCTCGCCAATCAAATTGGATGTACTGTTACAAGCGTACGGTGAATATGAGCACATATTTAGAAAAATGAGCAACACAGCCGCAGCAGCAAAAGAAAGAGAGTTGGTGTGGGAGAAAATTGCTTCACGTGTTAATATGTCAATCACTTTTATATTTACTTTGTTGAAACTGTGAAAATGGGAATTATATTTAACTCTCTTGCTCTCTCTCTCGCCCTCATGTAGGTGCAATCCTTCTGCAATAAAAAGATCTAGGCAGCAGCTGAATATGAAACACAATAACATCATTCATTCAGGAAAGTTTAAAGAAATGAAATGCTCTTTCTAGTAGGATGCCTGATTGGGAAATGTTAAATATACTACTTAAACTGGCCTTAAACGTTACGATAAAACGTCCAAACCGTGCCTCACAATTCTCTACCGACATAAATGTAACTCTCTGCGATATAATGCAGCTTCCTCATCTACGGGTACCTGAATAAACGGACATGC